>JAWNMN010001002.1:0-192320 GCA_035044025.1 Drosophila paracracens
GTTGTATTTAGATTAACCCTTTGGCCATAGTGCTTTTTGCAAACTTGCTCGCGTAATTATTTTGCTGTATTTCTGACAAATGTGGCATGCATCACAAATGGCAACTATGTTAATATAAGAAGCTTAGACTTAATCCTTTTCATGTGCAATATTTAGCTTATGCTATTAGTACATCTACAAAAAAAACATAGAAACAACATGAAAAACATTCTCCCCGTTTTTCCCAAATGTGAATAAATGAAAATTAGTGAAAATTAGGCAATAAGCTCATTACGGTTTCCGCATGAGGTAATAATGTAAAAGTTCAGAATAATTCAACCTGGAAAAGTTGCCAACATTAATTCTATAAGCCATTTCAAAAACCCAAAATGGATGTTATTTTATATATCATTCTACGTACATTTTTTAGGCGGCACAACACCAAAAAGTTTTTAGCTCGTTGGCAAAACAAATGAAAATTAAACTAATACCGTGGGTTTTTTGTTATTTGGTAATGGTGTCTACAACCGCAACTACAGGAAAAGAACACTTAACAAAAAAAAATTGATAGAAGAGAAGACGGAAAAGCAAGAAGAAACTGACAAATCAGCTCAGAATGAATATTTTTCGATTCGCTGGAGATTTATCGCATGTGTTTGCCATCATAATACTATTACTCAAAATATGAAAGACACGATCCTGCCCCGGCATATCGGGCACATCGCAAATACCATTTGCAATTGCGTATTTGACACGCTATCTGGATCTCTTTACGACGTACGTCAGCCTCTACAATTCGGTGATGAAAGTCCTCTTTCTGGCCACATCGTGAGCCACAGTCTATTTGATGTATGTGAAATTTAAGGCCACCTACGATCACAATCACGACTCGTTACGCATAGAATTCCTGCTGATACCGTGTGCCGTGATGGAGGTGCTCTGGACATTCTTGATCTATTTGGAATCGGTTGAAATATTGCCGCAATTGTTTCTGGTTAGCAAGACGGGCGAGGCTGAATCGATAACAAGCCATTATCTATTCGCTCTCGTATCGTGCTCTATATTTGCTCTATTGGGTCTATCGCTATATGGTCGAATCGCATTACGATCTGATTGCGATTTTTGCAGGAGTTGTTCAAACGATTCTCAACTGCGATTTCTTCAATTTGTATATTACCAAAGTGCTTAAGGGCAAAAAGCAACAGTTGCCAGCATTAACAGTGAGCCAGCAACAACAGGAAGCAGACGAGAGGCAAAAAACGAGAGACGAGCAATAAGTGAAGATGCGAACCTCTTATCAAATCGTTAATTGTAGTTCTTAATCATTTAACAACCACAACAACAACAGCAGCAAGAAAAAAGATACTGCCTATCGAGGGAGAGAGAGGAGAAAAACATTCTTTGTTACAGTAGTTTAAAGAACGTACAAATTTTAATTGTGGTACCGTTTAATATTATGATGTTTTTTTTTTGATGTTTTTGTTTTGTAGGTGTGGTAACATTAAAAAGATGCGCGATTTGTGTTAAGCACATTTACTCAAAAATCCAATCTGAGCCCACTTTTGACATAATTGTTCTCTTCAGTGCTTGCTAAAAGAAATCGAGGCAGCTGCCACAAATGACAATGCGTCGAGGCAGTGCAGTGTCACCGAATAGTTGTAGCGGTCCCGCACAAGACCTGAAATTATAAATGAATTAATTATAAGTAAGTGATGGAGTTACATTGTTGTGTTCGATACTCACCCACAAAGGGACCGCAGATAAGCGTGAATAGACCTGAGATGAGGAGCTGCAGTCCGGAGGCGCCTGGCAAGCGATTCAATGGCACATAGCCAGGTATAATAAGTGGCCAGAATATTGTGCGCACTCCCTTGCACAAACCGATCCACACAAAGCAGGAGAGGATGACCGCGAAGGATCTGGTGCCGGCAACAATGGTACGTCCAAGGGCGATGCCAACGACGCCGATTAGAAAAAATACACGATTATCCCAAGGCATCTTCTCGGTAATGAACGGCACCAGAAATCTCATTGTGATATCCATGCCGGCCATCAGGGACATAGCCACGGTGATCTGTGACGTGTCAAATCCAAAGTCAGTTAGTATGAACGGTGTTAGGATTGAAAAGTTGAGCTCGCCAAAATTGATGACCGTCAGGCCGGCGACTAGATTCACGAACGTAATATCCCTCAGCAGATCCAGATCGAAAAACGTAACGAGCTTCTGTCTAAAGGACATCTTCTCCAGACTTGGCGCTGCCTGCGTGTCGTCATTATTGTTCTGCTCGGGCATCGCTGCGTGGTGCGATGCGTAGAGAGCTCGCTGCTCGGCACATGTGCAGCCGAGCATCGACTCCAGATTGGACTCCTCGCGTTCTCGCCGAAAATTGTTGGGCCGCAAGAACTCTCGCTGCGCATCCTGCTGCTGATCCTCCTCGTTGATCGGGCAATGCAATCGCTGTGTGTGCTCCAAGTCTTTGCAGCTGGATACCGTGCGAAATCGCTTGCGTCCGGTTGAGCGGTTGAGCGATAGATTGGATCCATACCATCCATCATTGGCGCGCGACAACATGGGCGTGCCCGGCTCAATGATCTCGTACCCGGGCCTCAGTGCATCATCGTCCTGGCACAGATACTGACTGGAGAAGATGCCGCCCGGCTCTCGCTTTCGCTGCTGCGCACAATGCGCGCATAATATCTCCGCCTGTGGCTCCAGCTGCTGCTGTTGCTCCAGCTGCTGCTGTTGCTCCACCTGCGTGAGAGTTGGCGCCACTCCCGGTGCCAAATGATAACGCACTGGCTGATAGATTAGCGCACTGACAAACGAGTGCAGCGCAATGGCCGCAAAGAGCAACACGGTTCCCTGCACAGCGTAGACGCTCAGCAGAAATGTGACCAGATATGGCAGACAGATCGGTCCCAATCCCGTTATTGTCCATGAGAAGCCAGCGGCGCGTCGACGCTTCTGCTGAAAATACGTATTGATGGCCAACGAGGAGGCACTCACACTAATCCCCATGCCAAAGCCTAAAAGCGACCACTTCGATAGTAAAATATAATATGATATATCTGAAAGATGACTGTGATGACTTACCATATAGTATAGCGTATGCAAATATGTAGCCAGCGAAGGTCTCACAGAAGGCTGTGAGGGCTATGCCGGTGAAGCAGAGCAGGGCGCCAGCCATGGCCACCTGGCGAAAAGTGAAGCGCCGGAACATTGGGCCGTTGAGGAGGCCCGTACAGGCTGATACCGCTGGGTTTGTATTGATTATGGCCGTCACCTGAGAGCTGGACATGCCCAGATTGATGAGCCGTTCGCGGAACATGAAGCCAAACTGTTGCAGGCATGGATACAGTGAAAGCTATTAAATAGAAAAGGCAATGGTTGGATTGATTGCATCATTCGCACTTGTGGTAATTGTCCTTGAATTTTACCTACATTGGATAAGCCAGCGGCCACGCACACCAGCCATGCCCAGCCGCCATCGGGTGCCACAAAACTCTCGCCGAGATCACTCTTGTCCTTTCGATTATAGTAGCCCCTAACACGCCTCGGCAGCGGCTGTGTGGTATCCCCATACACCTTTTTCTCCTGCGGTGTCATATTGTTAATCCCTGCGATGGCTCTAAAGTTAACAAACAAGAACAAAATAATGTTGTTAGACATTTCAATGCTTCACGCACAATCTGTTGAAGAATTCTTTAAAATCGGTATAAATCATAGCTGATATTAATATTGAGATTCATAAATTATGTAAACATTCTAACAACAAGCAGTTTGGTATAATATTTATTTAAATATAAAGTGCAAATACAAAAAGCACTTGTTACATTTCTGTACTTGAAACATGTGTAAAACGTTGCAGTTGTTAATTAATGAATTTAAATGATTGATTTAGCCTTGTTTAAAGATGACATCAGCATTGAAATACATAACAATTTAATTTCATTGCTAATGAAACATTCCTGGAAATAAGATGTTCTTTATACTTTTATTAGCTGAGTGTAGAACTCGAGCGTTGTGCTAAATATGATTTGGTTTCCATTTTCAGTCACTGGTAATTGGGATGCCTTAACCGAACAGAGACTCAGATGGATTATGGGTTGTATGGCTCTATAGGTATTGCTATTGTTATCGGTATTATTGCTGTTGATCGGTACGGCGAAGCCGGGTTCATGGCCGATGCGTTTGGTAACCATAGCTAAAATATTTGGATCATTGGCAGTGCTTATCAGCATGCTCATTTGACTACTGGACGAGAGTGAAAGAACCAGACTTAGGCTTAGCGAGCAAATTGTTTTCGATTTTCATGTGTGAATCATATGGTTTTCTTGCTATATATTTGCTATATATATAGTATATAGTTATATATATGTGCTGTGTGAAATATAAAAGAGAGGTCAACACATAGTCACTGATAAGAAGCCATGTCGGGCATGGTATAAGCTAATTTCTGATAAGCAACATAATTGTATTGTTCAGATCGGTATAACGATCAATTTGCGATCTTTAGCATTATATTAGTATTAGTATATTATACAAAGATTGCATCTAAGCAGTTTATAATAGCAAAAATCATTGATCTGATATTTATCTGTAAGTTCACTGCACAAAAATGGAATAGAGCAAATTTTGTAAATATTTACCTTAGGTGGGTATACTTGACCTGCAGGCAAGCAATTGGCTTGCATATAGATTCAATACTAGATAACAACTGTTCTCCATAGATGTGTCTATGTGTGTGTGTGTGTGTTTGTGTGTAAAACTATTGATCACCAACTGATAAGATTGATTAGATTGCGTTCAGCGCAGCTGTAAGTTGATGAATATGTAGTTGTTGGTCCTTTCTGACACATTCACAAATCGGTCACTATCTCCGGTTGTAAATCCCACCTATTTATTAATATCTGCCAGTGTCCCAATAAATAAAAATACTGCAAAGCTTTGATAAAGCGTCAGGTGAGCGGTTAGTTAGCGGCATTTGTGATATGAGCAGTTTACAGCTAATCCCTTTTTAGCCGTCATGTAATCGCTAACAGCACATACTTATATATATATATTATATGACTCTTGAATTGGTTTGGATCATCGTGTTGGCAATAGCGAAAATTTGGCAGCTGATCTGACATCTTTGAGGGGGAGGGGGCTAATCAACAAAATAAGAAAAAAAATATGTCTTTGGCTTTTCCTTTGCCTATGCAATTTATTTTTACTCAATACACACACACACACACACACGCACATACACTGTTACAATATTTAGCAATTACATCGTTTAGTGGTTGACTTTGGCACCTCAATCAAGTCCAAGGTCGCCGCACGCACTTGGCGTGCGGTGGGATGGGGGTGGGGTAGATTGTGCTCACTTGTCATTGGCAGATGCGAGCACCTTTAAAAAAAATCAAAATTCAAGAAACGAGACAACAAATCTGTCCAATCCGTAGTTCGAATTCCGCCGTACCCGAATCCAATTGCAATCTGAATTGTTCAATTGGCTATCAATTAATGGATCGCGGTGCACGGTTTTCAACGGACAATGACTAAACAATTAATTAATGGTTTGCTGTTCGCGGTTTGCTGTTCGCGGTTTGCTGTTCGCACTTCGACGCTTTTAGCTGCTCAAGCGAACTGAATGCCGATGCTGTTGGCTGTTGGCGAATCAGCGCAACACCAAAAAACAATTGAGAGACCTCGATACTGGCAGAACGACAATGCATGCAGGTCTGTCTGTTAATTAACAGCGCCACTGTTAATCGCTGCTCCTGTTATCTGTAATTGAGTGCTCAAGCTCACACATACATGTCCATGTACACACCTGGACAGTAAAATAGGTTCGAAGACAATAACCGGTGCATTTTTATTGAATATCAATATACAATATACTCATTTGAAAGTATGGCGACAGTGTTTCTTAATGAAAACCAAAAGTCTCTGGCACATATCTTTGTTAAAAGTGCAGTGAACTTAAGAAAACTTTATTTTCTCTATTGATTTTGTATGTGAAAGGTAAGATATTCATCATAATGAAGGCTTAACTTAGCTAACAGATAATATTAAGTGGCCAAGGACATCTCTACAGCGCTGAGGATAAAAGATACAGTGTAAGCTCGAAGAAATTAACAATTACTTAATTTCAATGCTCTTAAGTCATTCGATTTAGTTCGGATCATAGGGTGGAAAAAAATAAAATAAAAACTGACACAACGTTCTCTGGCATGATGAAAATCAAATCAATTTGTTTGGTATCAACGCTTAAAGAAACGTAACTCGCCAAAATGTAAACAATTCCATATTAAACAAACTAATAAATCAGTCATGCATGTTGCTTGCCACTAATTGATTGTCTTCACACCTATTATACTGTCCAGATGTGTATGTACGAGATATGTACACTTCGATGCAAGTAAATTTGAAAAAATTTAAAAAACCGACGTAACTTGGACATTGCAAGGGTTGACCGGAAATTCTTCGGAACACAAATAGTACTTAGCCTGCAGATACGAATGAAGCAATACAAATCTGTTGAAATAATCGGACATTTTTAAAAACAGAAAAAACCTCCAGCAGTTCGGTCATATCCTTATGGGTTCTGGCGAAATCTATGTCAAACTTTTTGTTTTGGCCAATAAACATCCGATCCCAATCGTGCTTGTAGTTTCCGCCTTTCGTTCGCCCTTCGAGTGATAATTTTACAAGTGTTTGGGTTCTCAGATGATCGCATATTCCTTGAATACAGTTCGATGAAGCTGATCCTGCCAATTCGAACGTATCATGTCCTTCGAGAATTTGCAAGAATATGGACGAGTTAGAGCATTTTCTCTCATCGCCTGTGTGCCGCCAAAAGTATGCCACATTTTGTTGATGCTCGATTTAGCCAATACAGCAACCAAAGTGTGTCACTCAAAGATATCCAATCGAAATGCAGTGTGCCCATATCTCCCAAAAGATACAAGAGCATTTTTGCTAACTTGACTACGAGTTGTATTTTTGAAAACACACATGCATACTTAAGAATAGCGTTTTTTAGTGTAATTAAATTAAAATAAAGCTATAAAAAAAATGTATCTTTACTTACTTAATCTCACAAACAAATCTACATGAAGAAGCGAAGAACGTTCGGTTAAGATAATACTATGCTCAAGGCATTCTAGATCTATAATCTTTTTCTAGGTCTAGGAAAATTGCTTAATTCTACACTGGTTGCCCCGCATAAGTAGTTCGGTTCCAATGACAAAGATGATGGCCCTACTCTTCAATGTTCCGGTGGATTATAGGGCTTGCCGATGAGTCGTCGCACGACTGACTCGGTGAACCACATCAACATGCCAATAGCTGTCAGTAAATTGATAGAGTGGATGGTGGCACTGTAGCCAAAGGCTTCAGTGATAATGCCTGCCGAGAAAAACAAAAAAAAAGTCAAAAAGTTAGAAGGATGTAAAGAGAAGAAGAAGAGCTCTGCAATTGATACGCACCCAGTAGGGGGCCCAAGGCCAACGAGATAACCATGTTGCAGACCAGCTGCAGTCCTGATGCGGCGGGCAGGCGACGCAATGGCACAAAGCTGGGTATGATCAATGGTGAAAATATGGTGCGGAATCCCTTGCCAAATCCAATCAGCAGAAATACGGCAATAATGACTTCGAAAGATGATGTCATTGAGACCATGATACGGCCCACAGTAATGCACCCAATGCCGAAGGCAAACAGCACCCGATTATCCAGCTTGACCTTCTCCAAGCAGAGCGGTGCCAGGAAACGCACCGAGATGTCCATGCACGCCAGCAAGGACATGGCTAGCGAACATTGTTTGTCTGTATAGCCATAGCTGTTCAGGATGAAAGGTGTCAGCACCGAGAAGTTCATCTCACCGAACATCATTATGCTCATGCCGATGGCCAAATTGACGAATGTGAAATTCCGCAGCAGATCGAGATCGAAGAACTTGAAAATCTTCTCACGGAAGGTCATCTTGCGCTTGGCCTCCTCGTCGGCCTCCTCGTCGGCTTCCAGCACCATCTGTTGCACTCGCAGCGCTTCGGCGGAATTTTGCAGCACCAACTTGTCCTCGGCACAGGTGCACCGTTGAAGCTCCTCGCCGCCGTGCTGGGAATAGATGCTCGTCTTGCTCGCGTATCGAGCGATGTCGTCGCGTTCGCGATGAAAGTAATTTGACTTGGGCAAAGCAGTTGGAGGCGCAGCCGTCATGTTCCGATCTGTCAGCTCTCTGGCCTCCTCCGGTCTGTCCAGATGGTCGCGACTACCCTTTGCTGCCGCCGCCGCCGCCGAAACTGTAACGGATGCCTGACGCAACAGCGCCTGGCGACGCTCCGATGCCAGCGATAGCTTCGATCCAAACCAGCCATCGTTGGCACGGGCTAGCATCGGTGTTCCGGGATCGGTTATCTCATAGAGCGGATTCTCGAGATCGTTGTCAATGAACAAATATTGTGATGAGAAGATGCCACGCTTGGAGCGCTTATGATATTGACAGTACTTGCACTCATAGTCACACCATGGATCAGTGCTTGGCTTCAGCAGATTCCCATTGGCCTCGAGTAGCTCCGGTTGCTCCTTTTGCTCATCATCGCTGTCCGACTTCTTTGGTTTGCGCACATGCCGCATCACCGGCTGCAATGTGAGGGCGCAGAGTACGGCATTCAGTGCGATGCCCGAATAGATCAATATGGTGCCTTGGGCGCCATAGTAATCCAGCAGAAAGGTGGCCACATACGGAAAGATAATCGGCCCCAATCCCGTTATTGTCCATGAGAAGCCAGTGGCGCGTCGTCGACTCAGCTTAAAGTATGTGTTTACAGCCAGAGATACGGCCGCCATGGCCATGCCGAGACCCGTACCATAGATGAGGGACAGACAAACAATATACTGCCACACGGCGGTGCAGAAGGCCGATAAGAAGACGCCCAGAAAGCCCAATAATGTGCCCGTTATGGCCACCTGGCGAAACGTAAACCGTCGGAAAATGGCGCCATTGAAAATACCTGCAAAATTCGAGTTATAATTATATTAACAAATATCGAATCATTATGCTTAATAGTTTTGCAAGTCAATTTGGTATTGCTTGTTGCAAGGTTGAATAATCATATTTAAAAAATTGAGTAAATACCATTGTTAAATGAGACTGTTGAATAAAGTATGTTCAATGTATTTAATAATCGGAAACAGATTAAGCCCCAATTAGAGCCCCACTAATCCATTATTATCATTTTTAATGAATGATATTTGTTTTTACTATTAAGTCTGTATAATAGGACGAGAGGTGCTAACCGGTTTCACCTTTCAATGACAGCTAATATTTTTTGGCAGGTAGTATACCATATATACTCTATATACAGTGCCCGACACCTTATTTTGCACATTGTCAAAGAAAAAAAGTAATTGCCTGCCATAAGCTAATTATTTACTGTTTTTCAAAAATTCCAAAGACCGATGGTAGATACATATATTAACCACCCAAATTAATATATGACCCCAATACACTGGGATATTCCCACCTGCTAGGTAGGATTATGTAAAAAAGTAGCTTATTTTGAGGGGAAATTTTATTTGGACAAGGTACATTGTAGACACCTGGGTGCCATAAAACCCGGATTTTTTACCTAAACTTGAGTATTTTCGGTATAAATAGACCAATCCTTCGTAGTCAGTTTAGTTTCATCCTGCATCTCGGGTGCAGTAAGCCAACAAGGACTATGGACAAACAGACTACCATTGCACAACGGAAACTCATCCTGGAACACCACAAAAACGGATATTCACATCGCCAAATAGCTGAAATGGTCAATTTGAGCAACTCAACTGTGAATATCATCATTTGGCGCTTCGTCGACGCCAATCGGACTAAGGGCAAGGCCAGAATGGCACCAAACAAGATTTTCACCGAAGAGGAGGAGCAAAGGATCACCGGGATAATAAGGGGATCTCCCAAGCTATCGGCTCCAAAAGTGGCTCCACAGGTGCAGGATGAATTGGAGAAAAAGTGCTGTGTGGAAACTGTGCTCAGGTTTCTGCGGACACATGACTTTAATGCCCGAGTTCCACGGAAAAAGCAATTTATAAGCGTGAAAAATATAGGGACTTGGATGACGTTCGCCAAAAACCACTTGTACAAGGATCTGGAGTTCTGGAACACTGTTATATTTGCAGATGAGTCCAAATTCACCATATTTGACTCGCACGGACGGAGTTATGAGTGGCGACAGCCCAATACTGAGCTGAATCCCAAACACGTAAAGGCAACAGTCAAGCATGGTGGAGGAAGTGACATTTCATGGGTATGTATCTCGTCAGCCGGATTCGGGAATTTTGTGATTTTTGAAACAACAATGGACAAGAATATGTACCTCAACATACTAAAGGAAAATTTACTCCAAAGTGCCGAGAAGGTAGGAATCCGACGTACTTTCCGGTTCAACCAGGACAACGATCCCAAGCATAAGGCCAAGATAATACAGTCCTGGCTCATCAGGAACTGCCCCCACATGATAATTCCGCCGGCCCAGTCTCCAGATTTAAATGTCATTGAGAATTTGTGGGCTCTGCTGGAAAATAACATCCGGAAGCACAGCATATCCAGCAAAGAAGACCTCAAAAATGTTCTGCGGGAAGAGTGGAGCAAAATCAGCCCAGAAACTACCAGGAAGCTGGTATCTTCGATGAATAATAGATTAAGGGAAGTAGTTAAGGCTAAAGGATATAAAACTAAGTATTAACATTCGTATTTAAGTTTTTATACGCCAAATATATTATTTTATTTATACTCATCCAAATGAAGCGAGTTCCTAAAAGTAGGCAACATTTTTATAATCCTACCTAGCAGGTGGGGAAACCCCAGTGCATTGGGGTCATTTATTAACTTTGGTGGTTAATATATGTATCTACCATCGGTCTTTGGAATTTTTGAAAAACAATAAATAATTAGCTTATGGCAGGCAATTACTTTTTTTCTTTGACATTGTGCAAAATAAGGTGTCGGGCACTGTATATCTATATAGATATACTACTCTACTAATAATATGGTGTGCACAGCTTACCCACTATCGAGGAGAGGGTCATCACCAAATTCACAATGATTGTCGTTTCCTTGGCATCAAATCCCAGCGATGTCATGCGCACCCTGTATATCAGGCCGTACTGCTGCAGCGCTGGAAACATAAAGAACTGGGGATGCCTGTGATTGTCAATTGAATTGCTTGCTTGATGCGTTTGGAGCACCTTTAGCTACTCACATTGTTGAGGCCCGCTGCAAGACAGATGACCCAACCCCAGCCGCCATCGGGCGCCACAAAATCGGGACCCAGATCGCTCTTGTCCCGACGCTTCGGCTTCCTTGGCTTCGTTGTCTCATTGTAGACACTTGCGTAATTCTTCTGGGTAAGCGTTGACTTCTCCATGTTTGTGGCGGCCTGATGTCAGAAGCTCCTGTAATCCGGTTATGCAAAACGATAACGATAGCTTAAAAACAATCATATAGCAATTCTGGATATTTTTGTAAAAGACTAAAGTCAAGTTAAGTTCGTGATCGAATCGGGATTTGGCTATATTGATCTCAGCAACTGATTGCGTATATACCTGCAAATGCATAAAATACCTTCAGCAAAGGCGCAATTACGTATATGATATTATATTAATACAAATCACGTTTCCGCTTATATATTCTGTTTAACTAATACTTTTATCAATACCCTCTTACGGTTGCTCAATTGTATAATTATTAGTTTAATCTTAGATCTGAGGCGATAGAACCAGTGCCTCGCAACAAGCAATGTATAGCAGGGTAAAATCATATTTTGAGGCCAAGATCTTTATGCTGACATCACGCATATCGATAAGCGATTGAGTATCTGTATCCATAAAACTTAAACTCAATGCGAATTTCCAGAGCAATTTAAGTGATTATGTGAATTGATATTCATCAATAATATATAATAACATAATATTTTATAATCTGTCTTGAAGTGCTATAGACGAAATAGTTGTTCGATATTGTCGCCATTTGATTGTGGTGGATAATTGTGGACTATCAATGAGGAATCCGTCGACATGGCACACCCCATCATTATGACTGCCTAATGCTAGATAATGCTCTAATTGCTAATTGGCATTGCAGCCGGGACAACGTTTGCCCATCCCGTACATATTAGGGGCGGGGCTGTTGTAGACTCATATATATATATTTTCTATTTTGTTGTGGTTGCTTTTTTCATATACGGGCGCGACATGAGACTGGAAAAGGCGGCAATCACTTTAGCGATTTTGTATGCAAAACACGACGATGCGAGTAGAACAGACTCCTGCAAGAGACCAAAACCAAAAGGAAATCACTTAGCGGGTGTGCCCGGTTCAGCGGGATCAATGCATTCCGATGCCATCGAGCTGGCCTCTTAACGGCCAAACAGGGGAACAGACGGGAACAGTCGTAAACTCAAAACTCAAAACCAGAACGAGAACCAGAACAGAACTTCGGACGGGAGGAAAGCAGGGGAACAGTTTCGCAGTCATTTGGTTCTTCATTAAAAAAAATTAAACAGCGACAAAAACAAAAACAAAAATAAAAAAGTAAAAATGGTTTAGTTGTAAAAATAATGAAGAGACTAAAATGTGGGAAGGATGAAAGAGGAAGAGGAGTTGGGATTGCTTGGCTTCTATTTATGCAGCGATAATTCGGAGACGAACTGAGTGTCACAGACAATAACACTGGATGCTGGATGCTGAATGCTGAATGCTGGCACTTGGCACTTGGATGTCTTCATTTAGATTGAGATTGAGATTGAGATTGAGATGGTGAACGTCAACCGTCTTGTTTTTGTCATTGAACTCCATCGAAGCGTGCCATAAATTGACGCCCGCTGTCAGAGATTCAAGTGCCAAGAGACTGTCGGTGTCGTTGTCGTTGTCGGTGTCAGTGTCAGGAGGCAGTCCACCCAGTCCACGCATGCTGTCTGGCGAGACATTGAAGCAGTGATCGCAACAGGAGCTAAGAAAGGGGAGCAGCAGCACTTAACAGCTCCGCATCGATCAACGATGGTGCTGTGCCTGCTGCCTGATCTGTGTGCATGTCAAAACTTTCGCTTAGCCTACCAAAGACGAGCTAAGACACACTTCGTAGCAACCATTACTGGCAAAAAAAATTAAAAAATTAAATGAAATAAAACTAAATAGAGAGTACTACTCAAAAAGCCTCATCCTCGTCATCGTTATTACCGGTTTTCAATCTAAACTTGCCGCATATGTGATTTGTTATTTGTCGTCGCCATAGCGTGATAACATTGTTTTTTTGCTTTTTTTTTCTGTTTTTTTTTTTTGTTTTTGCAAGTCATGCCGCGTGGACAGTAATAATAAACGCGCGCCTATTAGCATGACAAAACAGAAAGCCATCGTCATCGCATTAAATGATTGTCCTCAATATATATGTATATATACATATATATATATATATATATATATATATAGAAATATCGAATCCTGATCATGTTAGCTTTGTAGCTGTAGCGCCGGCTAACGGTTAACAGACATGCTGCGATTTCATTCACGCTCACAACAGTACGCGGCATATTTGAGTAAGCGTATTTAGTTTGTTTATTTGATCGAGAGCAGACGCAACGATTAAAATGAAATAAGTTTTCAATTACCATTGATATCCACAATTCTCAAACTCGATTTGAAGCTAGCAAGCCCACTTGATGATGGATGCTAATTAAGTTATAGACTAATTAAGAACATAAACAAATGCATTTGTGGAAGAGGCGCCACTAGCTGAAGTGACGTATTGAAACAGATGTGTTTTGTAACTAAATCACAGCAAGAAGAAGAAGAAGAAGATATCGACCAAGCTCTCCTTTTCTCTCTCTCTATCTCTGTCTCTCACTCTGTGCACCAGTTAAGGTAATTAGTCTGTGCTGTCGACTCATTCAAAGATAAGACAGAGGCACAGACACAGTCATCGATATACATGTGTAGATAGATGGGCATCGATGATGGCGGCGCTATTGATTATGTCGTTCTCTTTAACATCACTTTCTTACTCCTCCCTCTCCCTCACTCTGTGTGTGTGCGCGTGTGTGTGTGAGTGTTATCAGCATTAAACACGGAGCCAGAAGACAAATAATGAAACACTTGTTCTTCAAGTTCACATATTTGTACACTTAGAGGTATATACTGCAGTAGTGCAAGGTGTTGCACAGGTGTATCTAATGATGTTGAGGAGCGCACCTTAAAGATGTCTAATTTAGTGCGTGTCCGTGTGTGTGAGTGCGTGTGTGTGTGTGTTGATGCATGCACATGCATGTCCGGCGCTTGAAGCGGAAGTTGAGGTTTCGTTTGTGTTGTCGCCAATCAACTGGCAGCTTGTTCGCCATTTAATTGAGGTTAATCAGGCGGCGCAATTTCTTAATTATATACACATTCACATACATATACACATATACATATTTACATCCTTATACGTATGCACTAAGCGATAATAGTACGCTAAAATTAACATAAGCAAATATATGTGCAAAAATTCTATTTTGTTGTATCTAAGAATCAAGCAATTCGATCAGCATTTTGATTGTGTCTGAAGAAAATCAATTTATAATTAGCAATTACATTTCACAGTTTGATGGATACACTTGTTGTTTTGTTTTTTCGCTCAGTGTACGAGGAGTCCAGCCAATGGCAAGACAATCGTGTTGCGTTCCCTTTGAATGCCATTCAATTAAATTGTGTCAATGAGTGTTGATTAAAGCCCATAGATATGCGTTCAAGATACTGCCCAGTTAATGGAGCGCTTATTGGTTTGTGGAAGAACAAAGTGAATGGTTACGTGGGAATCAACCGGCCATAGATACACACATTTCTCTCTATGTATGTGTGTGTGTGTGTGTTTGTGTGTGTGTGTGTGCTCAATCTCGATCAATTGTTTAGTCGAGGTGGCAAGTACTAATTGACCGCTTACCACTCGTGTCTAGACAACACCTACTGTTTAACAAATAAAATCTATAGATCGTTGATCTAACAAACACAATCCTTCAGTAATATAATAATAATAAATATCTTGACCTGTGCTTTTTGTCCAGTCAGAGTTACACAATTGTTTCGTTCGCTGCTACCACAACCAAACTATGCTATTGGATCAGATAACTATAACTGAGCCCTTACATAGATTCGATAAATTCTAATGAAACCAGTGCAACTGCGATGATTCATGGGAACACACAGATGTTAACTTCTATCGACTGTTAAAATTGATGATAGTTCATTTAAGCAAATTACAAAATTAAAAATTTGCAGTGTCATCAACTGATTAAATGTGATCAATAAAATGGGTTCATGTTCCCAACTATTAATTACGCAACATAAAGTGGTCATTGCAAATGCAAAACCAAGTTGAATTTTCTGCTGTTAGGCATTGCACGCCAATTATTTCAAACTTTGTCTTCCGAAGGTTTCTCTGTCTCTTTGTCGTGGCTATTGTTTGAAGTACGGATTGCATATTCCTGCAGTTTGTATGTAAGAGAAATGCATTTAATTAAACATTTCTTGCCATTGATCATAAGGAGGCGTGTTGTGCCTTTGGCATTTTGGTTATGCTTTATGTTTCGAGATTATATTTAGCTGCATTCGGACTATTGTTCTTGCCTCGCTGCGTGTGTTCAGTTTATTTGATTGCTGTTGAAGTACAGCTGCACACAAAGGTTGCCACAAAATAATCCCAACACACGACACATTCTCACATGTGTCGCGCCCCTTTGTACCTCGTCCCGGAGTTTGGGTTTTTTCTATTTATTTTTTTTTTTTGTTCAAATGCTTGCTTATGCATTTAATGCGCATTTGGAGTCAACTTTATTTCTGGGTTTTAAGGCAGAATTTTTGAATTTGGTTTTCGGCGCAGCCATCCAAATAAACTCACGTACTTCAATTTGACTCCGCTAAAGTGTGTGTGCGGTGCGTTAAGTGTTTCTGTGAAAGGAAATGCAAGTGAAATCCAATCCGTATTGCAGCCAGCCCAAAAAGCCACTTGAGATCGACTAGAACCGAAAACCCCATCATCATTCAATGCTAATTCCACTTGGGTGAGCTGTCAAGCATGATTTGAACGAGATCCACCAACTGACAGATAAATTGAGAGAAATCCCCTTGCATGTATACAATCTACATCTATGTTTATAATCCATAGGAAAGCGTAATTACTAACGAATTTTATCGCCAACGCCTGCTTATCTTTAAGCTAGAGAATTATCGATTGGCACGTTTATTGAAAGTGATTTTAATTCTAGCGATAAGTGCTCTCTCCCCTCTCCCCTTCCCCACCCCACACTTCTATTTTAACCGTTCGAAATTTATATCAGTGACCAGACTAGACTGATAATCTAAATTCGGGTCCGACTAACTAAAAACAGTTGTTGTGTTTTAGTTTAATGGGTATATAAAAATCTACATATTAAACTACAAATAAACATTCTTTTTTATGCATGCAAGCATTATTTAATCAAACTGATTTAAATCATTTATAAATTTGTTTAAAAATGTTTGATGCCTAAGATTTTAAATTTGGATTTGAGCCAATAACACATTATAAATTCCAGTGCAAATTTAAAAACTTTCTGTTTATCAGAAAGTCTATTATTAACTTGTCAATAGGAGAAACCAAAAAAAAAACCCACAGATAAGCAATAAACTTTTGTTAGTGTAGTTGTGGTTGATAAATAAGTTTGCTGGTAGAGGGACTGATGTATATTAAAATATTTAAAATCAATGTAAACTCGAATAAATTCAACTCAAAACCGGATGTTTAAGCTTTAAAGCTACATATTTTTATGCAGCCTTGATCCTTCCTCGGCATGGACTTCCTCTCTAACAACATGTTTCCTGTTGATGACTTGCAACCACGCCGCAGTTTGCTTTAGCATGCACTTTTCGCAATCACATTTTATCTCGTTACTCCACCTCGGGCACAAGCCACACGCAAAGTAATTTAACAAAAACAACAAAAACAAAACATATATTGATGATTCAATTTTGTAAACAGGTTTACTCGTTGGCTTTGGCAAACATTTTTGGTTAAATTCAATTTAGGCCTTGAGCCTGCAGGAACCCCCGTTGGGGCAGTTGTCAAAGGGCGCATGCCACAGGCCAGACTGCTTGTTTTATTTTTTGGTTTGTTTTTTTTTTTTATCAACACTTGTTGCTATTGGTTAACTTACACGGTAGTTTTTCGGTTTTCATGCATCGGCGTCAGCATTGGCTGCGTCTAGACTTTATTTTGTTCACTTGCTTGGCGCTTTTTTGTTTAAGACTACACAGGAAAAAAATAGTTTGGCTAGTTGTCGTTTGGTGAATTTTGCACAAAAGAGCGAACGAATTTAATTGAGCGCGCTAGAGTGACAACAAAAACTCGGCTTATAGAATGTTAATTTAAATGTAAATGTTGATTCAGATGTTCTCAAACACACACACATACGCACACACACACAAACACACACACGGTTCTTTGGCTCAACTGACTGTCTTGTTGTTAACTGCTAGGCGTCCAGCACTCGACTTGCTTGGCAGCAGATACAGCCGTCTGCTTTATAGCTACATACCCTACACTCTCAAGTGCGGCGGTTTGGCGAGCATGCCAAACTAATGTGAGGTATGTAACAGTGACTGAGTGAGAAGTGACACCGGTCATCTCAACATCTACTGTGTATATAATAACAATTATGTCATATGCCATACATTTTATTTATAAAATATGCCATTTTTTATACGGAATTGGACATCGTAATTTTGAAAACTCTAAAAAAACATTCAAGGCTTTTATTGAGTTTTGATTATTTTCTTATTAATGACCAATAATATAGTATTGTACGTGGAGGACAGGGTGGAGTTACAGAGTATTCATAGCGTTGTTTGAACATGTTTATTAGCTATCACCAGACACACACACACACACACTGACTCTCAATTTGAGCACTGAAATCAGAAGAGCAAAGAGAGTAAAGCAATTGGTGCGGAGGCAAAGCGTTAACTGTTAACCGAATGCGTGGGCTGCAGCAGACAAACCGGGATTAGTAGTCTGCAAAGACCATGCACTTGACCACTTTTCTCTCTCAATATTCGTCTCCCTCTCTCTCTCTCTCTCGCTGTGTATATTTCGGTCTCTCGCGCTATCTTCGTGTTTGTGATTCGCACATGGGTAAAGGCAACAGCAACAACAATTAAACATTCATGCTAACGTTGTCATTATCAATTTTTTAATGCGACGATCGGTTCGACTGACATTGATACTGATATAGCAGCAGGGCAGCCGCGGTTGCGGCAGCGGCATTTTGATTCTAATGCTGACTAGCTGTCGAAATCTTTCGCATTATAAATCTTTATCCCGGCCACACACAAAAATTCAAAACCAAAGAAAAAAATTCCAATTACAAATCAGGTAGACTCACCGAGAGGTTGATAGATAATTAACGACAGTGATTTTACCGATGTACAATATATACATACATATACAGTATACACTTGCACTTATCATTTAGATTCGATATGGCTTATAGCAACTTTAGAGTTCGTAGCGCTCTAATCAATTTTTGAATTATGCAAGAAACTAGTGAACAAGTGACGCAACTGAAAGCCTAACCTTACAATACACATGGATTTATATATTTATATATATATATATTCTAAAAGTTATTAGAGACGCTTAACTTCTCACGCGCCAATTTATTATCGATTAGCTCTGAGCATGGCTTGACTGATGACAACTCAGCGCGCGTCGATATAACTCATTCGCTTTTCAGCTTTCACTGATTCTCGTTCGCGGCTTCTCTCTCTCTCTCTCTCTCTTCTCTCTCTAACTCTCTCATCTCCGTTCTCTTTCAATCGCCGGCGCTTGTTAACAGGTGCTTTGCTATGCCTCAGAACAGTATAACATTAGTTTTGGCGAAAACAACAAGCAAGATAATTATATAGTAAATACAGCCATATATATGTATATATAAATAGGAAATAGTGTGCAATTATCGCAAAACTAACATAAATACTGTGTGCAAGTGTGCGCGCGCGTGTGCGTGTGTGTGCGGTGTGAATGTGTATGTATGTGCAAGCGTGGATGACAATCAACATTCATATATAATATTTCACAATGGGAACTCATAATGTTAGATAGCAATAAGTGGAACGGAACACGCAACAAATCGCAAACCTTATCGGCTTTGCCCACAGCACGAAAAAGTCAATTAACAATAATTCGATCCGCTTGCAGATCCGAGAATGGATCTTTTATACATTTTATAATTTGAATAATCCCTGTTTTATTAGGAACTTATAATAATAAAATAATAATAAATACACACAAAATAAAGACACAATTTAGAAAATAAAAAAATTAAGAAAATTTGTAGTATATGGTTTAATGAACTAGTTTTTGAACAACTCTTGTTTAATCAAGTCCGAAATTTGTTTAGCCATATCTTTATCTTTACCTGTTTGTATACGTGCTGTTTGCCTAAATTTGCTAATGTACATAGTTACGCCCATATATGTATTAGCCAGATTAAGCGGGCTTCTGCACATAGCATTTTCATTGTCTTATAAACTTAATGTAATTATTTATAATATTTGTTTTTTTTTATTATTTCGCATTGGTTATGGGTCATTAATATATAGCTTATACTTATGTAAGCTTTGTAATCATTTAATTAGTATATAGTATATACATATATTGCATATATGTATGTAGTCTGTAGGTTTTACTGTTTTTACGTGTTTCACCTCACTTACATATGTATAAATTCATTTGATAACGACAATCAATTTCAAACCCAGTTAAAGTGCTGCAGATCAATTTCAGTTTGTATCGCATTCGAATTTCAATAGTATAACATAACTATTTACACAAAATAAAATTGGACTCTGGAAAGCATTGAATAACAATTAAAATATAAATTCTACTTTTCTCTTGGTACAATTTCGAATATTAAGTTTTTTTTTGTTCTTTCGTCAATCTGCGTTATCTATGAAAGGCCACTTCATGTTTTCTACTTGGGACTGTGCACTTGACTCATAGCTGAAGTTGATTAGGTTTTTTTTTGGCTCAGTCATTTTTCGACCTAACAGGTTTATATATAGAGTTCAATTTGGCATAGTCGTCAACTCTTTGATTCATTCGTGACTTGGCGATAAACGCAGATACACACTTTTTATGAAGTAAAATAATTGGTCAAATAATAAAAGGGGTCGGTTTCTGAGCGAATCGACAATGTCGATTTTGATTACTTAAATACGACTAGAAATAGCCTGGTCTGCTTGGACACTGATTGGCTGGTTGGTCGAGTTTCAGTTTTGCACTATTTGTGGATCCGCAGCTTGCATTTGCATTCGCCAATGCATTTATGCAAATTCTTAATTTAACTGCCACGTTGCGCCTGTCGCTGCCACGCATCAGGATGCACATTTTAGCATTTAGTTTATTGGCCGAGTTCAGTCAGCTTACAAGCAGCATTTGGCAACTGGCAACTGACAACTGACAACCGGTTTATGATGATCGACAGGCCAGCTGGTCAGCACGGCTAAAACTCTCTAAAGCAGTCAAAGGACGGTTGCACGGTTCGGTACGGTTCCACACACGCACTCACGCACACACACTAACACACAAGCACACGCTAAATGCCTATTTTGCAACATTGTTAGTTACTTGTGGCATTGCCTGCCACGCTATACAATTACCGCCAGTTGCATGACACATCGCCAGATGAGGAGTCGCCGGCATTAGTCGCCATATCTGGCAAACACCGGTTAGGAAATACACTCTCAGCTGATAACGGGTTGGGCGTAGCCAAGAAAGGAGGTTCCTAGTAATCTATCTTTCAGTTTGATAACGTTTGGTCTTAAATTGTGGAAGATACAGAATTTACCAACTTTTGGGGATGGGAGAGGGCGTGGTCCAAAAATTGTTTCTCCTTTTTGAAGTGTGTTACTAGAAATATAAAAAGATTGAAAAAATGTGAAGATCAAGCCGAAGACTTAATACGCTTGCTTATTGAATAATGGCAAGGTTTCTGCTTCAAACAGGTGTGGATTATAATTTATAATCTCTGATATTAATTTCAAATTTGTATATTTTTAAATAATTATTGACTGTTAAATCAATAAATAAATAAATAAAAATATATCTAATTGCACAAAAATTCTATTTTCTACTCCGTAGTATACCAAAGTTACCTCTTTATAAACAATTTCACTCCACAATTTTGAAGGGTAAAGTTAAATCCTTTTCGAGATACTTTTTGGTTTCATAACTTTGGGATAGTGAATTGCAAGGTTAACCTCTGTAAGAGTGTTATTTTCAAAACATTTGTAAAAGATTCTTGAGCAGGTTAATAAAAACATTCCCAATCAAAAATATACATGGTATATATACATTATAAGCTACTCCACAATATTAATTTCAAGATATTCGTTTTTCCGGTAGTTGCTCAAAATCATTTCAAATCGAACAAATGGAATTTGTGTGTTCAAGTCTGAACCGTCGAGTTTTTGGCATTCCACAAGTAGTGTTACAAAGTGTTTTAAATTGTCGCAATACTCTTGCGGACTGTAGGGTATCAACATAAATTGCGAGTGAATAAATCAATTGTAAATTGATTGGCGCACGCGTCAGTATCGAAGCTCAAGCATCAACCATACAATTCAATTCAATTCAACACAATAAAATAAAATCGGTTTTTGAAATTGGATAGCTTACGCATATTATTAAGAGTTATTATAATTATTAAACATAATTTGCTACATTCAATTATATACAAAAATGTACAATACATTATACAAAAAAATACAACAATAAAAAAAAACACATATTTAAATCATAATAATAATATGAAGTCAAATCAAAAAAAAAAAATAATGTTGACTAACTATGCGACGATATGTGGATGGGTTGGAGGGGTTACGTGTTGGTTGCTGGACTGTTGGGCTGTTGAATCCTTCCTGATTGGCGGCGTCTGGCACGGATGCAATCCTCCAGATACCAAAGGGCAATCGCCATTACGCAGAGCGCATTTAAACAGTTGAGGGTGAAGGCATAGCTGGTTGCATCGCGTATCAGACCTGGTTGGAGTGATGGATGTGAGTGTATGTGTGTGTATGTGTGTGTGTGTGTGTGTGTGTGTGTGTGTGTGTGTGTGTGAGGGGGGAATGTTAAAGTGTTGACATTGTTAGTAAATAGTAAAACAATAAGACATGCAAAAGAAAGAAAAAAAACACAGAGATTAAAGCAAATCATTCCACACTCACCGATTATGGGTCCGAATGCCATTGAAAATGTTCCAGACATCAGCAGCTGAAGGCCGGCGGCGGCGGGTAATCGTTTCAGTGGCACATAGCTAGGTATTATCAAGGACCAGAAGACGGTGCGGAAGGCCTTATTCAATCCCAGCCAAAAAAAGATGGCAGCCATCACATAGAAATCGCTGGTCATCGAGAGCAGGACGCGGCCAAAGCACATGCCAAGTATGCCCACCACAAAGAAGGTGCGATTGCTGCAATTGAACTTGGCGGTGATCAGCGGTATAAGGAATCTTATGACCAAATCGAAGAAACCCAGCAGGGACATGGCAAATGCAATATCTCTGTGACCGAAGCCCAAATCACTGAGAATGAACGGTGTCAGAATGGCAAAATTGATTTCCACAAAGTTAATCAATGTGATGCCAACGGCCAGGTTCACATAGGTTATGTCGCGCAACAGATCCAAATCGAAGAAGATGACAATCTTGTGGAGAAATGACAATTTCTTGCGCCGCATCAACTCCCGCTCATCCTCCAACTGTTGTTGCGCCTTCGCCGTCAGCAGTGGATATGTGTTTAGTGGCTGCTGTTCCGGTTTGTCATCCGGCTGCTTCTCATATTCATAATCAGACGTCTCGTCGTTGGCCAGGGAATGTGACTCCTCCTTGATGCTGTGGCTGACAGAGATGCTACGCTGCTTCCGACCACCAGAGTCGCGACTACTGAGACGTCTCAGCTCCATGTGGGCAGCACCATGCTCAGCTGCCTGCTGCTTGTCCCACGTGTTGAGTCGATTCCTTGTGCCGGCGCTAGTGAGCGAGGCAATCGATCCAAACCAGCCATCGTTGGCACGTGGCAACACCGGCGTCTCTGGCTCGACGACATGCTTGATGATATATATGATGAAATATACAAAAGCCACATTGATTTCTTCTTGACACTGAGGTTGGTCCCTGATTTGTTTCGATCTGAAAACTCACCCATGAAGGCAGAGACAGCGACCTGGGTAATGGTGGTAAGCTCGGTAAGCTGCTGAGGCCCAGACGGGCGAAATGGCTGCGAAAGATGATGCCAAACTGTTGGGCCAAAGCAAAAGTGACAAGCTGGAAAAACCAATAAATACACAGATTCAGTAGTGATAAATGGTTGGCATCATGAGTCTCCATCTCATCTGAGATCTGAGATCTGATCTGATCTGTGTACATACAATGTTGACGCCACTGGCGATGGCCACCAACCAACCCCAGTCGCCATCGGGCGCCACAAAATCATCGCCCAAGTCGCTCTTGTACCGTCGCTGCTTCTTTATGGGATTTCCTCCACCTGCTCCTTCTTCCTCAGCTGTTGTCGTTGTCTGCTTGGGTGGTTGCTCGTCATACTTTGCTGGTTGTTGCAGAGCTGGCTCCTTGGGCGTTTTTAGTATGCCGCTGTTATTGTTGCTGTTGATGTTGTTGTTATAATAGCTGGCCGGGCTGCTGGTGCTGCCACTTTTGTAATCAGTCATCGTTAATGGCAAGGTTTATTATTGTTGCATCACTGGGTGGTCACCGATCTTGACTGGTTTCTAGAGTCTGCAAGAGGTTAAAGATTGATAAGATAGGCGGTGCACATTGCACGCAAAGCGAGCCAAGTCCATATAATGGCCAAAAGGTCAAACTAATGTCTAATATAATAATTGTTTATACACATAACAATATAATGTGCCAGTCATTGTGACTGTCTCGTTTAGACAGATAGATCTCGTCTATCAGAGTATTCAAATAGCCATCCAAATGTTGCGACATACATATACATATATACAGTGGCTCACAGTTTAACTCGACCATTTTCAAAGAAAAGACGTAATTGCCTGCCATAAGCTAATTATTTATTATTTTTCAAAAATTCCAAAGACCGATAGGTAGGTACATATATTAACCACCAAAATTAATATATGTTCGGGCTTGTCATTAAGAGTACGCGCTGGCTTAGTTTTGTTACTCTGCAGTCCCTGTGCCTGCTGTAAGAAAAGAGTGCACTTGAAGACCTTCCTACATTTGGGTGCAATACTCTCTAAAGGGAACTTTGCGAATAAAACTAGAATATATTTAACAACTGGGTTCAGGGTACTTCGTCTATTCCTACTTGTTCTGAGTGTTGTATTTACATCTCATCCAAGTCTACAAATATAATTACCAAGTACCCGCAATTAATCAATATCAAATAGTTTGGTCCAATTCTAAAGAGTGAATCTGTTCTATTTAGCTTTAAACACCAAATATGAAATATGCTTTCAGCACTTCAATAATGTTGTGCAAACGAAAATCAAACTTTTGCCCATATCAGCCAAGGATCCTAATTTTCCACTTTGGTGCCTTTCGCAGCGCAAAGTGCAATATGCTTTTTAATGTACATACATGCACACATGTATGTATTTAGTTGTATTTAGATTAACCCTTTGGCCATAGTGCTTTTTGCAAACTTGCTCGCGTAATTATTTTGCTGTATTTCTGACAAATGTGGCATACATCACAAATGGCAACTATGTTAATATAAGAAGCTTAGACTTAATCCTTATGCAATTAGTACATCTATAAAAAAAAACATGGAAACTACATGAAAAACATTCTCCCCGTTTTTCCCAAATGTGAATAAATGAAAATTAGTGAAAATTAGGCAATAAGCTCATTACGGTTTCCGCATGAGGTAATAATGTAGAAGTTCAGAATAATTCAACCTGGAAAAGTTGCCAACATTAATTCTATAAGCCATTTCAAAAACCCAAAATGGATGTTATTTTATATATCATTCTACGTACATTTTTTAGGCGGCACAACACCAAAAAGATTTTAGCTCGTTGGCAAAACAAATGAAAATTAAACTAATACCGTGGGTTTTTTGTTATTTGGTAACGGTGTCTACAACCGCAACTACAGGAAAAGAACACTTAACAAAAAAAAATTGATAGAAAGAAGACGGAAAAGAAGAAGAAACTGACAAATCACTCAGAATGAATATTTTTCGATTCGCTGGAGATTTATCGCATGTGTTAGCCATCATAATACTATTACTCAAAATATGGAAGACACGATCCTGCCCCGGCATATCGGGCACATCGCAAATACCATTTGCAATTGCGTATTTGACACGCTATCTGGATCTCTTTACGACGTACGTAGGCCTCTACAATTCGGTGATGAAAGTCCTCTTTCTGGCCACATCGTGAGCCACAGTCTATTTGATGTATGTGAAATTTAAGGCCACCTACGATCACAATAACGACGCGTTACGCATAGAATTCCTGCTGATACCGTGTGCCGTGATGGAGGTGCTCTGGACATTCTCGATCTATTTGGAATCGGTTGAAATATTGCCGCAATTGTTTCTGGTTAGCAAGACGGGCGAGGCTGAATCGATATCAAGCCATTATCTATTCGCTCTCGGCTCGTATCGTGCTCTATATCTGCACAATTGAGTCTATCGCTATATAGTCGAATCGCATTACGATCTGATTGCGATTTTTGCAGGAGTTGTTCAAACGATTCTCAACTGCGATTTCTTCAATTTGTATATTACCAAAGTGCTTAAGGGCAAAAAGCAACAGTTGCCAGCATTAACAGTGAGCCAGCAACAACAGGAAGCAGACGAGAGGCAAAAAACGAGAGACGAGCAATAAGTGAAGATGCGGACCTCTTATCAAATCGTTAATTGTAGTTCTTAATCATTTAACAACCACAACAACAACAGCAGCAAGAAAAAAGATACTGTCTATCGAGGGAGAGAGAGGAGAAAAACATTCTTTGTTACAGTAGTTTAAGGAACGTACAAATTTTAATTGTGGTACCGTTTAATATTATGCATATAATACCAACTCATGATGTTTTTTTTTGATGTTTTTGTTTTGAAGGTGTGGTAACACACATTTATTCAAAAATCCTATCTGAGCCCACTTTTGACATAATTGTTCTCTTCAGTGCTTGCTAAAAGAAATGACTGCACTTGAAGACCTGCTCACATTTGGGTGCAAGACTCTTCAAAGGGAAATTTCCAATAAAATTAGAATATATTTAACAGATGGGTTCAGGTTATATCGAAGTCGAGCTCACTCGACTACAGCTTTCTTACTTGTTTAATATGTACAGTATTTGTTTTATATTATAAGTACAATTTGTTTAACATAGAGCTTATATTAAAAAAAAATTCGTATATATATATATATATCGATCAACTGACCCGTTTGCTTCTGTGACGTCGCAGCAGCGCCTCCAGGGACCACGAGGCAGCTGCCACAAATGACAATGCGTCGAGGCAGTGCAGTGTCACCGAATAGTTGTAGCGGTCCCGCACAAGACCTGAAATTATAAATGAATTAATTATAAGTAAGTGATGGAGTTACATTGTTGTGTTCGATACTCACCCACAAAGGGACCGCAGATAAGCGTGAATAGACCTGAGATGAGGAGCTGCAGTCCGGAGGCGCCTGGCAAGCGATTCAATGGCACATAGCCAGGTATAATAAGTGGCCAGAATATTGTGCGCACTCCCTTGCACAAACCGATCCACACAAAGCAGGAGAGGATGACCGCGAAGGATCTGGTGCCGGCAACAATGGTACGTCCAAGGGCGATGCCAACGACGCCGATTAGAAAAAATACACGATTATCCCAAGGCATCTTCTCGGTAATGAACGGCACCAGAAATCTCATTGTGATATCCATGCCGGCCATCAGGGACATAGCCACGGTGATCTGTGACGTGTCAAATCCAAAGTCAGTTAGTATGAACGGTGTTAGGATTGAAAAGTTGAGCTCGCAAAAATTGATGACCGTCAGGCCGGCGACTAGATTCACGAACGTAATATCCCTCAGCAGATCCAGATCGAAAAACGTAACGAGCTTCTGTCTGAAGGACATCTTCTCCAGACTTGGCGCTGCCTGCGTGTCGTCATTATTGTTCTGCTCGGGCATCGCTGCGTGGTGCGATGCGTAGAGAGCTCGCTGCTCGGCACATGTGCAGCCGAGCCTCGACTCCAGATTGGACTCCTCGCGTTCTCGCCGAAAATTGTTGGGCCGCAAGAGCTCTCGCTGCGCATCCTGCTGCTGATCCTCCTCGTTGATCGGGCAATGCAATCGCTGTGTGTGCTCCAAGTCTTTGCAGCTGGATACCATGCGAAATCGCTTGCGTCCGGTTGAGCGATAGATTGGATCGACAATACCCGGGCCTCAGTGCATCATCGTTCTGGCACAGATACTGACTGGAGAAGATGCCGCCCGGCTCTCGCTTCCGCTGCTGCGCACAATGGGCGCATAATATCTCCGGCTGTGGCTCCAGCTGCTGCTGTTGCTCCAGCTGCTGCTGTTTCTCCAGCTGCTGCTGTTGCTCCACCTGCGTGAGAGTTGGCGCCACTCCCGGTGCCAAATGATAACGCACTGGCTGATAGATTAGCGCACTGACAAACGAGTGCAGCGCAATGGCCGCAAAGAGCAACACGGTTCCCTGCACAGCGTAGACGCTCAGCAAAAATGTGACCAGATATGGCAGACAGATCGGTCCCAATCCCGTTATTGTCCATGAGAAGCCAGCGGCGCGTCGACGCTTCTGCTGAAAATACGTATTGATGGCCAACGAGGAGGCACTCACACTAATCCCCATGCCAAAGCCTAAAAGCGACCACTTCGATAGTAAAATATAATATGATATATCTGAAAGATGACTGTGATAACTTACCATATAGTATAGCGTATGCAAATATGTAGCCAGCGAAGGTCTCACAGAAGGCTGTGAGGGCTATGCCGGTGAAGCAGAGCAGGGCGCCAGCCATGGCCACCTGGCGAAAAGTGAAGCGCCGGAACATTGGGCCGTTAAGGAGGCCCGTACCGCTGGGTTTGTATTGATTATGGCCGTCACCTGAGAGCTGGACATGCCCAGATTGATGAGCCGTTCGCGGAACATGAAGCCAAACTGTTGCAGGCATGGATACAGTGATAGCTATTAAATAAAAAAGGCAATGGTTGGATTGATTGCATCATTCGCACTTGTGGTAATTGTCCTTGAATTTTACCTACATTGGATAAGCCAGCGGCCACGCACACCAGCCATGCCCAGCCGCCATCGGGTGCCACAAAACTCTCGCCGAGATCACTCTTGTCCTTTCGATTATAGTAGCCCCTAACACGCCTCGGCAGCGGCTGTGTGGTATCCCCATATACCTTTTTCTCCAGCGGTGTCATATTGTTAATCCCTGCGATGGCTCTAAAGTTAACACACAAGAACAAAATAATGTTGTTAGACATTTCAATCAGTTCTCATTTTGGCTTCGTCAAGTGCGAACGCGTATTTTGGTGACTGTGTCAAATTTTGCTTTATAAGCATTTCTAATGGACAAGACCACTCTAGTTAGTGGCAACATTAATCATAATATTAATATGGTTGGATTTGCAACAATATTATAGTGCTTGAATTGTTAAATTTTTGTTTAATTCACACAAAATTGACTGTGAACTTATGCAAAATTCGACGGCATTCCAAAGAATAACGGTACTTGCCCATGCTCTTTCTGTTAGCGGCCTGTTGATCGCTCTCTAGAACATTCGCGAACGTCGTGCGCAGCTCGGTCCGCTCTCTGCTGAGCATCGGCAATTGTGCGCGTGAGTGTGTCCCGTTACTCTCTCTCGCGATTCGAAACGAAGCTCGCGAGCAGTTCTGCTGGTGCATAACTATTTTTGTAAGAGGCGCTCGCTCAGTGTGATTTGTGCATGCGCCGCCACCACTCTGGTCGAGTGTGTGTGCTTGGAGCGCGCAAATTTTTGCACAAATATGAACTCCCCCCTCAGCGCTACTCCCGGCGACGCGCATGACACTGCAGCTGCAGTTCCCTGGTGCTCGTCAACTCTTGCCATGC
This sequence comes from Drosophila paracracens, assembly GCA_035044025.1. Taxonomy (NCBI): domain Eukaryota; kingdom Metazoa; phylum Arthropoda; class Insecta; order Diptera; family Drosophilidae; genus Drosophila; species Drosophila paracracens. Next base: position 29,133 of record JAWNMN010001002.1, read on the forward strand.
AGACCAGCGAACTCCGCTTTAATTTGCGCTCTCGCTCGGTAAGCAGCCACAACAACAACAACAAAGCCAACAATGCAAAAATTGCAAAGCCAAACAATTCTAACAACAACACTAACAAAAACTCCGAAAGTGCCAACAAAAAACGTAAAATTGTGACAGTCGATGATGTCACTGACTTGGATGCAGTGCCATCTACTTCTGCTGGTGCTCGTGCAGCACTAGTTGATCTGTCAGATTCTGACTCGGACATTGAGTCAGTGGATATGGCAGAGAGGACTGCAGTTGCTGCTTCCCCAATTTTTCCGCTAACTATGAGCGATGAGGACACAAGTCCGGGACCTGCCGCTGAGAATCGCGATTCTCTGCCAAACACCTTCACTGTGGAACCACAGCCTACAAGGCCTTCCAAGCCCCCTCCACTTATAGCTGAGGGTATCACCAACGTTGTTGGACTGCTTGAAGCATTAAATGCTGTCACGCCGCCTAACAGCTTCATGCTTAAATGCAGTGGTGGTGGTACTGTGAGAGTCATGCCAAGTGATATTGACTCTTACAGGGCAATTCAGAGAATGTTTACGGAGAAGAAAATACCTTTTCACTCCTACCAAATAAAGGAGGACAGAGGCTTCCGAGTGGTGATCAGGGGACTGCATCCATCGTTGCAGAAAATTGATTGCCTTAAAGATGAGCTCGCCAGATCTGGACACTCAGTGCGTGGTGTCCAAACTATTGTTAGCCGTGTGAGCAAGAAGGAGCTAAACCTTTGTTATTTAGAGTTGGAGCCGGCTGCGAATAACAAAGAGATTTACAACCTACGCTCCATTTGTCAGGTGCGCATTACTGTCGAATGCCCTGATCGGCATTTGGACATCCCCCAGTGCCACCGCTGCCAGGAATTTGGCCACACAATGAAATATTGTCAAAAACAGCATCGCTGCGTAAAGTGTGGTTCAGCACATGCAAGTCAGGTGTGCGAAAAACCACTGGATGCTGATCCGAAATGTGCCAACTGCGGAGGAGCCCATCCAGCAAGCTGGAAAGGATGCCCAGCATATCAGCGCGTTTCCAAGGGAAGGAAGCTTGCGGCTCAGTCTGGAAGGCCGGCTCAATACCTCCAAAAGTCGCGCCCAAGAAGCCCGGCTCCTTTACGCAATCCTCAATTTACTTATGCTGATGCCGCCAAACTGCAATCGGCTCCTCAGCTCCTTCAGCAGCTTGGACAACTGTCAGAGCAGCAGCGTCACCCTCAGCAACAGCGTCCCCTTCAGCAGCAACGTCAGCATCAGCAGCAGCTTCACCAACAACAACAGCCACAACCTCAGCGCCGCCAGCAGCAGCCGCAGCAGCAGCAACAGCAACCTTTGTCGCCTCAACAAGATGCTCCGCAAGTTCCAGAGCAACAGCGGTCGAACAAAACGCGACGACAAAAAGTTCGCCACATGGCTAGGCATCGAGAGACCGCTCAGCATCAGCCGAGAGACTCGCAGCAACTCCAGCAGCAGCAACACCAGATGCAGCAACACCAGCTGCAGCAACGCCAGCAGCAGCAACGCCAGCAGCAGCAACGCCAGCAGCTGCAACGCCAGCAACAGCAACCCCAGCAGCAGCAACTCCAACAGCAACAGCACATCCAGCAAGAGCGCCAACAGCAACTGAGTCATCAACAACAACACCAGCTGCCATTGCGTCAACAACATCAGCAGCCCACACAGGATCAATATCAGCTAGTGCAACAGCCTTACTTGTATTATCAACACGCCAATCCCCAGCTTGACAGTCTTATGTCAAAATTCGACAAGTTAAGTGAGACAATGATGGCCATGATGAGCCTGTTGCAAGCTGTACTTGCCAATAAATGAGCCAAATTGGGATGCGCGTTGGCGTTTGGAACGCCAACGGTCTTTCAAATAACGCCAATGAGTTGGAGTTGTTTATTCACCGCCATCAAATAGATGTTATGTTGATCTGTGAGACCCACCACTGCTCCAGATCTCACTATAGGCTACCAGGCTACGATATCCACCTAGCCAATCATCCGTTGGATCGCATGCGTGGTGGAGCTGCAGTGATCATAAAATCTTCTCTACAACATCATGCGCTGACTCCCATAAGTTGGCCCAAGGCACAATGTGCTGCCGTTAAAGTCTCTAGTGATCAAGGCGAAGTAGTCCTAGCGGCTGTCTATTGTCCACCACGTTTTGGGTGGGAATTAGAAGACTTTAAATGTCTCTTCGAAGAGCTTGGCCCCAAGTTCCTGATTGCTGGAGACTGGAATGCTCAACACCGTCTCTGGGGTGCTGCTTTGGACAATCGCCGTGGGATTGCGCTGGCGGATTGCGTGAGAGACTCCAACCTCCAAGTACTTGCCACGGGGGGTGCAACGCACTATTCGTACGGTGGTCATAGGCCGACAGCAATTGACTTTGCTGTGTACGCTGGAATACGTTCTGACTGTCTTGGTATATCTGAGCGACTTGAGCTTAACTCCGATCACATCCCTTTGATCGTTGAGTATAGATTGGCTGTTACTATAAATGCTCCCAAGGCACGTCTTCTGCCGCGCAAGGCAAACATCTCCCGATTTCGGCAAAGGTTGGAGCAGCTGGTCAACTTGAACATGGAGCTGAGTTCACCGGCTGACATAGACGACGCAGCGGAGTTATTCCTGCGTAATATTAACGTGGCGGCGGAATACTCCATGCTTGGCCAACTTCCTTGTTCGCCTCCTAGTCCAGCTCAGCCTTTTTTAAAAACTGAGATTTTGGATTTGGTAAGGCACAAGAGAGCACTGCGTCGCCAATACATGCGTTCACGCAATCCTTTGGATCTAAGGGACTTTAGGCGGGCTGCGTACGAGCTGCGAAAGTTACTTTTTGACACTAAGAACCAATATTTCCAGGATATGCTCCGCAATGCCGATCCCAATAAGAATTATGGATTCAATTTGTGGAAGGCAACGCGTTGTGTCAAACGGCAGCCACTCAGGCGGATCCCCATTATGCGACCGGATAACACTTGGTGTCGATCGGATGCAGAGATTGCATCGGCATTTGCGGATGAGCTGCAAGGCCGGTTCACGCCTTTTGCGCTTGCATCGCCCAGCCAGGTACAGGAAACTGAGGCATTTTTAAATGCAGATCTCGATCCTGTGCAACCGATCACACCTATCGCCCCTTGTGAGGTCCGCTTGCAGATTCGCAGACTAAAGTCCACTAAAGCCCCTGGCTATGATGGCGTCGACGGCAGAGTTGCTAAGGCCCTCCCCGAGAAGGGAGTGATGTTCTTGGTGCTACTCTTCAACTCAATGGTTCGCATCCACCACTTCCCCACTCCATGGAAGTGTGCTGTGATTGCGATGATTCCGAAACCTGGCAAGCCGGATAATCTTGTCTCGTCATATCGACCGATAAGCTTGCTGTCCACTTTCTCCAAGATTTTTGAAAAAATATTTCTTGGAAGATTGTCGGCAGTAAGTGGCTTCCAGAGTGCCATTCCTGATCATCAGTTTGGCTTTAGGCATCACCATGGTACTCCAGAGCAAGTTCATCGAGTAGTACAGCATGTCCTCGAGGCCCTGGAAAATAAGCAGTACAGCTCTGCCGTCTTCCTGGATATCCAGCAAGCGTTTGATCGCGTATGGCATGATGGCCTGCTTTTTAAGCTTAAGTCCCTACTACCATCGGCGCAGTATTTACTGCTGAGGTCCTACCTGCTTGGCCGATCTTTTATGGTTGAAGTTAGGGGCGAGCGATCAAACATCCGCCGCATCGGAGCGGGTGTACCGCAGGGTAGTGTCCTTGGACCTGCCCTGTACACATTGTACACCGCGGATTTGCCGATTCCGGTTGCCAGAAACACGCTGCTTGCCACATATGCGGATGACACTGTGTTCCTTGCTAACTCTTCCACTGCTTGGAGAGCAGCAGCGGTTACGCAAAGGTTCTTGGATGGTTTTAGTACCTGGGCCAACCGGTGGAACATCTGCATCAATGAGAACAAGTCTCAGCACTGTACGTTTGCGCTCAGGAGTGGTAACTGTCCAAGCGTCCGACTCAACAACACGATCATACCTCAGGGGAATCATGTTCGCTACCTGGGTATGTATCTGGACAGGAAACTTACCTGGCGTAAACACATACAGGTCACGGCAGCAGTGTGTAGATCCAAGAGGGTGAAACTCAACTGGTTGCTGAAGTCATCCAGCAAACTCAGCTTGAGCAACAAGCTACTGGTGTACAGGAGCATCATCGTGCCCACATGGACATATGGGATTCCATTTTGGGGCACAGCGGCAAAATCGTGGATTAATCAAATTCAAGTCTTGCAGAACAAGGTGCTAAGACACATCTCTGGTGCTCCACCCTATGTGAGCAATTTGACGCTGCACAACGACTTCCGTGTACCGTCAGTGGTTAGTCAAATAAACCGACATACAAGTCGATACAATGACCGGTTGCATAATCATGTCAACCCATTGGCCTGCTCACTAGGGTCAAATACAACCCGTCGACGCTTAAAGCGCCTCCACACCAGCGACCTCTGGACAGTTGGGCGTTAATATTATTAGTTAGTGTTCAACAAATGTTACATTTAATGTTACTTAATATTGTAATATGTTAAAACCAATTATTTGTTTATGTTATTGATTTAAATCCGCTGTTATTATGTATATATTCAAAACAATATTTTATAACCTTTCAGTAGGTTGATTAATATTAAATTAAATTGCCACATCAAAAAGACATTTCAATGCTTCACGCACAATCTGTTGAAGAATTCTCTAAAATCGGTATAAATCATATTAATATTGAGATTCATAAATTATGTAAGCATTCTAACAACAAGCAGTTTGGTATAATATTTATTTAAATATAAAGTGCAAATACAAAAAGCACTTGTTACATTTCTGTACTTGAAACATGTGTAAAACGTTGCAGTTGTTAATTAATGAATTTAAATGATTGATTTGGCCTTGTTTAAAGATGACATCAGCATTGAAATACATAACAATTTAATTTCATTGCTAATGAAACATTCCTGGAAATAAGATGTTCTTTATACTTTTATTAGCTGAGTGTAGAACTCGAGCGTTGTGCTAAATATGATTTGGTTTCCATTTTCAGTCACTGGTAATTGGGATGCCTTAACCGAACAGAGACTCAGATGGATTATGGGTTGTATGGCTCTATAGGTATTGCTATTGTTATCGGTATTATTGCTGTTGATCGGTACGGCGAAGCCGGGTTCATTGCCGATTCGTTTGGTAACCATAGCTAAAATATTTCGATCATTGGCAGTGCTTATCAGCATGCTCATTTGACTACTGGACGAGAGTGAAAGAACCAGACTTAGGCTTAGCGAGCAAATTGTTTTCGATTTTCATGTGTGAATCATATGGTTTTCTTGCTATATATTTGCTATATATATAGTATATAGTTATATATATGTGCCTTGTGAAATATAAAAGAGAGGTCAACACATAGTCACTGATAAGGAGCCCTCTCGGGCATGGTATAAGCTAATTTCTGATAAGCAACATAATTGTATTGTTCAGATCGGTATAACGATCAATTTGCGATCTTTAGCATTATATTAGTATTAGTATATTATACAAAGATTGCTTCTAAGCAGTTTATAATAGCAAAAATCATTGATCTGATATTTATCTGTAAGTTCACTGCACAAAAATGGAATAGAGCAAATTTTGTAAATATTTACCTTAGGTGGGTATACTTGACCTGCAGACAAGCAATTGGCTTGCATATAGATTCAATACTAGATAACAACTGTTCTCCATAGATGTGTCTAAGTGTGTGTGTGGGTGTTTGTGTGTAAAACTATTGATCACCAACTGATAAGATTGATTAGATTGCGTTCAGCGCAGCTGTAAGTTGATGAATATGTAGTTGTTGGTCCTTTCTGACACATTCACAAATCTGTCACTATCTCCGGTTGTAAATCTCACCTATTTATTAATATCTGCCAGTGTCCCAATAAATAAAAATACTGCAAGGCTTTGATAAAGCGTCAGGTGAGCGGTTAGTTAGCGGCATTTGTGCTCGAAGAAATTAACAATTACTTAATTTCAATGCTCTTAAGTCATTCGACTTAGTTCGGATCATAGGGTGGAAAAAAATAAAATAAAAACTGACACACCGTTCTCTGGCATGATGAAAATCAAATCAATTTGTTTGGTATCAACGCTTAAAGAAACGTAACTCGCCAAAATGTAAACAATTCCATATTAAACAAACTAATAAATCAGTCATGCATATTGCTTGCCACTAATTGATTGTTTTCACACCTATTATACTGTCCAGATGTGTATGTATATGTACACTTCGTTGCACTTGAATAGGGACAAGTAAATTTGAAAAAATTTAAAAAACCGACGTAACTTGGACATTGCAAGGGTTGACCGGAAATTCTTCGGAACACAAATAGTACTTAGCCTGCAGATACGAATGAAGCAATACAAATCTGTTGAAATAATCGGACATTTTTAAAAACAGAAAAAACCTCCAGCAGTTCGGTCATATCCTTATGGGTTCTGGCGAAATCTATGTCAAACTTTTTGTTTTGGCCAATAAACATCCGATCCCAATCGTGCTTGTAGTTTCCGCCTTTCGTTCGCCCTTCGAGTGATAATTTTACAAGTGCTTGGGTTCTCAGATGATCGCATATTCCTTGAATACAGTTCGATGAAGCTGATCCTGCCAATTCGAACGTATCATGTCCTTCGAGAATTTGCAAGAATATGGACGAGTTAGAGCATTTTCTCTCATCGCCTGTGTGCCGCCAAAAGTATGCCACATTTTGTTGATGCTCGATTTAGCCAATACAGCAACCAAAGTGTGTCACTCAAAGATATCCAATCGAAATGCAGTGTGCCCATATCTCCCAAAAGATACAAGAGCATTTTTGCTAACTTGACTACGAGTTGTATTTTTGAAAACACACATGCATACTTAAGAATAGCGTTTTTTAGTGTAATTAAATTAAAATAAAGCCATAAAAAAATGTATCTTTACTTAATCTCACAAACAAATCTACATAAAGAAGCGAAGAACGTTCGGTTAAGATAATACTATGCTCAAGGCATTCTAGATCTATAATCTTTTTCTAGGTCTAGGAAAATTGCTTAATTCTACACTGGTTGCCCCGCATAAGTAGTTCGGTTCCAATGACAAAGATGATGGCCCTACTCTTCAATGTTCCGGTGGATTATAGGGCTTGCCGATGAGTCGTCGCACGACTGACTCGGTGAACCACATCAACATGCCAATAGCTGTCAGTAAATTGATAGAGTGGATGGTGGCACTGTAGCCAAAGGCTTCAGTGATAATGCCTGCCGAGAAAAACAAAAAAAAAGTCAAAAAGTTAGAAGGATGTAAAGAGAAGAAGAAGAGCTCTGCAATTGATACGCACCCAGTAGGGGGCCCAAGGCCAACGAGATAACCATGTTGCAGACCAGCTGCAGTCCTGATGCGGCGGGCAGGCGACGCAATGGCACAAAGCTGGGTATGATCAATGGTGAAAATATGGTGCGGAATCCCTTGCCAAATCCAATCAGCAGAAATACGGCAATAATGACTTCGAAAGATGATGTCATTGAGACCATGATACGGCCCACAGTAATGCACCCAATGCCGAAGGCAAACAGCACCCGATTATCCAGCTTGACCTTCTCCAAGCAGAGCGGTGCCAGGAAACGCACCGAGATGTCCATGCACGCCAGCAAGGACATGGCTAGCGAACATTGTTTGTCTGTATAGCCATAGCTGTTCAGGATGAAAGGTGTCAGCACCGAGAAGTTCATCTCACCGAACATCATTATGCTCATGCCGATGACCAAATTGACGAATGTGAAATTCCGCAGCAGATCGAGATCGAAGAATTTGAAAATCTTCTGACGGAAGGTCATCTTGCGCTTGGCTTCCTCCTCGGCTTCCAGCACCATCTGTTGCACTCGCAGCGCTTCGGCGGAATTTTGCAGCACCAACTTGTCCTCGGCACAGGTGCACCGTTGAAGCTCCTCGCCGCCGTGCTGGGAATAGATGCTCGTCTTGCTCGCGTATCGAGCGATGTCGTCGCGTTCGCGATGAAAGTAATTTGACTTGGGCAAAGCAGTTGGAGGCGCAGCCGTCATGTTCCGATCTGTCAGCTCTCTGGCCTCCTCCGGTCTGTCCAGATGGTCGCGACTACCCTTTGCTGCCGCCGCCGCCGCCGAAACTGTAACGGATGCCTGACGCAACAGCGCCTGGCGACGCTCCGATGCCAGCGATAGCTTCGATCCAAACCAGCCATCGTTGGCACGGGCTAGCATCGGTGTTCCGGGATCGGTTATCTCATAGAGCGGATTCTCGAGATCGTTGTCAATGAACAAATATTGTGATGAGAAGATGCCACGCTTGGAGCGCTTATGATATTGACAGTACTTGCACTCATAGTCACACCATGGATCAGTGCTTGGCTTCAGCAGATTCCCATTGGCCTCGAGTAGCTCCGGTTGCTCCTTTTGCTCATCATCGCTGTCCGACTTCTTTGGTTTGCGCACATGCCGCATCACCGGCTGCAATGTGAGGGCGCAGAGTACGGCATTCAGTGCGATGCCCGAATAGATCAATATGGTGCCTTGGGCGCCATAGTAATCCAGCAGAAAGGTGGACACATGCGGAAAGATAATCGGCCCCAATCCCGATATTGTCCATGAGAAGCCAGTGGCGCGTCGTCGACTCAGCTTAAAGTATGTGTTTACAGCCAGAGATACGGCCGCCATGGCCATGCCGAGACCCGTACCATAGATGAGGGACAGACAAACAATATACTGCCACACGGCGGTGCAGAAGGCCGATAAGAAGACGCCCAGAAAGCCCAATAATGTGCCCGTTATGGCCACCTGGCGAAACGTAAACCGTCGGAAAATGGCGCCATTGAAAATACCTGCAAAATTCGAGTTATAATTATATTAACAAATATCGAATCATTATGCTTAATAGTTTTGCAAGTCAATTGGGTATTGATTTTGACAAGGTTGAATAATCATTAAATTGCTCAGAAACTTGGTAACATAATCTCTAAAATTGCGGGAGATATAGGCTTTCGAAATTATCGAGGCGTGACCAAGAAATTATCTTATCAATCTGAAGAGAAGATTATAAGAAATCGAATCGCATTTTTAAAAATTGAGTAAATACCATTGTAAAATGAGACCGTTGAATAATAATATTTAATAGTTGGACACAGATTAAGCCCCAATTAGAGCCCTACTAATCCATTATTATCATTTTTAATGAATGATATATATATATATATAAATATCTATGTATATATACTACTCTACTAATAATATGGTGTGCACAGCTTACCCACTATCGAGGAGAGGGTCAACACCAAATTCACAATGATTGTCGTTTCCTTGGCATCAAATCCCAGCGATGTCATGCGCACCCTGTATATCAGGCCGTACTGCTGCAGCGCTGGAAACATAAAGAACTGGGGATGCCTGTGATTGTCAATTGGATTGCTTCCTTGATCCGTTTGGAGCACCTTTAGCTACTCACATTGTTGAGGCCCGCTGCGAGACAGATGACCCAACCCCAGCCGCCATCGGGCGCCACAAAATCGGGACCCAGATCGCTCTTGTCGCGACGCTTCGGCTTCCTTGGCTTCGTTGTCTCATTGTAGACACTTGCGTAATTCTTCTGGGTGAGCGTTGACTTCACCATGTTGGTGGCGGCCTGATGTCAGAAGCTCCTGTAATTAAAAACAATAATATAGCAATTCTGGATATTTTTGTAAAAGACTAAAGTCAAGTTAAGTTCGTGATCGAATCGGGATTTGGCTATATTGATCTCAGCAACTGATTGCGTATATACCTGCAAATGCATGAAATACCTTCAGCAAAGGCGCAATTACGTATATGATATTATATTAATACAAATCACGTTTCCGCTTATATATTCTGTTTAACTAATACTTTTATCAATACCCTCTTACGGTTGCTCAATTGTATAATTATTAGTTTAATCTTAGATCTGAGGCGATAGAACGAGTGCCTCGCAACAAGCAATGTATAGCAGGGTAAAATCATATTTTGAGGCCAAGATCATTATGCTGACATCACGCATATCGATAAGCGATTGAGTATCTGTATCCATAAAACTTAAACTCAATGCGAATTTCCAGAGCAATTTAAGTGATTATGTGAATTGATATTCATCAATAATATATAATAACATAATATTTTATAATCTGTCTTGAAGTGCTATAGACGAAATAGTTGTTCGATATTGTCGCCATTTGATTGTGGTGGATAATTGTGGACTATCAATGAGGAATCCGTCGACATGGCACACCCCATCATTATGACTGCCTAATGCTAGATAATGCTCTAATTGCTAATTGGCATTGCAGCCGGGACAACGTTTGCCCATCCCGAACATATTAGGGGCGGGGCTGTTGTAGACTCATATATATATATTTTCTATTTTGTTGTGGTTGCTTTTTTCATATACGGGCGCGACATGAGACTGGAAAAGGCGGCAATCACTTTAGCGATTTTGTATGCAAAACACGACGATGCGAGTAGAACAGACTCCTGCAAGAGACCAAAACCAAAAGGAAATCACTTAGCGGGTGTGCCCGGTTCAGCGGGATCAATGCATTCCGATGCCATCGAGCTGGCCTCTTAACGGCCAAACAGGGGAACAGACGGGAACAGTCGTAAACTCAAAACTCAAAACCAGAACGAGAACCAGAACAGAACTTCGGACGGGAGGAAAGCAGGGGAACAGTTTCGCAGTCATTTGGTTCTTCATTAAAAAAAATTAAACAGCGACAAAAACAAAAACAAAAATAAAAAAGTAAAAATGGTTTAGTTGTAAAAATAATGAAGAGACTAAAATGTGGGAAGGATGAAAGAGGAAGAGGAGTTGGGATTGCTTGGCTTCTATTTATGCAGCGATAATTCGGAGACGAACTGAGTGTCACAGACAATAACACTGGATGCTGGATGCTGAATGCTGAATGCTGGCACTTGGCACTTGGATGTCTTCATTTAGATTGAGATTGAGATTGAGATGGTGAACGTCAACCGTCTTGTTTTTGTCATTGAACTCCATCGAAGCGTGCCATAAATTGACGCCCGCTGTCAGAGATTCAAGTGCCAAGAGACTGTCGGTGTCGTTGTCGTTGTCGGTGTCAGTGTCAGGAGGCAGTCCACCCAGTCCACGCATGCTGTCTGGCGAGACATTGAAGCAGTGATCGCAACAGGAGCTAAGAAAGGGGAGCAGCAGCACTTAACAGCTCCGCATCGATCAACGATGGTGCTGTGCCTGCTGCCTGATCTGTGTGCATGTCAAAACTTTCGCTTAGCCTACCAAAGACGAGCTAAGACACACTTCGTAGCTACCATTACTGGCAAAAAAAATTAAAAAATTAAATGAAATAAAACTAAATAGAGAGTACTACTCAAAAAGCCTCATCCTCGTCATCGTTATTACCGGTTTTCAATCTAAACTTGCCGCATATGTGATTTGTTATTGGTCGTCGCGCGCCTATTAGCATGACAAAACAGAAAGCCATCGTCATCGCATTAAATGATTGTCCTCAACATATATGTATATATATATGTATATATATATATATATATATAACTATCGAAATATCGTGATCATGTGCATACATAGCTACTAGCAAGCTTTGTAGCTGTAGCGCCGGCTAACGGTTAACAGACATGCTGCGATTTCATTCACGCTCACAACAATACGCGGCATATTTGAGTAAGCGTATTTAGTTTGTTTATTTGATCGAGAGCAGACGCAACGATTAAAATGAAATAAGTTTTCAATTACCATTGATATCCACAATTCTCAAACTCGATTTGAAGCTAGCAAGCCCACTTGATGATGGATGCTAATTAAGTTATAGACTAATTAAGAATATAAACAAATGCATTTGTGGAAGAGGCGCCACTAGCTGAAGTGACGTATTGAAACAGATGTGTTTTGTAACTAAATCACAGCAAGAAGAAGAAGAAGAAGATATCGACCAAGCTCTCCTTTTCTCTCTCTCTCTATCTCTGTCTCTCACTCTGTGCACCAGTTAAGGTAATTAGTCTGTGCTGTCGACTCATTCAAAGATAAGACAGAGGCACAGACACAGTCATCGATATACATGTGTAGATAGATGGGCATCGATGATGGCGGCGCTATTGATTATGTCGTTCTCTTTAACATCACTTTCTTACTCCTCCCTCTCCCTCACTCTGTGTGTGTGCGCGTGTGTGTGAGAGTGTTATCAGCATTAAACACGGAGCCAGAAGACAAATAATGAAACACTTGTTCTTCAAGTTCACATATTTGTACACTTAGAGGTATATACTGCAGTAGTGCAAGGTGTTGCACAGGTGTATCTAATGATGTTGAGGAGCGCACCTTAAAGATGTCTAATTTAATGCGTGTCCGTGTGTGTGAGTGCGTGTGTGTGTGTGTTGATGCATGCACATGCATGTCCGGCGCTTGAAGCGGAAGTTGAGGTTTCGTTTGTGTTGTCGCCAATCAACTGGCAGCTTGTTCGCCATTTAATTGAGGTTAATCAGGCGGCGCAATTTCTTAATTATATACACATTCACATACATATACACATATACATATTTACATCCTTATACGTATGCACTAAGCGATAATAGTACGCTAAAATTAACATAAGCAAATATATGTGCAAAAATTATATTTTGTTGTATCTAAGAATCAAGCAATTCGATCAGCATTTTGATTGTGTCTGAAGAAAATCAATTTATAATTAGCAATTACATTTCACAGTTTGATGGATACACTTGTTGTTTTGTTTTTTCGCTCAGTGTACGAGGAGTCCAGCCAATGGCAAGACAATCGTGTTGCGTTCCCTTTGAATGCCATTCAATTAAATTGTGTCAATGAGTGTTGATTAAAGCCGATAGATATGCGTTCAAGATACTGCCCAGTTAATGGAACGCTTATTGGTTTGTGGAAGAACAAAGTGAATGGTTACGTGGGAATCAACCGGCCATAGATACACACATTTCTCTCTATGTATGTGTGTGTGTGTGTGTGTGTGCTCAATCTCGATCAATTGTTTAGTCGAGGTGGCAAGTACTAATTGACCGCTTACCACTCGTGTCTAGACAACACCTACTGTTTAACAAATAAAATCTATAGATCGTTGATCTAACAAACACAATCCTTCAGTAATATAATAATAATAAATATCTTGACCTGTGCTTTTTGTCCAGTCAGAGTTACACAATTGTTTCGTTCGCTGCTACCACAACCAAACTATGCTATTGGATCAGATAACTATAACTGAGCCCTTACATAGATTCGATAAATTCTAATGAAACCAGTGCAACTGCGATGATTCATGGGAACACACAGATGTTAACTTCTATCGACTGTTAAAATTGATGATAGTTCATTTAAGCAAATTACAAAATTAAAAATTTGCAGTGTCATCAACTGATTAAATGTGATCAATAAAATGGGTTCATGTTCCCAACTATTAATTACGCAACATAAAGTGGTCATTGCAAATGCAAAACCAAGTTGAATTTTCTGCTGTTAGGCATTGCATGCCAATTATTTCAAACTTTGTCTTCCGAAGGTTTCTCTGTCTCTTTGTCGTGGCTATTGTTTGAAGTACGGATTGCATATTCCTGCAGTTTGTATGTAAGAGAAATGCATTTAATTAAACATTTCTTGCCATTGATCATAAGGAGGCGTGTTGTGCCTTTGGCATTTTGGTTATGCTTTATGTTTCGAGATTATATTTAGCTGCATTCGGACTATTGTTCTTGCCTCGCTGCGTGTGTTCAGTTTATTTGATTGCTGTTGAAGTACAGCTGCACACAAAGGTTGCCACAAAATAATCCCAACACACGACACATTCTCACATGTGTCGCGCCCCTTTGTACCTCGTCCCGGAGTTTGGGTTTTTTCTATTTCTTTTTTTTTTTGGTTCAAATGCTTGCTTATGCATTTAATGCGCATTTCGAGTCAACTTTATTTCTGGGTTTTAAGGCAGAATTTTTGAATTTGGTTTTCGGCGCAGCCATCCAAATAAACTCACGTACTTCAATTTGACTCCGCTAAAGTGTGTGTGCGGTGCGTTAAGTGTTTCTGTGAAAGGAAATGCAAGTGAAATCCAATCCGTATTGCAGCCAGCCCAAAAAGCCACTTGAGATCGACTAGAACCGAAAACCCCATCATCATTCAATGCTAATTCCACTTGGGTGAGCTGTCAAGCATGATTTGAACGAGATCCACCAACTGACAGATAAATTGAGAGAAATCCCCTTGCATGTATACAATCTACATCTATGTTTATAATCCATAGGAAAGCGTAATTACTAACGAATTTTATCGCCAACGCCTGCTTTAAGCTAGAGACTTATCGATTGGCACGTTTATTGAAAGTGATTTTAATTCTAGCGATAAGTGCCCTCTCCCCTCTCCCCTTCCCCACCCCACACCTCTATTTTAACCGTTCGAAATTTAAGTAAAAACTACATTTACACTGTTTATATCAGTGACCAGACTAGACTGATAATCTAAATTCGGGTCCGACTAACTAAAAACAGTTGTTGTGTTTTAGTTTAATGGGTGTATAAAAATCTACATTTTAAACTACAAATAAACATTCTTTTTTATGCATGCAAGCATTATTTAATCAAACTGATTTAAATCATTTATAAATTTGTTTAAAAATGTTTGATGCCTAAGATTTTAAATTTGGATTTGAGCCAATAACACATTATAAATTCCTACGCAAATTTGAATACTTTCCGTTTATGCAGCCTTGATCCTTCCTCGGCATGGACTTCCTCTCTAACAACATGTTTCCTGTTGATGACTTGCAACCACGCCGCAGTTTGCTTTAGCATGCACTTTTCGCAATCACATTTTATCTCGTTACTCCACCTCGGGCACAAGCCACACGCAAAGTAATTTAACAAAAACAACAAAAACAAAACATATATTGATGATTCAATTTTGTAAACAGGTTTACTCGTTGGCTTTGGCAAACATTTTTGGTTAAATTCAATTTAGGCCTTGAGCCTGCAGGAACCCCCGTTGGGGCAGTTGTCAAAGGGCGCATGCCACAGGCCAGACTGCTTGTTTTACTTTTTGGTTTGTTTTTTTTTTTTATCAACACTTGTTGCTATTGGTTAACTTACACGGTAGTTTTTCGGTTTTCATGCATCGGCGTCAGCATTGGCTGCATCTAGAAGTCATTTTGTTCACTTGCTTGGCGCGTTTTTGTTTAAGACTACACAGGAAAAAAATAGTTTGGCTAGTTGTCGTTTGGTGAATTTTGCACAAAAGAGCGAATGGGTTTAATTGAGCGCGCTAGAGTTACAACAAAAACTCGGCTTATAGAATGTTAATTTAAATGTAAATGTTGATTCAGATGTGATTGACTGTATGGCAATACATTCCCAAACACACACACATACGCACACACACACAAACACACACACGGTTCTTTGGCTCAACTGACTGTCTTGTTGTTAACTGCTAGGCGTCCAGCACTCGACTTGCTTGGCAGCAGATACAGCCGTCTGCTTTATAGCTACATACCCTACACTCTCAAGTGCGGCGGTTTGGCGAGCATGCCAAACTAATGTGAGGTATGTAACAGTGACTGAGTGAGAAGTGACACCGGTCATCTCAACATCTACTGTGTATATAATAACAATTATGTCATATGCCATACATTTTATTTATAAAATATGCCATTTTTTATACGGAATTGGACATCGTAATTTTGAAAACTCTAAAAAAACATTCAAGGCTTTTATTGAGTTTTGATTATTTTCTTATTAATGACCAATAATATAGTATTGTACGTGGAGGACAGGGTGGAGTTACAGAGTATTCATAGCGTTGTTTGAACATGTTTATTAGCTATCACCAGACACACACACACACACACACACACTGACTCTCAATTTGAGCACTGAAATCAGAAGAGCAAAGAGAGTAAAGCAATTGGTGCGGAGGCAAAGCGTTAACTGTTAACCGAATGCGTGGGCTGCAGCAGACAAACCGGGATTAGTAGTCTGCAAAGACCATGCACTTGACCACTTTTCTCTCTCAATATTCGTCTCCCTCTCTCTCTCTCTCTCGATGTGTATATTTCGGTCTCTCGCGCTATCTTCGTGCTTGTGATTCGCACATGGGTAAAGGCAACAGCAACAACAATTAAACATTCATGCTAACGTTGTCATTATCAATTTTTTAATGCGACGATCGGTTCGACTGACATTGATACTGATATAGCAGCAGGGCAGCAGCGGTTGCGGCAGCGGCATTTTGATTCTAATGCTGACTAGCTGTCGAAATCTTTCGCATTATAAATCTTTATCCCGGCCACACACAAAAATTCAAAACCAAAGAAAAAAAACCAATTAAAATTCAGGTAGACTCACCGAGAGGTTGATAGATAATTAACGACAGTGATTTTACCGATGTACAATATATACATACATATACAGTATACACTTGCACTTATCATTTAGATTCGATATGGCTTATAGCAACTTTAGAGTTCGTAGCGCTCTAATCAATTTTTGAATTATGCAAGAAACTAGTGAACAAGTGACGCAACTGAAAGCCTAACCTTACAATAGACATGGATTCATATAAAATAAAATTTTCCCTAAAAATAGGCTACTTTTTTACATAATCCTACCTAGCAGGCGGGGAAACCCCAGTGTATTGGGGTCATATATTAATTTTGGTGGTTAATATATGTACCTACCATCGGTCTTTTGATTTTTTGATAAATAATAAATAATTAGCTTATGACAGGCAATTACATTATTTACTTGACACTACTCGCCTTAAGCTGTGGGCCACTGTATATATATATATTATCGCCGGCGCTTGTTAACAGGTGCTTTGCTATGCCTCAGAACAGATATAACAGTAGTTTTATCAATATCAATAATTCGATCCGCTTGCAGATCCGAGAATGGATCTTTTATGCATTTTATAATTTGAATAATCCCTGTTTTATTAGGAACTTATAATGACAAAATAATAATAAATACACACAAAATAAAAACACAATTTAACAAATAAAAAAATTAAGAAAATTTGTAGTATATGGTTTAATGAACTAGTTTTTGAACAACTCTTGTTTAATCAAGTCCGAAATTTGTTTAGCTATATCTTTATCTTTACCTGTTTGTATGCGTGCTGTTTGCCTAAATTTGCTAATGTACATAGTTACGCCCATATATGTGTTAGCCAGATTAAGCGGGCTTCTGCACATAGCATTTTCATTGTCTTATAAACTTAATGTAATTATTTATAATATTTGTTTTTTTTTATTATTTCGCATTGGTTATGGGTCATTAATATATAGCTTATACTTATGTAAGCTTTGTAATCATTTAATTAGTATATAGTATATACATATATTGCATATATGTATGTAGTCTGTAGGTTTTACTGTTTTTACGTGTTTCGCCTCACTTACATATGTATAAATTCCTTTGATAACGACAATCAATTTCAAACCCAGTTAAAGTGCTGCAGATCAATTTCAGTTTGTATCGCATTCGAATTTCAATAGTATAACATAACTATTTACACAAAATAAAATTGGACTCTGGAAAGCATTGAATAACAATTAAAATATAAATTCTACTTTTCTCTTGGTACAATTTCGAATATTAAGTTTTTTTTTGTTCTTTCGTCAATCTGCGTTATCTATGAAAGGCCACTTCTTTGATTCATTCGTGACTTGGCGATAAACGCAGATACACACTTTTTATGAAGTAAAATAATTGGTCAAATAATAAAAGGGGTCGGTTTCTGAGCGAATCGACAATGTCGATTTTGATTACTTAAATACGACTAGAAATAGCCTGGTCTGCTTGGACACTGATTGGCTGGTTGGTCGAGTTTTAGTTTTGCACTATTTGTGGATCCGCAGCTTGCATTTGCATTCGCCAATGCATTTATGCAAATTCTTAATTTAACTGCCACGTTGCGCCTGTCGCTGCCACGCATCAGGATGCACATTTTAGCATTTAGTTTATTGGCCGAGTTCAGTCAGCTTACAAGCAGCATTTGGCAAATGGCAACTGACAACCGGTTTATGATGATCGACAGGCCAGCTGGTCAGCACGGCTAAAACTCTCTAAAGCAGTCAAAGGACGGTTGCACGGTTCGGTACGGTTCCACACACGCACTCACGCACACACACTAACACACAAGCACACGCTAAATGCCTATTTTGCAACATTGTTAGTTACTTGTGGCATTGCCTGCCACGCTATACAATTACCGCCAGTTGCATGACACATCGCCAGATGAGGAGTCGCCGGCATTAGTCGCCATATCTGGCAAACACCGGTTAGGAAATACACTCTCAGCTGATAACGGGTTGGGCGTAGCCAAGAAAGGAGGTTCCTAGTAATCTATCTTTCAGTTTGATAACGTTTGGTCTTAAATTGTGGAAGATACAGAATTTACCAACTTTTGGGGATGGGAGAGGGCGTGGTCCAAAAATTGTTTCTCCTTTTTGAAGTGTGTTACTAGAAATATAAAAAGATTGAAAAAATGTGAAGATCAAGCCGAAGACTTAATACGCTTGCTTATTGAATAATGGCAAGGTTTCTGCTTCAAACAGGTGTGGATTATAATTTATAATCTCTGATATTAATTTCAAATTTGTATATTTTTAAATAATTATTGACTGTTAAATCAATAAATAAATAAATAAAAATATATCTAATTGCACAAAAATTCTATTTTCTACTCCGTAGTATACCAAAGTTACCTCTTTATAAACAATTTCACTCCACAATTTTGAAGGGTAAAGTTAAATCCTTTTCGAGATACTTTTTGGTTTCATAACTTTGGGATAGTGAATTGCAAGGTTAACCTCTGTAAGAGTGTTATTTTCAAAACATTTGTAAAAGATTCTTGAGCAGGTTAATAAAAACATTCCCAATCAAAAATATACATGGTATATATACATCTTAAGCTACTCCACAATATTAATTTCAAGATATTCGTTTTTCCGGTAGTTGCTCAAAATCATTTCAAATCGAACAAATGGAATTTGTGTGTTCAAGTCTGAACCGTCGAGTTTTTGGCATTCCACAAGTAGTGTTACAAAGTGTTTTAAATTGTCGCAATACTCTTGCGGACTGTAGGGTATCAACATAAATTGCGAGTGAATAAATCAATTGTAAATTGATTGGCGCACGCGTCAGTATCGAAGCTCAAGCATCAACCATACAATTCAATTCAATTCAACACAATAAAATAAAATCGGTTTTTGAAATTGGATAGCTTACGCATATTATTAAGAGTTATTATAATTATTAAACATAATTTGCTACATTCAATTATATACAAAAATGTACAATACATTATACAAAAAAATACAACAATAAAAAAAAACACATATTTAAATCATAATAATAATATGAAGTCAAATCAAAAAAAAAAAATAATGTTGACTAACTATGCGACGATATGTGGATGGGTTGGAGGGGTTACGTGTTGGTTGCTGGACTGTTGGGCTGTTGAACCCTTCCTGATTGGCGGCGTCTGGCACGGATGCAATCCTCCAGATACCAAAGGGCAATCGCCATTACGCAGAGCGCATTTAAACAGTTGAGGGTGAAGGCATAGCTGGTTGCATCCCGTATCAGACCTGGTTGGAGTGATGGATGTGAGTGTATGTGTGTGTGTGTGTGTGTGTGTGTGTGTGTGTGTGTGTCAGGGGGGAATGTTAAAGTGTTGACATTGTTAGTAAATAGTAAAACAATAAGACATGCAAAAGAAAGAAAAAAAAACACAGAGATTAAAGCAAATCATTCCACACTCACCGATTATGGGTCCGAATGCCATTGAAAATGTTCCAGACATCAGCAGCTGAAGGCCGGCGGCGGCGGGTAATCGTTTCAGTGGCACATAGCTAGGTATTATCAAGGACCAGAAGACGGTGCGGAAGGCCTTATTCAATCCCAGCCAAAAAAAGATGGCAGCCATCACATTGAAATCGCTGGTCATCGAGAGCAGGACGCGGCCAAAGCACATGCCAAGTATGCCCACCACAAAGAAGGTGCGATTGCTGCAATTGATCTTGGCGGTGATCAGCGGTATAAGGAATCTTATGACCAAATCGAAGAAACCCAGCAGGGACATGGCAAATGCAATATCTCTGTGATCGAAGCCCAAATCACTGAGAATGAACGGTGTCAGAATGGCAAAATTGATTTCCACAAAGTTAATCAATGTGATGCCAACGGCCAGATTCACATAGGTTATGTCGCGCAACAGATCCAAATCGAAGAAGATGACAATCTTGTGGAGAAATGACAATTTCTTGCGCCGCATCAACTCCCGCTCATCCTCCAACTGTTGTTGCGCCTTCGCCGTCAGCAGTGGATATGTGTTTAGTGGCTGCTGTTCCGGTTTGTCATCCGGCTGCTTCTCATATTCATAATCAGACGTCTCGTCGTTGGCCAGGGAATGTGACTCCTCCTTGATGCTGTGGCTGACAGAGATGCTACGCTGCTTCCGACCACCAGAGTCGCGACTACTGAGACGTCTCAGCTCCATGTGGGCAGCACCATGCTCAGCTGCCTGCTGCTTGTCCCACGTGTTGAGTCGATTCCTTGTGCCGGCGCTGTTGAGCGAGGCACGCGATCCAAACCAGCCATCGTTGGCACGTGGCAACACCGGCGTCTCTGGCTCGACGACATGCTTGATGATATCATTGTCCTCATCCTCCAAATTCGCCTGCGTCTTTGGGGGCTGCAACGCTTCCGCATCCTTGTCCCGCTTCACCACATGCCACTTGACCGGCTGATAGATCAGCGAACAGGCGATCGTGTGCAGCGAGGCGCCAGCGAACAGCATCGTTGTGCCCTGGACACCAAACTCCTCCAGCATGTAGGTGGCAAAGTAGGGGCACACTATCGGCCCCAGACCGGCAACACCGAACTGATATGCGGTTGCCGTGCGTCGCTTCACCTTGAAATATGTGTTGACCGCCAGCGAGGAGGCAGACACCGTCAGTCCACGTCCAAACCCATATAGTATTGAGAAGCTCAACAGGTATGTGGTGAACGTGTCAGCAAATGACATCCAGAAGAGACCCACAAAGGTCAGCACTGACCCAAACAGCGCCACCGCTCGAAATGTATACCGACGGAACAAGGGACCATTGAGCAGACCTGACGAAGTGGACAAAATTGGATTTGGTAATTAATATAGAAGTGCAAATATTTAAACATATCTCAGACTATATATAGAACTCAGAATCTAGAATCCAAAAATTACTATTTAATACAAAAGAAAATTTGCGAAATTGGCATATATTCAAAATTAATTTTCAATTCGTTCTACAAATGTTTGAGATTGATTAAGAATATCTATGCTTATACATTGAGTCTTATTTATCGATTGGAGTTGGCTTTAATTCATTTTTATTAATAATTCGAATTTCATGTTATTATTATCTAATATTTTCTTAGAAAAATATCAAAAGCCCTTCAAACATTGAACAAAATTCAAGTGCTTAGAATCAGAAAATAGAATTTTCTTCTAGTTTCTGGTTAATTCTTGGTTTTGAAATTTTGGCGACTTCCATAACCAATTTCATCATCATTAGGAAGATATGTAAAATGATATGTTTTTATACCCTTGTATATTTTATTGTGAAGAAGGAAACGCCTCCGGAACTCTAATGCATATAAATGGTCTAGTTCAGAATCATAAGTTAAGCCGATATAGCTATGTCCAATATATAGTATAGAACGATGAGTTCTTGTACATAACAACTTTTTTTTAGTTAATCATGTTATCCAACTCACTAGTTAGTTCAACTACCAAGATCGGGCTACTTCATCATATTGCTTTCACAGGCAAAATTGGTTGATTTTAATAAATTTGTAGTAAAGCTTTGATTTAATTTTGATTAATTTCTTCTGGAAACTGAGATTGGTCCCTGATTTGTTGCTGCGAAGATTCGTTTCGATCTGAAAACTCACCTGTGAAGGCAGAGACAGCGACCTGAGTGTTGATAATGGTGGTTAGCTCGGAGCTGCTGAGGCCCAGACTGTCGAAGTGGCTGCGAAAGATGATGCCAAACTGTTGGGCCAAAGCAAAAGTGACAAGCTGGAAAAACCAATAAATACACAGATTCAGTAGTGATAAATGGTTGGCATCATGAGTCTCCATCTCATCTGAGATCTGAGATCTGATCTGATCTGTGTACATACAATGTTGACGCCACTGGCGATGGCCACAAGCCAACCCCAGTCGCCATCGGGCGCCACAAAATCATCGCCCAAGTCGCTCTTGTCCCGTCGCTGCTTCTTTATGGGATTTCCTCCACCTGCTCCTTCTTCCTCAGCTGTTGTCGTTGTCTGCTTGGGTGGTTGCTCGTCATACTTTGCTGGTTGTTGCAGAGCTGGCTCCTTGGGCGTTTTTAGTATGCCGCTGTTATTGTTGCTGTTGATGTTGTTGTTATAATAGCTGGCCGGGCTGCTGGTGCTGCCACTTTTGTAATCAGTCATCGTTAATGGCAAGGTTTATTATTGTTGCATCACTGGGTGGTCACCGATCTTAACTGGTTTCTAGAGTCTGCAAGAGGTTAAAGATTGATAAGATAGGCGGTGCACATTGCACGCAAAGCGAGCCAAGTCCATATTATGGCCAAAAGGTCAAACTAATGTCTAATATAATAATTGTTTATACACATAACAATATAATGTGCAAGTCATTGTGACTGTCTCGTTTAGACAGATAGATCTCGTCTATCAGAGTATTCAAATAGCCATCCAAATGTTGCTACATATATATACATATATAAATATATATATAATAATAGACCAACAAATTAAATATAAAATTTAAATTTTCAAGAAGAGAGAGTTTTCGCAATAGGGAATACTTTTGCCATTGCTATTTATATGCTAATGCATATTTATATAATTCTATCCATATCGCTGGCGAACTGCAAATAATAGCCTCCGTTAGTTAATTATGTTAGTGCAAAAAGTAGAAACACTTCAACAAGCTAAGATAAGCCTATAAAAATAAATCGACGCGTTATTAATTAAAAGCTTCTTCGGGTTGGCTGGTTCACACAAAAAATCAGCACTGATAAGATTAAATGCCATCCCTTTGTATCTCCACAAATAGCATTCGAATAATGCTACTATTATTATTATTGTTATTATTATTATTAGAACTAGCAACGGTGGGAAACAGAGAGACTGTTGCTTAGTTAGCTCGCTCAGTTTATTAATTATTCGCGTTTTGTGTTACTATTTGATCAACTTCAAATAGTAAATTATATTTTCTAAATTGTAGCACTTGGCACTTTAGTTTTTATCAATCGACAATAATAATTACAGTGCACTTATGGGAGCCCGGAACAAACACACTGAACTCAAGGTGGCCTCTGATCGAACTGAACACAAATGTTATGTGGCTTGCTCCTTTTTTTGTGTGTTTTTTGTTGGTTTTAATCTGAGAACGTGACGACAGCAAAAGTAACACTCATTATATACAAATAACAAAAAAAAAAACGAGGAAAAAAGAGAAAAAGAACTCATTAATTGTCGTTGCTCTTGTTGTTATCGCCAAAAGGCGAGTTTATCCGCCGAATTTTTTTTATCGACTATAGTGATTCGACTTTGAGGCCCCCGCAATATAAGCCCCTATACATATGTACACAAACACATATCGCTGTCCGAACGCTCATAAAAGCCATTGACGGCGATATCGAGTCAAAGCTATCTTCCGCTTTTGGTATAAGAAAAGCAACAACCAGCGGCAAAACCGAACATTTGAAATTGGCACGCGTTGATAAGCCAGAAACAGTTCCACTTTTAAATTACCCCCTGCTTTCTCAGGCCACATTACCACCACACTTCACTTTACCTCCTCCACCTCTCCTCCAGGTGCACATCTTTATCTGCTTGCTAACGGTCAAACTTGACTAGCGTCCATATTATATTATCAAAAAATACACTTGTATAAATATATATATACATATATAAATATATCGTAAACTTCAATCGCACCACTTTCTTATGGTAACATGGAATATGGAATGCGGCAAACGTAATACGGAATACGGAATATCGGTGTGGAACTGAACTGGGCCAGGGTTTATTGGTCCAATATAGTTGTGTGGACTGCTATAAAGCCACAGCTGAACTGAAGGGTGCACATTGTCCAACGTGATAAGCGAAGCTAAACGAGAGCGAGCCGAGCTATCGGGTCGGATACCCGAGAGAGTCGAGCTTTGATCAGCTCTGACGAGTTCATATAATCATAATAATAGTAATTAAGCTGAATGGATTTTCAACTTTAAATAGTGCTCGATAGCAGCTGTATCATAACAATTGGATAACTGTTCACTCGACAGGAATTGCATTGAAACCAGAAAGAACCGCTATCTTATCTTATGGCAAAGTTTCCAAATCTTAGTGCACCCGAGTCCAGTTCATATCAGACCGATTTTATAGATGCAAGTATATGTATTGTGGTACGATTGAGGCATATGTCTTGACAGACAGATATATTTTACGATTTGGCAAGATATATTTTAAGTTAGCATAAAAACAGCGAGATTGCTGATCAGGAATAAAGACTTACTCTATAGTTTAGTTATTCAAAACCATTGTAAGGGATGTGATTATGAAACAGCTTTGGCTTTTTTTTCTCAGTCATAAAGAAACTTGATATGACGTTATTTATTGTTGATAATTTCTTTGAAAATGTGTAGATCTGAGCACACCTGGAGCATAGTGGCAACTAAAGTATACATCTGAAAGCTTTTATGGTTAATTTGAAAATTGTGATATTTATTTACACCCAACACCTGACTGCCACGATATACTTTAGCATTACCTTAGCATCAATTATGTTCTATTTTCGCAACCCTAATGGCAAATAAGTCAGCTGCTGATCGTTCAACGGCGATAAGGGAACTTCATTCACAGCGGTAAGTTGTAAACTGAAACGGGAAACGTGAATCTGAAAATCAGGCTAAAGTAATCAATCAAGAAGTACGCGGTGGCCCTGGTGACGATCACCGCTAGCCGCAAAGCAAAAACATATTTAATATATACACATATATAGTGTATATATCTATGACAAAATGGCACAAAGATTCTATGCTTTTTTATAAAGCAACTATATAAATATACAGTTCTATTCTCGCTTGATCAGACAATCATTATCAGCAGAGATTGCCACGAAATGAAACATTTTTGTATTTTGTGATTATGAAATATTTGAAATACGCCTTTCGGTACAATATAGAAACATGTTTATGAACTGACTGGCACAATAGACAATTGAGTTGTGAGCCAGGCGAAGCAACGAGCAAACATTTGTGCAAATAAAGCTCAGCGCTATGAACTTAAGTTAATGGCATCATATCTCATCACATTATCACACACTCCATAAAGACACCAAGATACTTTTGATTATGCTAATAAAAGAAACCAGGCAGGCAGACAGGTTGTTTGCGTTTTGTTAGCCACTGTGTGAAGTCAACTGTGAATTATTGGCGGGGCAATAAGGTGGTAAGCCGCGTGCGCCGACGCAATAAGCCAATTTAGAGCTCTTGACGCGTTTAATTGATTGACCGGCGCTGTGATAGCTGATAACTGGTCAAAGAGATGGACTCGTTAACTGGTTAACACCTCCTCCTCCGCCTCCTCCTCCTAGATGTGCACCGATAACACCAATACAATTTGTCATGAATCACAAAAAATGATAGATAATAGATAGCTATAATTTATGTGGGATACTAAAAACACAAATTGAGTCAGCTGCGCACGTGCTATTATTATTATTATTATTATTTTTGTTTTTTAATCATTTGAATCAATGCTAAACTTTTAAGCAAATACAAAAAGAATTCACTATTTACACATATATATATATATACATATGTTTATATATACATATAAATGTGTGTGTATGTATGTATACGTTTAATTTATGTGGTTGTTGCTCCGTCTTGTATTAAAAAAATAAATAAATAAAAAAATAACAACAGACGACGACTTTTCCGTAACGTTCTCCAGCGCAAACTGAACTGAACACAAATTTGTAAATTATAGTATTGAGTATTGAACACCACAATCGCAAATGCACACGCACACACAGACACACAAACACACTCACTCACGCATACAAGCAACATACGCGCGCGCGCCTCCCATCTATACATAGATAGAGACATTTTGTACCGCTCTTCGTCTCTCTGCTTCTTTCTCTTTCGGATTTCACATGTGGAACAGCAGCAGCAGCAGCAGTAACAGCAGCAGCAGTAACAGCAGCAGTAACAGCAGCAGCAGCATCAGCATCAGCAGCAGCAGCAGCGCGTATTCAACAAACAACATTTGCTTTCGCTTGGCCCGCTTTGCAAGAGAATGCGTTTTATTTTGGACTATCGCTTCTTCTTCTTCTGTTCGAATGCTTCATTTTCTTTTCTTTTCTTTTTTATATCTGCCTATGTTATAGCCACTGTCGCCTGCTGTTCATTTTCATTTTTTTTTTTTTGCTATTTGCGGATATGTTTGTACACATGTTTGTATTCACTTATTGGACTCGAATATTTTCCAAGAAATAAAAGAAAAAAAGTCGAAGGTTGAATGCCCTATCAAAATTGTACCAATTAAAGTTGCAAAATTGAATTCAGTACGCAATGATGCAGCTTTAATCAAATTTGAAAAAGAAAATGGTTTATTTATGTGTTCGCATGGTACATATTTGTGGAAATAACATATATACTTAATGCGTTTGTATACAAATAAATATATACCGGCACAAACTTGCTGACAAAATTAAATGAGCCCTTGCACGAGTAGGGAATGGAAAAAAAAAAATTGTAAATACATTTTTTTCGTTCTGATAATGATATTTTTTTACCGTTCGTATTGTTATTTGCTACTATCGGGAAGGGCGCGATTATCAGTTCAAAAACACACACACAAACATATATATATATATATATATAAATATATTACGATAGGAAGAGCGATTACAATTTGATTCGATTATGAGCCACAGTGTCCAACAGTTCAACTCTTGTTGCTGTTGTTTTTGCAGTTGATGTTAATTGTGCCAAGGGAGCAAAGTCATCGCCACACGCCATTCAAAATAATAATCAAATTCAAAAACTGAGCAGAAAGGAAAACAATAATAATGTACTCAAATCGCAGCTATGAAGTGAATCTGATGTGATTCTTATATTAAATATGATATCGAATTGTTTTCACTTGCAAACACTCCAAAGTGTTGTCGTTCCACTGTGCTACTGCTCTTGATGTCTGTCTGGCCTGGCAAATAGCTTAATATTCCTTGGTGCCGTTTCCGTTGCCAAGGGTCGTGCTCTTAAGCAAATTGAATATCGCACATATTCGAGTGCAAACTTATCTCAGATCTTTAGACCACGCGTTGGCATATTCTACATATATACATACTATGTGTACATACATTTACATATGTTGATACGTACACATTTGCATATACATATGTGTGATTGTGATTGCGAAACACAGATTTCGATGGAATTCCGGCAACTTAGTTTATAGTTCGAATTTCGTATCCAAGAGTGTTATATCCAAATGCATGTTAATTATTTCACATTTCTATTCGAACGCTCATCCACATAAAGTGAAACTAAACGTTTTTAAACCCTGTAAAGGTGAAGGTGCAGGGTATCTGCGAGTCGAACTCTCTCTCGACTGGAGCACTCTCACATATTCTGTGCGGCCTTGGTAAGCTGGCAATTTGGCGGCGGCTTTTGTGAATAATGGAAAACATGCCATTTGTTTTGGGACCTTTGAACGATGTTGATAAGCCGACATCTTAATTGCTGTTTTGACATTAGGTGCAAAGACCAAAGTGGGTGTGTCTCATAATCATTTTTGTGTTCATATCTTGGCCCAATAAATTTGTGCCAATATTCGCAAAGGTGCAAAAGGTCCGCAATGCGACAAAGTAGACTTAAAATATACACTTGTATCAGTCGAGACCTGCCCCTGATATGAATGAGCCACACTTAACCAAAAATAATCAAATGACAAACGTAAAAGGAAAAACTCCCAACTTATATCGTTTCATTTGGACAGAGACATTCTTACTTCTCAGATTTGGTTGCTTTTTAAAAATGACAATACTAAAATTCGAACAACTAACTTCAGGTACAGATTATTCTTGGTTGGCTTGTTAATGTTACTGCAAATATAAAGTATTGAAAGTGTTAATATTTGGGAGAGCTATGGCAATTCGGCAAAGTATTATTAAATATTTACATATGTAAATAATAGGCTAAGATGATTACAGTAATTGTTATCCAGAAATAACAAACACATGTGTATATATCACAATTGGCATGCATAAGTATTTATGTATATATGCACTTAAGATCTTTCGTTTCATTAGAAGTCAGACTTTGGCTACTTCAGTTCACAAATATTTGAAAATAGCTCCAATTTCACATGCGTTAGTTATTTACAGGTATGTATGTATTCGAGTGTAAATATTTATGTTCTCTATGTTATCAAAAGCGTCACAGGCAGGTACAGTTAACTGATATCTAAACAACGTACGATATAATTGAAGTCGGCACAAAGTCGAATGGGGGCGAATACCAATTTGAATCAGCTAAACATTTGCGATAAGCTGATAATGTATCGATCAAATGGAAGACAAATTGAAGACAAATTACGAATGTGCGCTCAACTATCTAATGTTAAAAAAAACTATGTGCAAAATATTAGAAACAAAATCGATAGCAAACAACAAAAACAAAAAGTTACCTGCCCCGGGTGAGGCTCGAACTCACGACCTTAAGATTATGAGACTTACGCGCTGCCTACTGCGCCACCGAGGCCTTCTGACGTTGCCGAAAACAATGTTTAAATTAGAGCACTCGCGTTTTTTAAGGGACACATTTAAGGGACTGAACGCCATATATATTCATATTTAAAATAAAATATAAAAAATAGGTCAAGTTAATTTTAATTTGTATAATTTGTGGTTTTGTTGCCGTTAAATTGGGGCCGCACATTTTCAAACATTTGCGACAATCCTAATTTATGGTGTCATTTCCTTAATGTTTTGTGTCATTGTCACAAGTGTTGCATACTTTGAGGCACACGCATAAAATAACACTTTGCATACTTTCAGCTGTGCCATGAACCATCAGGTTCTTGAACTGAATGTTTTATTTATCTTCAGTATTGTTCTCTAAATGTTCTCTTACCAATGTATTTATTCGTCCACGAGTTTACGTCTGCATGGGAAAATAAAAACAATAATATTATTGAGTATCCTTAGTTTTAATAACCAGTGAGTCTCGAAATATCCGAAACATCCAAAAGTCTCGAGCAGTTAAGACAAACTGCACGCCGAGGGAATACCCTGCAAAATACAGACAACCAACCAAAAATAAATTATTAACATTAATGATTTATATACGTGTACGTTTCATTAGAACTAAAACCTTAGAAACAGAATATATCGAAACCACACTGTAGTTAAAAATTAATGTAGTTTATGAGAGACTTAAACTGTTTCAAATGCCCCCAACGAGGCTGGCAGTAAACTATCATACACTGAGAAAAAATTGATCTAAATTTTAATAAATCGCCGTCATTTTGGCGCCAAATAATCTTTAAAAAGTAAATTTCTATAAATTATGATTGTGGCTTTATAGGCACCAAAGTTTTCTAAATTTCAGGTTGAATTTCTCCAGAATATTATTCACATATTAAACAGCTGGGCTCCATGGTATCTCGAGGCGAGGTCACTCGACTAAAGCGTTATCACTGCTCAATGAAATCAAAATCACTGAAAGATGCCCCCAATAATTGCGACTGCAACTGATCAATGCGATAGAGTCACGTGAATATCACGAGAAATTAAGATTGGAGGAAAGATGCTTTAGTGAATGTATGTATGTATGTACTTGTATGTATGTGTATGTGCGCACACATAATATGTCTACATATACAATGTATGTCTACAACACGCGAATGAATTGATACTTGTGTGTGTGTGCATTTGTTCCTATAGACCCCTTTCGGCTCTTCTTTTGAAACACATTCATATAAAAAGTGCAATATATACTTTTAATACTTTTCTGATCAGCTGATCATTTATAATGACAAAGGGTTATCAATACAGATCAAGTAGAACATCAAACCGATAAACCCTGCTGTAGTCCTCATCTCTCTCTGTAGTTTGGACTGATGTGTATGATGTATTTGTATTGATGCATACAAACATATGTACATACATATGTACATATATACCATACATTCATCATTAAATTTATTACGTCAGATTTCATCTTTTGTTGCCCTTGTCCTCCCAAAATGCGCACACACGAATATTGTTGCCCAGACATGCTCTATATAGATATATATGTATATGTATGTTCTATGTAGGACCGACAAGTGCGGAAATGTTATACGCCGCCTTCTCCTTAAACCAATGTTGTTGTTGCAGCTGCTGCTGATGCTGCTGTCAACGGAACTCAAACTACGTCATCAGTTTGTCAATCACTGAATTTTTCAGTCGGGCAGTTAATTTCCTTTTTCGTCCATTGCCATTCATTGCGAAACATGGGGGCAATCTGTTCAAGCGTTTGACAACCACACAAATCGCTGGAAAACACCAGCAAGAACAACAACAACAACAACAACAGATCCATCTATCAACAACACACACACTTGAACGCACGTATGTGGGTATATAGAAAACAAAGCAATATAAATAATATAAATAACTCACCGAATACCAAACACTTTTGTCTAATGGATAAAATTAAGTAAATAAAATGTAAAATTTTGTTGTTGTTAATAAGACTAATTACAATCTCTAAGTTTTTTGCTGTGCCAACTTGATTATATTCTCAAAGCGTTAGTACATGCTGAATGCTGAGTAGAATACCCTATAAAATTAATTAATGTGTACTTTGAGACTTGAGAGTTTTCAACTTCACAAAGAGGCTGGGAGTGAATCATCTTCTTCAATTAATAATAACTCACACACTTGCTTAAATTAATGTAATATTCCTGGAGTAGATACTCGTATCCTGCACATCTGCTCTCTCACTTATATAGCTCTCATAGTTTTTGTTCATACAGACGGGCAGACAGACGGACATGGCTAAATCGACTTGTCTGTTGATCCTGATTAGGAGATGCTCCCAAATGCCTTTTACATACTATTCGTCAAGTTTATTATACCCTTTTACACATTTAAAATGGATTCAGGGTATAACAAGATGGAACGCCCTAGGTAACATACTCATGCTGACTCCTCCAAGTTCATTGTACATTTGAAAAGCCAAACGAACTAAATGATGTTCTTCTCAAATGTCAATTTATATTTATTTATTTATTACGTATTGGTACCATAGAGAATTAAGGAAAAAATACCAGAATATTTACGGGAGATTTTATATTTTAAGTACCAGAATCGGAATACTTTTTTAATACCAGAATTTTTACATTTATTTCGAACGAAAATCTCACATTTAAATTTCAATTTAAGACGTTCCTCTTGCAGATTTGTGTTTGCTTATGCATTGGATAAGCGGCAACAAGTTGAAGCAAGCAACCCATTAGGAAGCAAATGGAACAAACAATCTGACGACAACATGGAAACCCTAAAGGCTTTGGGCTTGTTGCGCTTAGTGCTCTGATTATCGATTCTTTATTGAGAGCTTTGTTTTTGTTGTTCATTGTGTATGTATTTTGCTTTGAACGTGTTGGGCGCCAGCGAGGCTTGATTATGTCCGGGCATTCAGTGGGGATAGTGGGGTATATATATTTGCACATGCACACACATGCATATATATATATATATATATATATATGTATAGGGGTATTTCATAGTAGTACGTAAGAGGCAACACATAGCAGTGTGCCATTTTCATTTTTTTTTTTGATTTTGATTTTGATTTTCAATGTTCATTTCCATATCCGTCTCTCAATGTCGGCATCGTTGTATTTTTTTTTTATTAGTATTAGTTATAATATTATTATTATTTTTTATTTATTTGTGTTTGTAATTTAGCTTGACATATTGTTGTCAATTAAGAAGAGTGCATGGACAATTAACTTGAATTAAAATGTACACTTGCATCATATACAGTAATAGACTAAAGAATGGGGAGATTATATATATTGTTCCTTCGAGTGTAATAAATACCAAGTAAGAATGCTGTAGTCGAGTGATCTCGACTACGATATACCCTGAACCCAGTTGGAAATTTCCCTTTGAAGAGTCTTGCACCCAAATGTGAGCAGGTCTGAAAGTGCAGTCATTTCTTTTAGCAACCACTGAAGAGAACAATTTTGTCAAAAGTGGGCTCAGATTGGATTTTTGAGTAAATGTGCTCAACACAAATCGCGCATCTTTTTAATGTTAACAAACACCTCCTCTCCCCACACCTACAAAACAAAAACATCAAAATCTCCGAAATGGTTGCACTTAAAAACGTGTTATTTTAAAATATATATATATATATATATAGTAACATCCATTTTGGGTTTTTGAAATGGCTTATAGAATTAATGTTGGCAACTTTTCCAGGTTGAATTATTCTGAACTTTTACATTATTACCTCATGCGGAAACCGTAATGAGCTTATTGCCTAATTTTCACTAATTTTCATTTATTCACATTTTCGAAAGTATTTCGTGGGAAAAACGGGGAGAATGTTTTTCATGTAGTTTCCCTGTTTTTTTTTATAGATGTACTAATTGCATAAGGATTAAGTCTAAGCTTCTTATATTAACATAGTTGCCATTTGTGATGCATGCCACATTTGTCAGAAATACAGCAAAATAATTACGCGAGCAAGTTTGCAAAAAGCACTATGGCCAAAGGGTTAATCTAAATACAACTAAATACATACATGTGTGCATGTATTAAAAAGCATATTGCACTTTGCGCTGCGAAAGGCACCAAAGTGGAAAATTAGGATCCTTGGCTGATATGGGCAAAAGTTTGATTTTCGTTTGCACAACATTATTGAAGTGCTGAAAGCATATTTCATATTTGGTGTTTAAGGCTAAATAGAACAGATTCACTCTTAAGAATTGGACCAAACTATTTGATATTGATTAATTGCGGGTACTTGGTAATTATATTTGTAGACTTGGATGAGATGTAAATACAACACTCAGAACAAGTAGGAATGGACGAAATACCCTGAACCCAGTTGTTAAATATATTCTAGTTTTATTCGCAAATTTCCCTTTAGAGAGTATTGCACCCAAATGTGAGAAGGTCTTCAAGTGCACTCTTTTCTTAGAGCAGGCACAGGGACTGGAGAGTAACAAAACTAAGCCAGCGCACATTCTTATTCACAAGCCCGCATTGACTCGAACGGACTGGCTACAAACACGTGCACACACATACATATATACGCGCAAGCGTAGGTAACGGGGCTCTGCAGAATACACACAAAAACATATTGACGCTCGCGGCGATTATCATGCCATCTCTTTCTCACACATGCTCCCGCATATTTATACATACAGAAAATGCTTGCGACTATTCTATAACCAAGAGTTCAATATGAGAATCTTCTTTCGACAATAACTTCGGTGTTTCTTATCTGCTCTTAATGAAATCTGGACAGTTGATTGATAATATGTCTTTGTATATTGTGTATTGACTAGAAGATTCTGCCTTTAAAATTGTGGCATTTACAGCTATCGGAAATCTAAATGTATCGATTTCCAGAAACGGAGGCAGTTATCGATAAAATAATCAAACTTTTTCTGCGTCGGGTATACGAGAACCTATATTCCAAATTTTCTCTAGCTCTTATAGTCTCTGAGATCAGCTTGTTCATACAGACAGACGGACAGATGGCCATGGCTATAACGACTCGGCTGTTGACCCTGATCAAGAATATACATACTTTAGGGTAGGGTAGGGTAGGAGTTGCTTCCTTCTGCCAGTTACATACATTTGCGCAAAACCATTATACTCTTTTTACCCATTTTTAATTGGTTAATGCAAGCCCGATAAAGTTCGAAGGGTTTTCTTTCTAAATACACATGCCAACGGCACTGAAGAACTCGACTACAGCAACTGACTTATGATTATGATATAACACTACGTTAAATCAGCTTTAAATTTTATGCATAGTAAAAAATTAACGTACTGCAACTCAGTTGCGATTCCGAGCACATTAAGTAAAAAGAAAAAAGAAACCAACATACCTTAATATTTATCCATTCTTAATAAATCCTTAAAAACTGTTACTACTCTACATCTGGCATCACCAAAAACTCGCATTGTGAAGACACACACACATATACATATATATACGCGACAGATCTGCAAAACAAAGCAACAAGTTCCAAGAGAGGGAGAGAGAGAGATAGAGAGAGAGGGAAGGAGAGAGAATGTCTGATTGCATGTGGCTGTTGAAAGAGAGGTGGTGAAAAGGAAGCGCGTTTGCGCAACTGAGTCAATGGATAAATGTGAACAATGTGCATTAAATGCAAGAAGCAGAAGCAGGCACATTGCAACAAGCAGTTAGCACACAATTGCTACTCCTGCCATGGTCAAGACAAAGAATATACGTATGCATATATAGAATAATGCCAGTATATGTGCACACGTATTTCCTATATATATTTGTGTGTGTGTGAGTCTCAACAAAGAAACAAACGAGGAGCAGCAGCAATGTTGGCAGACGCGCAATTAACCACAGGCAGCAAAAAGTCAACGTTGCTCATAGTGTTCTTTGTTTTTGGTTTTTTTTTTTAATTTTTTCGATTTTTTTGTTTTTGTCTTGGGGTTGCGCTTCTGGCAGACAAGACAAGGCAAGGCAGCTAACTGCACTGACCGGAGGAGCAGCCGGGCGCTCTCTCTCGAGCATTAGAACGCGATCTTGACAAACACTGACGCAGCAGCAGTAGCAACAGCAGCAACAGCAGTAACAGAAGCAGACGCAGAAGTAGCAACAACAGTAATCCCCAATATGTGTTCTCTCCAATCAAGTCCGTTTTGCTGCTGCTCTCCCAATGGCTCGCACTCTCTCTCTCTCTCTCTATTTGTCGCTCTTCGGCCAGGCGGTACGCAGTCAGTCAGTTGTTGGCAATGTCGACGTCGACGGGCAGTAGTCAGTATCGATTGAACAGTCGCGCGTAACACATCGAACCGATACGGAGAGTCCGGTCAAAACCCCAACACCCCCGTTTTTAATAAATAGCGTTGCACAAAGCGACCACGCTAGCAAACGGCAAAAATCCGCTGAGAACGACGGAGGCGGCACTCAGCAAGAGCAACAGCAACGCTTGCCAGAAAGCCAATGGAATAAAACATAAGAAAATCAAAACAAAACAACAAAAACCAAAACAGTCAGAACAGCTGGAAAACAAGGTGAAACTTGAAAACAACAGGCCGAAGTGAAAATAAATATTCCATTTCAATCATTTTTTTTTTTGTTTGTGTTGCTGAATACTTTTTTCGCAATTTCGTTTTTTTTTTAGTGTTTTGTTATGTTTGGTTTGGTTTTTTTCTTTTTTTTTTATCGCAAAAACGTGCCTTGTAATTTAATATTTTGAAACGAGCTTTAAAGCGTTATATATATTATACAAATAAAACAATAAATGGAAAAACTTCGTTGTACGCGGAGATAAGAAATTTCTCAAGAGCAAACTCACTAATCGGAAACCAGCAAAATGCGAATAATTTGATAAAAAAAAAAAAAAATTAAAACATAAAAAACGTAAAGAATAAGAGCAAATATAGCAGTGAATGAATACTCTTACATCTAAAACTAAAAACCGAACAAACAACATACTAATGAATATTTCTACAGATTTAAAATCATTAACATAATTTAACAAAACAGAACACAGATTAGAACACGCAAAAATACAGCAAAAAAAACAAGTAAATAAGAACACAAATGAATTAGCAACAACATCGAAAAGAAGCAACAAAAACCTTGGTGCTGAGGTACAAAATACAACAAAAACAACCACAACAGCAAAATCCACAACGGTGTTTAAAAAGTTGACAAAAACATTTACCAAGCGGCGCAAGTTTTTGAAATTATTTCCCAGTTCTCTTGTTGTGTGTGTGTGTGTGCGACAAGCAAAAATTAAAAGCAAAAACAAACAAACAACAATAACAACACCCACCGCGTTCCATAAAAACCCCAACGGGTGAATAAGACACAAGAAAATATAAATAAAAATAATCAAAAAGAACAACGCAACGCTCGAAAATCAAAGCAACAACAAAGCAAAACAAAACACACAAAAATAAAAGCGGCCAACGGAGAAGGCAGCGGCGACGACGACGACGACGTCGTCGGCACACACACACACATACATATAGAAAGAAGCACAAAATATCCATAATTCTATACACACATAGAAACACAGACGCATATGCAAGCCTATGCACTCTATATAGATGGTATAGAGACATCTGCACACCTGACACCACAGACACAGCGAGCGCAGAAAGACAAAAAGACAGACAGACGAAGAGCAGCAAAAGGAACAACATAAACAAAAACAAACAAGCAACTAACTGAAAACAATGACAACGAAACCACCAAGAAAAGTCGCACCCGATGGCGGCTGGGGTTGGGTTGCCTGCTTCGGCGTCAGTTTGGTCAATGTAAGTTCTATTAATCTTAATCCCCATTTATCCCCACATATATTTTTATCTACTAGAAAATGGGTGTGTTTGTATTTGTGTGCATTCTTACAAATTGGTGTAGTAATAATAAAAGCAATTATAGATAAACATGCTAGGAGATACAGGGTATCTCCTAGCATGCACTCTCACTCTCACTGTGTCTCTCTCCCTCTCACTCTCTCTTGCTCTGCTAGAGCCTTGTTATTCGTTTTCATAGGTTTTTGTTTAGTTAGGATAGGTTAGTTCTGCTTGCTAATTGTCCAATGCGTTTGGCGCTATTAACTGTTAACTGGCACACGATTAGATTTAACTTTGTCTTTTATGATGATAAATGTATGTTTAAATGTACATATATTTGTATCTTTATAGTGTGTGTGCCTTGATGTAGAGTATCTTATCTTTATATCTGATTTCTCCTGATCCTCAAGGATATGACAGTATAAGATGTATGCGTATTCACATTATCCTTTGCCTTTTGATGCTGTAACACTAGTCGTCATACCGGGATTTCAATATCAGGAAATTGTTGAAAACTACGCATTAGGAATAGGAACAGTTGGTTCCTTATGGTTTTTTTACACGCTCCAACTTGGCTTGGCCTGCATAAGTCTTAGTTATTTTGCTATTATTTATGCATTTAACTGACATATCATCAATTTGATTTGGCTTGTGCCTCTCGCAGCTGGCACTTTTCGGATGTGGATGGACATCTAGAAACCGCCAGTATTTCACACATCCATGTGAGGCAGCACCTCCATAAAAAAGCACTGTAATTCTCCACTGCAAATACCATTTGAGTTATTCAAATATGAATTCAAATTGACAAACCTTGCTCACAATTGTCTTATATTATATTTATTTTATATATTATATTTATACTGTAATTGGGGCAGCCAAATTCATAGATCGATTGTTAATGAAACGACGAATGAAGTGCGATATGTTTATTGAAACATATGTCCTGTCCATCCATCTACCAAATTATCTAATTAACTGCATACAATTCTTTTGGGGGTGTTACTAAATCATATCTGACTGATCTGACAAAAAGGCAGAACAACCGCGATACAAATCGAAAAACTATATCGATACGTATTATGTTGATATTTATATTGTGCGATGTCGAGAACTGCTAATGCTATTGGGAGAGGGACTAACTGTATGTACATAAATCAACTAACTTACAATTTTGAGAAGTATTATCATCATGTAGGAAATCTTGAGCATACTTCGACAACTTAAAATTTAAAACGCTCGTAAAACTTAATTGATGTCCACTTTTACCTGCCCTCTGTGTATGCTTCTAGCAAAAACAAAGAGAGTAATAATCGTATAATATGCATTTTATGGGCGTAGCATGAGAGTCAAGAACAACAAAAATGGAAAGTGAAGGAAAAGCAAACAAACAAAATCAACAAGAATAAACCAAAACACTAACATTATCGCGATTATCGAATCATTTATTCGGAATCGCATTCACGTCATCATTGTGTAGGTGCCCCGTTGGTGTTTCGATATCGCAAATCAGTCGATTATATGACCGAGACCAGTGTTCACTATTTAGCTCACTAATCGGATTGCTTTCCGTTATCGCCGACTGACTTTTAATCGCGCTTAAATCATTTACGAGGCGAATTGGCAATTGGATCGTATACAATACGAAACGCAATCAGGCACAATGTGCCCAATAAATAACACATAAGTGCATAACTATACTAATGGAGACATTAAGCATCGATAAGGAATTCCGATAAGTATCCAATGGAAATATAAATCAGTAACTGCGTTTCATAAGTTAAAAAAATCCAGAAACTTTTGCGGTAATTGCACAAAACGAGTCATAAGTTGCTCGACTTTATGACTACACACAAAATCGTTAACTATATATATATATATTGGATAGATGATATGGAATATATTACTTATTATATGTACTAAAATAATTGCACAAAGTTTGCCGAAGATTAGAAAACAAGATGTAAGATCCTATTTGCACACTATTTGTTAATAGTTCTTATCGAAAAATTCGTATTTGATCAACTTGTCTGTGGTTGGACCCAAGATAACAATTTACGCATATTTTGGTTAATATTTACATAAAACACCTACACAACAAGTTGTATATATTGGCTGAATGTCCTTGCAGGCAATTATAAAACATTCAAATAATTCGATCTTAATTAAAATCGACGCTGTGTAAACAAATTAAATTCAAGGGACAAATAGTTTTTAACAATAAAAAAACCTATAATCTGCTGAAAATGTGTATTGAGAATAATATTGAATTTGCAAATAGATTGGAAAATTAAGATTGCATCATTTGTGCATGCGAAACAATAGAGAGTTTAGTTATATACAGTGGCGGACAGCTTATCTGAATCAGTGTCAAAGAAAAAAAGTAATTGCCTGCCATAAACTAATTATACATTAGTTTTTAAAAATTCCAAAGCCCGATGATAGGTACATGTATTAACCACAAATATGAATGGATGACCCTAATAAACTGAGGTTTCCCCACCTGGTAGG
The DNA here is from genome assembly GCA_035044025.1 of Drosophila paracracens. Lineage (NCBI taxonomy): Eukaryota > Metazoa > Arthropoda > Insecta > Diptera > Drosophilidae > Drosophila > Drosophila paracracens. Next base: position 68,396 of record JAWNMN010001002.1, read on the forward strand.
TAGGATTATGTAAAAAAGTAGCCTATCTTTAGGGAAAATTTGATTTGGATCAGGTACATTGTGGACACCTGGGTGCCATAAAACCCGGATTTTTGTACCTAAAGTTGAGTAATTTCGGTATAAATATTCCAATCCTTCGTAGTCAGTTTATTTATATCCTGCATCTCGGGTGCAATAAGCCAACAAGGAGTATGGACAAACAGACTACCATTGCACAACGGAAACTCATCCTGGAACACCACAAAAACGGATATTCACATCGCCAAATAGCTGAAATGGTCAATTTGAGCAAGTCAACTGAGTATAACATCATTCGGCGCTTCGTCGACGCAAATCGAATTGAGGGCAAGGGCAGAATGTCACCAAACAAGATTTCCACTGAAGAGGAGGAGCGAAGGATCATCAGGAAAATAAGGGGAAATCCTAAGCTATCGGCTCCAAAAGTGGCTCAACAGGTGCAGAATGAAATGGGGAAAAAGTGCTGTGTGGAAACTGTGCACGGGTTTCTGCGCAAACATGACTAATGCCCGAGCACCGCGGAAAAAGCCCCTTTATAAGCCTAAAAAATAAAGGGACTTGGATGACGTTCGCCAAAAACCACTTGGACAAGGATTTGGAGTTCTGGAACACAGTCTAATTGGAAAATGAGTAAAAACTCAACATTTTTGACTCAGACGGACGGAATTATGTGTGGCGACAGCCCAATACTGAGCTGAATCCCAAAGCTTATGGCAGGCAATTAATTTTTTTCTTTGACACTGATTCAAATAAGCTGTCCGCCACTGTATTTCAAATGTACTAATCATATACATACATTTATGTGAGCTCATCATATAATTGCCGCATTCAGCCGGAAATAAACTGATAGCTTAGATTACAATCTACTACTATATGTATATATGTATATTATTAGCTTCAGTTATAATTAAATTTCTGTAAAATCTTTACACTCGTACACAATAATCCCAATATGGAGCCAACTAATTCATAACAGTTCAAATACGTACGTCAAATATTTGACCTGTTGCTGTATGCAAACACACATACATACATATACACATGCATGCATCACGATACATACATATATACATATATTTTATTTTCAATTAATTGCAAGGCATGTTCTGTTGTTGCTCTCAATTGTTTTGCATTTGATATTTTGTTCTTAAAAATGTTTGTCTCCAACAAGTAAGATTGCACTAGCGGGAGAGCTCGACCAAAAGATACCCTGTTCCTATAATAAGTTTTACACGTTTGAATATTTGAAGATATTTAAAAACTGTGTTTCTTAACATGCTGAAATACATACTTTAAGAATTGTGATTGTTATAGCTATCGGTAGTCAATTTTCGTCGATATTGGATAAATGGAGAAAGAGTTATCGATAAAAAAAATAAAAATAAACTTGATCTGCGTAAATTTAAAAAAAAAATCTAAAAATCCATACATGTCAAGATCGTGTTAGCTGCTATCTTTAATCAAGAATATATATGTTTTGTACTGCCTGTTACCTGCTGTTGCACTACTTCATTATACTCTTATTAACCAATTATACAAATTTAAATTGGTTCGGGTTCGAATAAAAAGCACGGAATATACATTTAGAATTGGAAATGAGGCGAGGCTGAATAACAAATCACTTTTTTGTTTGCAATACAAATTGGTAAAGAAAAGGAAAGGAAAAAGATACAAGAGATAAGGGAATTCTCAGCCACGCCGAAGACTATATACCCTTTTAGACCGGAGTCCGACTTCGAAATGTTACTGCGATGTTCAAAAATATATTTATGTTAGTGTTTTTGTATGTTTGGAGACAAATTTGGTATTTATATTTTTCTGTTTCACGATCGACTGCGAACTGAAGACGCATATTTTTATTTCTATTGTTGTTAGTTATATTGCATCTTCGATGCCAGACACTTAACCACAAATTTCTCTACACTCTCCGACCACTCTGCGGACTTTGTATCATTTTGTTGTCGCTCTTTTCGCACCTCACTTCCTTCCCCACATTGATTGGTTAACATATGTACATGTGTAAATTTATATATATAAATAAACATATATATTTATATATATAATATATATGTATGTGTGTGTGTGTGTGTACATATTTGTCGACTGCCTGCCCACAAATTGTATCGATGGGATTGTTTTGGCTGTGGTTTCAGTGTCAATACCGAAACTTAAGTTGTTGCTCTGCTGGCTGTTTCTACCTACTATTTTAAGAATTGGCGTCGTCTCTTCCCGCACCCTCTCCTCTTCTTCTTCTTCTTCTGCTCGTCTCCTTCTTCTTCTGCATTGCCAATTACAACAGCAAATAATGGCTGATCGGTCTGTCGTTGCGCCAATTTAGCAATATTCAAGCGATTTTCATTGATTTGGTTGATTTTGTTGCTGTGCTTTTGATTTCAGTTTTGGCTTTCTTATCGACGATCAAGGGGCCGATTAACACCTTGGTGCGCGTCTCGTTCTACGATGATGTGATAACCAAAAGTGAGTCGCCTTAACATACATATATGTATACATATGCACATATCTAATCCGTTGTTCGACACAAGCCAAACAACAAACAAACAGTCAACCGAATCGCCAATTAGGCCAATTTTTTGTCAGAATGAATAATAGACCATAACCATATTCTTTATAAACGCGAGTACCTCTCGATGAAGTCACAAAGGCAAAAACACAACTTTAATACAAAGCTTGTTGTTTCGACAGTTATTGTTAAGCTAATAAAAAAATAAGATAAATAATAAGCAACAATGTTCCCATATATAATATCACTTATTAATGTTTTATCCACTTTAGAAACATTGTTTAATTCGACTTTTTTTTAGAACTTATGTAACTGAACAAAATGAATTGATACCATATTCGAACGCATATAAAACTAAAGTTGAAAAAGATGCGAGGACTACAAATATGTTGCGGAAAGAGTAGAAAATGACATGCGCATTGTTTGACTGCATTCACATCTAAATTCTACCTTCTACGTCCGTTCACGAATCAGTGAACTTCCGCAATTGAAACTATTTCGTTCCATAATTGCATTTCAGATTTCAGCTTAAGCATTTATCTGTGCTGAATTTCTTTAAAGTAATTAGTCGACATGAAATTAAATTCGAAAAAGGAAAATACAAAAGAAACGTCATAATTGCAAAGCTTGTAAGTGATCGTTTAAGCTTCATTTACTTATGGCCTTATAAATTTGACTTTATTTTTTTTAGATACGCTTTGAGGCTTCTCTTTTCCTTGAGCAGGCGAAAATATTTTTATCTACTTTAGAAGACACCCGGTAGCAATTAACTTTTGACATAAATATAAAAAAGTCGATTTGATTGATCTAGTCGTAATACTAGAGAAGCGACTGTTAAACTAAGATATACCCTGTAACCTGTGCATAGAACTATATGTAAAAAAACACATGCAAACTTTTGTGGATAGAATTCTATATCTTAAATGACTTTGGAGCTTATAGACCGACGGCATTAATATTTGTAGGAAATAGAAACTACAAGCAAAATTAATAATATATCAAGAAATTGAAGATAGATCTACCAAATTTGCAACTGGAACTTACTCTCAACGGTATCTTTTTTTTCACTTATGTATTCGACACCTGATTTATTAAAGATCTAATCTTGCTAATGCTTCAATCGAATTAAACAGCATCGATTAAAGCTGATCACAAGTGAATGCTAAAATAAATCCAAACTAGCAAAAACACAAAAACAGCACTTGCACCCGGTCTGGTCTGGGTCTGCCTGCAAAAGTGTGCGACACTAAATTGTTGCTAAGTTGAGCTAAACTTAACAACTTACAAGTGCTAAAAAGGAGCCGGCAAGAACAGCAACAATAACATTCGAATACAAGCAGTTTGTTTCGCATATCTAATTTGAAATTGATACTAATGTCAAACTCACGAATCAGATAAGCAGACAGACAAACAGACAGACAGACAAACAGACAGACAGACAAACAGACAGACAGGCAGACGTTCAATAAACCGTTGAATGGTGCGATCATTTAAATGTGTATCTGTATTCTCATAAAAAAATCGATCTGAGTCTCAGAAATTCGCCATTCTGTTTATAAAACTCACCTTACTATTGAGAGAGTATATTCCTAAAAAGGCAAGGCTTCTGCAGTGTTTCTTTCTAAAAACCAGTGTTTTTCTTCTCTTAGTTTCAGTCACTTCTTTACTTCACCGAGCTAACACAACTCTATATCAGAGTTTAGCCAAACTCTATATATATATATATATATATGTATAGCAATCGAGAGAGGGATTCTCAGCATTTTAAAAAGTTTTCTTTTCTTCTAGTTCTTAAAATTTGAAATATTAAGAAATTATTTCTAAACGATAAGGAAACCATTTTCGTTTTTAGCGCGATTTTCTAAAATGTAGGCCGATTGTTTTTCTAAGTGTATGTCTAGCTAATATTGCTGACTTCTCCAAGCGGCTATTCAGTTGCTCAGCTGGGCTCAAACGGCAGCACGTGCGTATATTGAAACCAGATTCTGTGCAAGACTACCTACTACACCACCAAATGGTTATTCCCTCCTCATCTCTCATCTTCAATCCTCCCCCTACTGCCGGCTCCACACTGTGTGATGTGGCTGTTGCCAACCGCAATGAGCTTCAATCAATGTCAATAGTCAATAGCACACACAGAAGTGACGACAAAATAAAAAACAATAACAAAAAATAAAAAAAAACAACGGGGCGGGCTGGCCGTGGAAACTGTTGCCAAACTGGTTTTTTCTGTTGTTGTTGTTGCTGTTGCTATTATTTGTGTTGCTCTGTTGCTCTGTTTTGTATACCCTTGCCAGAGGGTAGGCTCATTTTGTCGTACAGTAAATATATATAAATGGATATACATATATGTGTATATTTATATTTATTCAAATTTTCATTCGATTAATAGTTAATCATGCTGAATGGATTCATTCTGCAAGCGTATTTCATGTTCGGTGTGCTTCTTCATTTGTAGGTTTTGGCTATAACCACAGCCACAAACGAGCATAAACAATAGGCCACCTCCCGAGAGCAGCTGATGGCGACGATTGAGCTCACGTGACTTTGTGTTGCAACTACTCGTAGTTGTGTTGTTTTGTTTCCTGCTGCAGCCCCAAAACTAGTTAGCAGTTCACACACACATTACACACTACACACACACACACACACACACACACACCACGCACAACAAGCTGAACGGCTGACGATCACTCGCAATTATATACATAATCGACTGTAGCTGTAACTGAATGTTTATATTTATATATATATAGAGATGTATATATATAAATGTTTAATAATGGGTAAATCACATGATTGTGATCATGCGAAACGCGAGTGTTTCACCCTTCCACCCCTCACCCATCACCCATCTCTCCACCCAGCGTTCATCCATCTCCTCATCCATCCGCTGAAGCGTTCAATTCGAGCCGAGTTCAGTTCGGTTTTGCGTTCTGTTGTTTGTTTTAATGGTCAACTGGCGTCGCCCCAGAGTCGACATTTTAATTGAAATGTTTGACAGCCGCAAGCGGCAGACCCAGTCACAAGTCACATTCACATTCACGTTCACATTCATTTTCTATAAAATCTATAGTGAAATGTACTTCACAGTTAATTGCTTCAATTGCCGTCACACAACATACAACAAACAAGAAACACTCAACGCACAACACAACACATTCAATTTAAATTTATTTAACATCGATCTTAGACAACCCCCTTCCCCCACCCTCTCTGCACTCCTCACCCTTCTCCTCTTGTCCCTTTCTTAATTTGCTCTTAAATTTCCGCCATTAAGCAAAACGCATTTTTCAATTAACGCTAATGAATTCGAAAAAACAAAAGATGACTGACTAGCGGGTGCGGGAGGAAGGGAATATAACTCTCAAATTTAAGGCGTATTATTATTGAGAGAAACTCGTTAAAGTAAAATGTGTAAATTTGCTTTTAATTATGAATAAATTGCGGCGGCGGCGGTTCAGCAAACGTCAGCACATCAAGTATTGAACCGAAAAAAAGGCATTGAACGGAACGCGACGAATGCGATGAAAAACAAAACATAACCTACGAAATCGAAAATAATATGTGTATATGTATATGTACATACATGTATATATGTATATGTAGATATCTAATAGCTAGTCAAACAGCCGGGAAAATGACCCGAACTTGGGAGGCGAACACCCTCTAAATTTATGAGCATATTTGAAGTGTCTGTGCTTCATTTTCAATATGTTCTACAAACTATTGGTGTCAATACTTAATATACCCAAAATGTATATAAATGTTAATCGTTAAAGTGCTAAAAATTTTGTTGACTTTGACCACAGCAACTCGAAAGCTTATTTCACAACTCAAATCATATTTGAAAAACCAAAAAACGGAATATTAAATACAATTCGCAATAATCGCATTCAAATTAAGTCACATTTATAATTATTCTATGTCTATATATATACATATACGAGATATATATATTTAAATAAAATATTTGTAAAACATATGTGTAAGGAAACATGAAAATCATCATTTCGTATGATATTGAGCAAAAAAAAAATTATTATGTGATCGTACAATGTTATGTTTGCCGACTTTCAACATGACGATGACAACTGTAAGTCATTTTACACAACTTACACAAGTTGTAAATATTTAAATACATTTTGCTTGCAGTTGCGCAACTGACATTTCCAGAGTGCGCCCTTAAACAACAAAACTAACGAAATGGAAATAGAAATAGTAATAGAAATAGAGATAGAGATAGATATATATATAGAAATAGTAATATAAATGGAAATGAACTCTGTAAGGAAACAGTAAACCCCACCCAATTTAAGCTTCTATAAGCTCTTCTCCTCTGTCTGTGCCATAGTCTTGAATGATGACACGAAAAATATATTTATTTTAATTTTGTTGGAAGGACAGGGACTAGATGGCCTTACTACTTTACAGAGACACAAACTAGTGGCCCAACCTCACTATATATAAAATATATATATATAAAAAACACAAACACGATTGAATACACTGAAGATTTTTTACTCTCGCAAATGAAATTATTTAAGAAATATGCATATATATTATATACTAATTATTCCTAAAAAGACTTGTAAATTATAAAAGGAAAAAAACGAAACTTAACCCTGTTAACTGTGAGCAAGTCAACTTAGGTCTCGCATATATATATATATATATATATATATATTCAAGCCATCAGATGGATCAGCTTTACGTAACATAAAAACAATATTAGAATACTCTAAAAAAAAAACACATCACTTTGAGTTGTAAACCATAAAAAGGGCAACGCAAAACTTAATGGGAAATCAATAGATGACAACAACAACAGCCACAACAGCCACAACAACTGCCACCACAACAACAACAAGAACAACAATGATGACGACTTTGAGGATACGTACGAGAATGTCCGTTATTCATTCAAGCTTGATTTACGGACACCACAGAAAGCGGTGACACTCAAAATTGACTTGGGCCCCATGACGACGTCATCGTGCCTAGTTGTGGCAATAACCACCACCCTCCCCTCCTCCTATTGACATTCCCAGCGACTTAACGACATTTGTGCGGACGACGTCATCTCATCAAGCAACAAACTGATAACGACAAATGTTACACAGCACAAATAACATCAAAGTGACTAATGCCCATATCTAAGGCAGACGGACAACAACAACAGACCACAGTTGGAAGAAGTCAGACATAGGCAAAGCGGCAGCTAAGAATTGAAGTGCGTGAGTGTTTGAGTGTGTGTGTGTGTGCCACATATAACTGCTAAAATGCTCCAGCCGAACACGAAGCTTGCTCGTGTTTCATTTGACATACATGCGCGTGATAATATCGAAGATTGAACGCCTTTTTTTCGAGGTATGCCACAAAAATACTCGGCTCGAGTTTTAACTTGAATTTCGACGAGTTTTGCGATAAATTTCAATTGCAAACTTTAAATGCAGTATTCATCCAAACATGATCATCAAAAGATGAACAGTTTTGACAAAGTTGAGACTGCGAAAAGTTGATTCATCTGAATGTGTTCACATGTTTTTTATATATGCATTTCTAAAAACCTGAATAGTTTGCGTCGCATCTGTTTTCATTATATTATAATCAATTGAATTCCCAGCAGTCAAATGAAAACATTCGAGATTTATTTAATATTTTTTCATTTTTTATGAGTCACTTACTTGGGGATGATCAGTGTGCCATGCAGAAAGGCCCTAAATTAAAATGAATATTAAATTACACATTTGCGCGCATGAAACATGTGTTCTGAAAACAGAAATGAATAAAAATGCACACATACAAATATGTATATATATTTATTGCGTAACCCTCTGTTACGTCCCCAACCAAAAAAAAAGAACCAAAAAGCACAGCTAACCAGCCTAGCAAATAGAGGGAACATTGCCCGGAACCACCTCTCTCGATTCCATAAGATAAACGATAACGCTGATAGAATAGTAAATGCCCTCTACTAATAATACTTAATAAATAATAGATAATATTAAAAAAAGAACGTCTAAAGACTTGCAGACCCCCTTAGATCGGATCGGAAAGCCACATATTTTATAGTATTCCGATGATGATATATTTTTTATCCAAATTTGAGGAACATTATAATACGCTCAGGTGGTGAATTTGGTTTGGATAGTCTTAAAACTGAGGGACTTTTTCGCACAGTGCGTTACAAGCATCACGACAAATTTATAATAGCTTCTTAAAGGTATACACATTAAGGAGTCCCAGTCTGTGTAACACACGTGACTTAACACTGTTAAACTGGAGAATTTACAATAATTATACGTAGCTTACAAATGACAAAGGTATATAACGAATGGTGATGACGACAGGCTTTGAAACTGAGTCCCATGACACTAAGGCACATCGCTTCTCAATAATCGATTTTTATAGATTTTGGTTATGCAAACCATATTTTCGGATTACAAATCAAGCGAAGATAGTTCCTATTGCTGATCAAGCATACATATGTACATATGAGGCGGAAAGACAAAAACATTTGTACATATAGGTTACGAGTCAAGAGCGTATTTAATGTGTCTGGCTGGGTGTTGCACACAAATAGTCGTTAAGTATTGTGTATTGTGTATATGTAAGTAAATGCACCTTCCCTAATAGAGCATTATCTATATCAATTCTTGAATTTGTACTATCGCTCTGCGAACATCCGACACAATCACGTTAAGCCACTGCTTGTAAATTCGATTGGCAAATATTACACAAATGTTTGCAAATAAATAATAAAACGAGCGTCTAGTTGTGAGAAATACAAAAAAGTCGAGAGTCCCCAACCACCACAACACGACCACCACCCGAACGCCCCTTTTCATCAGCCCACTATCTATCTAGTATTAGTGTTCAGAGCATACGAGCAAATGAGCAAATGAGCAACGCAAACAAGCACAGTGGGTGCAATAAATATAAATCAAAAGCTTATTTAGATCATTTACAGCTCACGAATTCGATTAACGGGTAACGAGCAAAGCTATGATTACGATTCCGATTCCGTTTGCGCGGGTACTCACTGTATCGCTTGTATTTATTTCTCGTGTTTTCCACACATTTGTTGTTTTGCTTTGTTTTGTTTGTCTTTTGCTGTTTTGTGCTAAAAACTGCATCGCATAAATTGCAAATGGCAAAGCCAATAAATCCAAATCCCATTGCGAATTTCCTCAAAATAATAGCTTAGCAAACTTATTTGCACATTGCAAAATAGGAAGAAGCCTAACGTGATGTGCAATGTGTGAATAGAATAATCAAAGTTGGGTAAAACGAGTAGTTAATGTGTGGAAGTTCTAAATGGGATCTAGATCATGTGATCCCAGACGTATTGGCAACTAGTCAGCAAGGAGATACCCTTTATTCATCATCTCAACAAGTATATTCCAACTGTATTCGTTATCACATGAATTGTGGCTTTTAGTGCTATCGGTTATCGATTTTTATCGATTAGTTATGGTACGGCAGCAAACGGTTGACTTAATGCAATAAAATTAATCGACAAGAGGAGAGACTGATGTGATCATACACACAAACAAGAATTAATATCTATGCTATATATATATGTTCATAAATATAATTGGATAAACCATTTTATCAAAAATTTCGAAATACAATTGATAAAAATGTATGTATGTCAGCTGGAATGGTTTGTTCAGATAAGCAGCGGAAGATAGTGCGAATTGGCTTTTGCCATGGCTCGATCACATGTGAGTCGACAAAATCAGATTGCGACCTATTATAGAAACCCCAAAACTCCTGCCTAGGCAACAAACCACTATAGAAAAAAACCATAGTATTCTCTGTGTGTGTGCCATATTTAGGGATCGCTTATTCCCTATCATTAAGTGAGCGCGTGTTTACTGTTGTTGTTGTTTCTTTTCTTTATTTTCTCTCCCTATATATATTTTTATTGTTTTTGTTGCCTACTCCATTTTTTTGTTTCAATTATGATTGGTGATAATTCAATTATAAGCAATTAACGGTTTGAATGAAGCGCCCATAAATATCTTGCACTAAGGGGCGAGATATTGGAGGGAAGTGGGTTGACTTACGTGAAATGAAAAGCGATAAGGGCGAATACAAAAATCAATATGAGCCCAAATCAACAATAATTGTGTTTTGCAAAAGCACAAATAAAGCACTTCAGGAACAATCCTCATCATCATCAATAGTAACCAGTTAAGTATTCGAGTACCTGGCAAAGGTTATATACGACAAAAAATAAAAAACGCATCGAAATACTTCATTGGACAATTGAGAAGCATATGTGTACCAATCGTGAGCTGAAAGCCGTTGTCAGCCAATGTCAGTCCTCAAGAACAATCGATAGTATTGAAATATTGATAGCCACAAATTGCGGGCATTTAAATTTCACGACAATTTAAAAAAAAAACCCTCCGACTTTTCCAATGTCAAATTTCAAACGTGGACAATATATTAACATGCACATTAAGTACGTTTTTTTCTACTGATGATTCCTAAGACAGCTATATGTTATAGACTTACGATCCGATTATTGGGCTGGAGACGTATTCTTCAATGCGTAACAAACTAAACGACGAAGGGTTCAATATAAAACTAAGTAAATCTTGCCCTATTCGATTCGATTTCCCATCTCATAATTAACTTTAAAAACTTATTGGTATATATATATATATATATATACATCTCTTCGTCCTGATCAAGTTTGAATTGAGCCAATGGTGGTTTTCATACGTGGGTATTATTTAAGTGCCTCTTATTTTTCCTACTCGAAAATTACAATGAAAATTTGTCCAAATTTCGGTGTGAATCAATGGCAAACAACTAACTGTAAAGCTAGTGTTGCACTTTGCTTGAATATAAATTATCAGGCAAGAAGAGCGAGAGAGCGAGAGAGCGAAAGAGCGAGAGAGGAGTTAGTAAAGCTCCCAAAGAGACATCAATGCCCTCGAGCTTACCTTTATGGAAGGCATGCAATCGTGATATACATATACATATGTATGTATAATGGACAGATAGACAACTTCAAGTGCACTGATATATCTATCGCATTGACACTAACTGATATATATATATATATATATATATATACATGTATATTTATTTGATATGTGAGTGTGTTTTATTTATGGAGACTGACTGTCTACTCACTTGGTCTTATTTGCAGCTGTTGATAATAATTGTGAATCAAATCGATGACGTTGCCGCCTCTACTAGTTTTTGTTTTATTAATGGCTAATGCTTCCCATTCCCAATTGGCTGATTATAATTAATTTTCCGATTAGCGTCAATCAATTAGCCAATATAAAAAGTGGGCTCAGGTCATAAACCAAATTGCGTTTCATCAAATTCAATCTGTAATAAATGCAGTTGTTCGTTCGACTCATTAATACTGTCTAACAGACATGTTTCAAACTAATCAGACAGTTACATACGTACATAACTTAGTCGCACTTACATGTACGTATGTTATTATGTAACAAACAGGAACTGGAATACTCGACCGTCTTCACTAGAACAGAAAATGCAAATAAATTCAATGTCAATCACCTGATCTGGAAAAAAGTCTTTGTTTCGTACGATTTTGTTCTATGTCTAATTTCAATTACATCATTTGAAATAGAAGAATTAAAAAACGAAACAAGTCGTTTCGCGTTCTTCTTTCATTTGATGTATGGTGAAGCAAACCAAAAACAAAGAAAAAGTTGTTTAGTGATCAATTTTATATATATTTTAAATGGCTGAACACCGAAAACAAAATTAAAATTCTATTTCGGGCATAACCGACTGCGAAATACTTTGATGCCATAAGTTATTCCAGCGGATAACAAGTAACAAAGAACAGGGTAGGTGTAGTCAACGAATACTGTCAAAGTTTACCTTTTAAATTGCGGTAGATATAAGCTAGTTACCTTACTTCGAAGTTTGGTACCTGTAGCTCTTAACTTGTGGGAGATATGGGTTTTGAAGGGTGTTACTAACAATAAACCTTTTAAATTTGGAGACTCTAGCTTTCTAATTGTGTGAGATATATGGTTTTATCGAGCGTCGTCTGAAAATTTATATGTCGATCTAAGTTTGGTCACTCTGCAAATTGCTGAAGATATAGCCATTTGAAATTTTTTTTGGGCCGGTGGGTACCTTCGGTATCAAAGTATAAAAAGTTGAAACTATAATAATATTAATTAATTAAATTTCATTGATTAGGTTTTTAAATATGAATAAGGCTGTTTTTTTTTTTGGCTAGCATATTAAATACTGAATGCTGATTCATCAAAAATTTCGCAAAATACTCTTAAGTTTCCAGTTGTCGACAACGGAACATTTTTTCTGTTTCGCTGTTTTTATATAAAAGTAAGTATTTTTTTTTTTTTTCGCCCATGAGATAAGACAATTACTGACAACGAAACATAATTAAAAACTCACGAAAAAAAAAAACAAAACGTGTTGTTTTCTTTTTGGTGAGATCTCTCCTCCCGTAAGATCAATGTACTTATGATACATAGCACAAAACTGAAATGATGTAAGGTCAATGGAATCGTCAAACAATGCAACAGTGAAGTTGTAAAGACTTGATTAGATTGCTGCCAATAATAACTGATTTCAAAATGAAAACTGGCCTGTTGCACTCATAATTGTTTTTTTTTTTCGTTGCATTTGTTTTTTGCAGCTGGCAACGCGGTCGATTGAGCCATCTTTTGGTTTGCTTTTTGGAGACACGCTGAAAAATCTCAATGTGGGCACAACGGGTGCAGCGGTGATAATCAGCACGATGGATGTGTGCATGAATTTCTCGGGCCTGTTCGTAGGTCCGCTGCTGAAGGAGTTCTCCTATCGGAAGGTTGCGATCGCTGGCTCCTTGCTGTGCGGTCTGGGCCTGGCGCTGACTTCACCGGCAAACACGATGGCGCACATACTCGGCACATACGGTGTGATCAATGGCATTGGCGTCGGTCTGTCAACGTCGGCGGCATTTGTGGCATTGAATCATTATTTCAAGCACAAACGCGGCCAGGCTGTCGGTCTATCGATGGCGGGCACAGCGATGGGTATGCTGATAATGCCACAGCTGGTGCGCATCCTGCTCGAGACCTATGACTTTCGGGGTGCGGTCCTCTTGCTGTCTGGTGTCGCACTGAATGCCATCGTTGGCTCCGTCCTCCTGCAACCGGTCAAATGGCATATGAAGGAGGAATTTGATGATGAGGAACTGATTTGTATATCGTCGCTGCCAACGCCACAACCTCAAATGAATTTTGGAACGCCGACCGGCGGTGCAGCAGCGAATCCGCCGCCCTCATTTAAGGTGATCAAAGAGGATGGCAACGAGGAGGATGCACTGCCCGAGCTGAATACGCTGCTCTTTAACAAGCACCATTCCCATAACCATCCATCGATGCGCAAAAACTATTCCGAGATGGCAATGAACACAATGAACGGCTCCCGTTTGGGAACCAAGCGGCCAACATTTCCGCGCATCATGTCCCTGGCTGGTGTCCAGTCCGCTGACGTGGGCAGCGGCAGTGGCGGTTATCCATCACAGGCGGACGTGAATACAACGATACTCCGCTGCCGGAAGGCATCTGTCACATCGAATCTATCGTACATGGACTTCACCGGCTCCATACTGCAAGTGCATCTTAATACGGGCGATGATGAGTTCGAGCGGAATGATCGCGAACTGAGACGCGTTGGCACAGCCACGGGCATGTTGGGTGGACATCACGATAGTTTTATCAAAATGAAACCCATCGAGGGTGAGAAGCAGCAATCGGAGCGCACCGATGAGGAGGCCAAGAAGAAGAAGTCCAGCTTTTGGCGTCGCTTTGCCGAACTGCTGGATATTGCCATGCTCAAGGACAAGATGTTTCTCAATCTGCTGTTTGGCCTCTCCATTTTCTATGTGGCCGAAATGAACTTCAAAATGGTGACGCCCTTCTTCTTTGCCAATCTCGGTTACTCGAAGAGTGACGTCGCCTACTGTCTATCGATAACAGCCATTACGGATATTGCGGCACGTATTGTCCTGCCGCCACTGTTCGATAGGACGACGATCAGGAAACGGACCATCTTCTTGGTCTCGATCATCTTTGTGGCACTCACGCGTTCCAGTAAGTGGACATATATCTGATGATATAGCTGCAACATATTTATCATCTTTATTATCTTTTCTTTTGTTGCATGCAGTTATGGCCGAGCAAACGGAGTGGAATCAGCTAATGATCTGGCTATCGATTTGCGGCTTTTTCCGTGGCTCAGCATTGAGCAATTTTACACTGACCGTCTCCGAGTATTGTTCGCTGGAGAAGCTGCCCTCGGCCTTTGGATGGCATCTGGTTGGCAAGGCTCTCTTTGTCATTAGCTTTGGGCCATTAATTGGTGAGTTAGTTGTCTGGCTGCCCCATCCTTACTTCGACTTAACTTGGACTCATTTCTCTAATTGCATTTATCATTTCTGTTCCAGGTCTGATTCGAGATGTGTCCGAGAGTTATCCGATTTGTATACACGCTCAGAGTGTTTGCATTATGATTTGTGCTCTGGCCTGGAGCATTGAGTATCTGGTGGAGTTTGTACGATCGCGTCGTCGCACCGGCGATGCTGCACCGCAGATGCCCACACAGGATACACCAGCAGCAGCTAGAACTGAATCTGGAGCGGGGGCGGGAGAAGCTCCAACGGCGGAATCGACAAGGAAAGATGCAAAGCTGTAATACATATGGCCGACGAGATCAAAAGAGGATTATCAGATATGCATATAATTAATTGCATCGATCGAACTCATTATTCAACTGAAACTAAATGCATACTACTTATTTCTTAATTACTTCGTTAGATTATGTACCTAAAACGTTACCTTAATTGCAATTAGAAATTCATGAAGTGAATGTTCCGATCAGCCCAGCAATCATTCTCAGTTTACTGACTCTGTCTGCTTACTACTTATCAAGATCAAGAATGCAACCAAAAATGAAAGGAACAGAAACTAAAAATAAAAAATATATATATCCTTAAACAATTTATTATTTGTTCTTGAATAGAAGGATTGCTTCATATGCATAACATATGCAATGCAACTCCCAAACACCTGAACAAATTGTATTAAACTTAGCTTTGTTTGGTTCTGTTCGCCAGTTTTCTTTCTTAGTTCGATATATCGTTAGATCAATTGTCGAAACAAGTAAACAATTAATTCTTGATATCATTCATAATTCTAAGTTGAACGTGTCTCTTTTGTTCTCTCTCTGTCTCTCTCTCTCTCTCTCTTTTTTTTGTTTATTGTATGAACTTGTATGTGATAGTTCAAAGATAGTTGGTAAGTTAGATATTTAAGGAAAGCATATGTCAAAATATGTATGAGACCTTATTATGAACAAAAGGCATCAAAGCAAAAATAACAAAACTGGCTTTAAAATTTATGTAATGTACCTTTTTAAATTGAAATTAAGGAACGACCATATAAACACTACCCAACATACGCTACCTACAAATAAACAAACGAATGTGTAACTGGAATTTAAATTGATTTATCAATTTGCCAACAAGCAATTTATATGCCTATTTATATACATATACCTAGACCTATATATATATATTTAGTTAAAGCACTAAGCGTACAAAATGTACAAAATATATTGTATGCTTAGTGGCAGAAGCCAATTCGAGTGAAACGCGTAAACTGAATAAACTTATGTTGAAACATTGTTCACAAAACTACACAAAATTACAAAATTACAAGCTATTAAAAAGCAAATGCCTATATTACAACCTTTCTCCACGTCCCCAGGAGTTCAAGAGGTTGGGACAAAGAGCAAGCGAGCGAGAGAGAGATGTAATGCAAAGCATAATGTAGTAGAGAGGGACAGCGATAGATAAACAAACCAATCCACCCAAACCAAACAAACATAATCCCAACCGACAGATATGTACTAAAAAAAAAAAAAGAAAGATCTGCGTTAGAAATTTCGATAAGACCAATAAAACGGCAGACGACTACAAACATAAGATTTGCATAACTCGTTGCCAGACTGGTTTGCCAGACTTCGGGTAAAATGCCTTATTGTAAGATAGTAGCATATGTGAATACTAAGCTGACAAAATCTGAAAGCAATAACTAATGCTGTCTGTATAGTAGATGCCATGACCAAAAAGAAAGAGAAAACTATGCAGCGAACGATTTTGAGTGGAACCACTGTACGGGCATGCCACACCATGCCACCACTGGTAGTAGTTATAGCTGTAGTTCTAGTGGTAGTCGTAGTAGTTGAAACCGTTAACAAATAATACGCATACCACACATGTACTTAAACGGGTGCATAGAATTTTTTTTTTTTTTATATATTTACTAATATGTAGTTACACATAACATAATTATATTAAGAAAATGTTATCTTTTGGATATGCATTGCCGATATTGTAGCCTTGTATTACTACGTATATGTATGAAATTTAAATAAAGTGATATAATAAAAAAAAATATATACATTTTTTAAATATTTGCGATTGTTTTGTGATGATAGCAGATCTGATTTAAAGAGTGGAAATTTATTTCTATGCAGTTAAGTTTCTCTCGGATGGGAAATTGGTTTTTTTTTTATTTTTGTCCTATTTTAAGTTGTCGAATATTAAAAATAAGTCATTTAGAAAACCATATTCGAGTTCTATAATTTGAAAAATATTCACAACCAAAATCTGAATAAACTTATAGGTTCCATTAAAAGAAATTAAAATAACTAATGAATTAATTATGTTAAGCATTTCTCAAAATTAATTGATTATAATATAACAAATAAGAAAATTCACTCCTTCCATTATTATTTCAAATTTTGAAGTACCATGAAATGTTATAAATACAATTGAAATGTGCCTAATCTATATTTCGTTTATCACATCGATAAACACCCACATTCGATTCTCTATTGCGTACACAATGTCCGTTACTCGCATGTCATCTCAAAAGGGTAGCAAAATCATCTTAAGGGGGTAGCAAAAACTCAAAGATAACACAAATATTTCCGAGAAACCAACAAATGAGCGAACAATCACTGTCTCTTTCTGTATCGCAATAATGATTGTATCTGTTGCAATAATAATATTGTTGCAGAATCCGTTACGATTGGGTATTTACAATGATCTTGGCCACAATTCAGAGCTCCCTCATAAAACTGGCGAGGAAAATAAACAAATGTGAGAAATGCGTGAAGAGTAAATTTAAATAAGCATAAATTACATGTGTCGTCGAGGGACGTTTCTATTTAAATGCTGAAAACAAATCTGTCACGCACTAGCTCTAAATTTCGTTGGGATCTCAGTTGTCAGTTGACAACTGCAGTCGGAGATGAGGACGGGACAGTTGGCTTCTCTATGCGCCGTTATTACTTTAATGTTTTTTTTCTACTTTTATTTTTTGCCAAGGAAATCTCAAAAATATATAGTTTACAAACAAATATTCATTGTAGAAATAGGGCTTGGCACGGAAGTTTGCAACATCTCCGCAGGTGGCACAGTTGAATAGATGTCTTTCATTAATCTAATCAGATGTATTCTTAGGGCTTACATGAGACATCGCTATAAAACCGAACAGCTACTGTCAGGCGCTATCTAGCTGCTAATGCTAATGATAATTCCCAGAATGTGATCACTCAACCCACGACATCCGAGCAGCTAAGATGACGGCGACAGCTTTACGGCCCAAATTGAAGTCCTACCAGCTTGTGGCACCCGATGGCGGGTGGGGCATCCTCATCTGCATTGGCATGGCAATGCCCTTTGTAAGTTCGAACAGCAATCTGAACAATCTGTAGAAATTCCATTATTATATGATATATATGGACATACATGCAAACAACTTACATAGTTATCAACATAAACATAGTTTTTTTTTTAAGTTAAAATATAAGGATAAGGCGATACTTTCGTAAATAGGTATATAAAAGACATGGTAGAATAATAAACTAACTAGCTGAAAGAAGCAGGAAATTATTTTAGAAGTTATTTTTGTTCTTCTACCCAGTCTTTTTAATACGTATTTTCAAGGTGGCGGCGAAGGGAGTGTTCGTTCCTGAGAACCACTCAGCCCGAAACCAAACGAAGTAAACGACAAGATGAGGTTTAAAAACGATCTTAAGGGAAGCTGGTCCAACAAACAGCGCTTAAGACTACTAAGCATCATGGGATTGCTAGAAGTCCTGCCAGTGAATTGTCATGGCCATAAAGTTTAAACGTAAGAATTTTAAGCTATCTTCTAAGGGCACTTTGGACACATATTTCAATAGCCAGTGAAGACTTTACTTGTATGGAGTGTCTTAGTGTTTTTAGCGTTAGGTCAAGTTATCTCAAAATGTTTATAAAAAATATATGTGTGTATAACATACCTTACAGGTCAGTGGATTGGCGGCGCTACCATCCTTTGGTTTGGTCTTTGGCGACTTTCTAAAGAGTATTGGAGCCGAGACAAGCGCCATTGCTGTTATAACCAGCACGTTCTTCTGTGCGATGAGCTTTGCGGGATTGTTTTCCGGCTCGCTGTTTCGTCGCTATGGCCTACGACCGGTGGGTTTGGCCGGCGGCATTCTCTATTTTGTTGGCACAGCCATGCAGATATTTGTGACGTCTACGCTGCAGTTGACCTTTGCGTTTAGCTTGTTGCAGGGTAGCGGATTCGGTTTAATTGTGCCCACCAGCTACACATCGTTCAACGATTACTTTGTGAGGAACCGTGTGATGTGGATGAGCTTTGCCCAGACGCTGATTGGCCTCGGTTCGATGATCTATCCGATTGCGATGCAGAAGCTGCTGCAATGGTATGGCTTTCGTGGGTGCCTCCTGGTGCTGACAGCGATCAATGCACACGCTATTCTGGGCATGCTGCTCATGCATCCAGTCAAATGGCATATGCGACGCATTCCATTGGAGGAGGAAGAGCAACCAATTCAAATGCCGCCGGTCGTCATCCATGTGCAGCCAGAGACACCACTGCAGACAATACCAGACCTGATATTTGCACCGAAACCAGCAAATGGTGATAAACCAATTGTCACCGATTCATTGCCCGTCTCGAATCTGGGTTCTCGGCGAATGTCACGTACCGAGGAGCATACACTCAACATTATTTCTAGTCGCGCCTCGAGCATTACCAGCATGGGCAATTGGTCCGGGCCGATCGTTGTTAGCGATGCCTCGCCGCAAATGATGCACAGCCTGCAGACGTCGCGACGCCAGAGTGTTGTCAGTGGTGGCGCCAATCCACAGCAGTCCATCGCTTCCAATGCCATCGTCGATGACAAGTCAGCTGGAGTCAAGAGGAGCTGCTGCGGTACCATTGTCGATTTCCTCGATCTGACGCTCTTCAAAGATCCTATCTACATTAATATTGTGCTGGGCATTACGTTCGCCCTGTACTCAGACCTCTCATTTTTCACCATACAGCCGTCATATCTTTTTGAATTGGGTTACACCAAGGTAATGTATTTGCATCCATTTACAATTCCTAAATATCGAATTTCAAGTATAGCTGGAACCCATTGAAAATTAGCAAAAAGAGTGTAAGGAAATTGTGCCAAAATACGTAACAGGCTGAAATAATCATTTCCAATCACAACCGAGTCGAGTCAGGAATGCTGATCTCAGAGATGAGAGAGGGTGGAGCTCTGAGGAATAGAGCTTTATCACTTATTGAACCCTCGTAGATGGTATTATTATTCTTTCTTGTTTTTGTATAGAATTTTGAATTATTATTAAACATTTTTATTTAATTTTCGCTCAAGCTTGAGCCTGCTATTGGCCAACAGGACTCCACACGTCTGTACGCGCATGTACTTGTGTACACACACATATGCACATGCTACACACACACACCTAACAAGCCATATTAATTAATTGATATATTAGATTTGCTTCTATTTAATTTATAAACGTTGAACCTTCTTTTGTATATGTCTATGTGAATCTACTTACCTATATACATATTTATTTATGTATTTATATAATTTTCGTCAATATGTTTCTTCAACTGTATGCAAAAAGAATCAAGTAAACAATTAAAGGGACCGACTCGAGCATGTGCAATAAACAACAGCTAAAAAAGGCGCAACAAAAAAAAAAAAAAAAAAAAAAAAAAACGTTGCTTTTGGCCTACAAGGGTTTCCATACTTCATGAATCATTTAACATTTTTTATTGCAACAAAATAATTCTACATTTATTTTTAATTTCAGGCTGAAACGGCAAATGTTATTGCAATCGGAGCCGCTGCAGATTTGCTTTCAAGAATTTTTCTAGCACTGACTGCAATTTTTATCCAAGTTCCTGCCCGTTACATTTACTTGGCTGGAGCGCTTTTCACAGTTTTTGCCAGATTTGGTGGGTGACATTCTACCTCTTCGCAAATAATATTTAACATCTTTGCCAAATATATTTGTAGGTCTCGGTGGCATCACCAATTTTGTGGGCATGGCCTGCATTACAGCTGTACTTGGATTTTTACGAACCTGGATACACGTTCCACTCCCGTTGGTATTTGCCGACTATTTGCCAAAAGAACGGTGTGTTATTGAATAGAAAAGCGCGCGTATCCCAATATTGCTCAAATAATATTGCTATTCATTTGTTTTTAGCTATGCCAGCGGCTACGGCCTATTTATGTTCACACAGGGCAATGCGATGTTTTTGATCGGGCCGATCGTTGGCTATATACGAGATCGCACGCAAGATTATTTGCTAGTCTTTCACATATTGAATGTGTTCATGGCCATGTGCGCTGTTCCCTGGATTATTGAGTTGTTGTTGGTCAAGTTTCGTCGGCGCAACCGAATCGAACGTAACAATGTCTGTGAGCAGGCAGATGACAGTAATAACACAATGGTCCAGTAAATTTATGAATTTGTATTGTAATAAAATATACATAAATAAAACCAGTTAAAGTTAAAAATTTGAATAAAGTCAAGCTAATAGATGAAACAGATGTTTATTATGCTTATTACCATTCTCTATTACGTGTGAGCAAGAGGTTATTCAACTTGCATGTATTTGTAAAAAAAAAAAAAAATGAATTATTAATTAGCGCTGCGCAGTGCAGTGTCATAACACTCAGCTTTTGTTCAACAGCAAACAGCTGACAGTTTAACATGTGATGGTCACACCCGAGCACACAGCACATATTTGTTTGGTTGTTTCTCAAATTGTGCACGATTCCAACTTGTCCTTGTCCACAATAAATACATATATAATTAGATATAGATACTAAAACAAATGGTATTGCAACAAATCAAAATGCTGCTGCTAGGCATTGTGACACTGTGCCGGCGAGCACTCTGCTGTTTTTCACGTCGCCGCAAGCTCAGCCACGGCGGCAACGATCAGCTACAAGCGGTGACAATTGGCGACTTTCCAGCAGCAACAGCAAAATCGACGGCACATGGCAAGGAGCGCGACTGGAACAGCTGGGACGATAGTCCGCGCACCGTCGAGGAACACATCGAACAGTATCGCCAGCGCATGGCCCAGCCAGCCACTCCGCCCAAAGAGGAGCCCGAACCGGACTTCTTTAGTGTAAGTGCCTGCTTCGGCTTGCGCTTCTGAGTCTTCGCCTCTGATTTGCTTGCTCCAATTTTTTGCAGGAACTGACACCGGACATTAAGCCGCAATTGAAATACTATCTGGGCGATACGACGGATGTGGCGTCACCAGCGCAAGGCCCAACGGATTTCTCAAGACTGAAAGCGACCGACATGGTGCCAATTAGTTCAAATGTAAGTCAATCCTTACCGTAGCAATGATTGTTCTTCCTGCTCCATAAGCTAATCCGCCAGTAATCTCGCCCCCCCCCCCCCCCCTCTCCCTCGACTTGGATCGCTTCGAATTATAATGAGTGTCTTAAGGGTATATAAACAAATAAGTTATAGCTTCGAAACACTCTAAAAAAAAAATAAAATACGTCACGTTCGAAATAATGGTTTATACATAGAAAGCATATTGAAAAAAGCTTATGTTCTAATGAACTAAAACAGTTAAAGTTTAATGCTAAATGTTAAATGATATTAATAATTGCAGGCTGATCTCGAGGATTGGGTGGACGACAATGCCGGCGGCTGGGAGGAGCTGGACACATCGCAAACGAAACATATTATGCGAGAGAAGCGTCGCGAGATGCGGCATCAGCGACCAGCGCCAATGAAAGCTCAGGCGCCTAGCATTGGCGCCCAGCGGATTAGCGATGTGCAGCGGATGGCGTAGTAAATAATGAAACAAACAAACACAAAAACACACAGACACACACACCCAGACACAAGCTCGATGCACTTTAGCCTTACAGTGCCTCTACGTTTCATTCCACTTGTAATTTTTTAAAATTAAAAAAAAAAACAAAACAAATGCAAAACGATTGTTAACAAATTGGCCTTAGTTTAATGACGCCACTCCGCCACGTCCTGATTGAGTTTTTCACCATGGTTGACCAGACACACATAATAAGATAAGTATATGTATAGTTATATATATAAATATATATATTTATAAATATATATCTTTGCCTTTCACTCGCACTTCCTCTGCAGCAGCAGCTGGCACTTATTGCATCCATTTCCTGACGCGCCACTGCGGTTGCAAATTGCCCAATGCCGAATCAGTGCAATCTGCATGGACACGCTTCACTGGAGGCATGGATGCAGATGCAGATTTATGGATGGATTGTATAAATAGGCAGGCAGTTCTCTGGCGCAGCGCTTTCATTTGAAATAATGTTGCTGGTGCTGGTGCTGATGGTTAGTGCGGTCGTCGGCTACGATCACAGTGTCAACTATTGGCAGGCCTTTGCTCCCGGCAAGCTGTTGCAGCGCTTGGATGCACTCACCTCCTCCACGACAGGTCAGTTGAATACCTTGGCCGCGGAGCTGCCACAAGCGCAGGCCAAACTGGATGAAGATGCGGATACAGTAGAGGAAACGGATATCGATGTTGATGTGGATGCCATTGAACATGATCATGATGATGCGGAGGCAGAGGCGGAGGAGCTAGAGGCAGAAGCGGAGGCGGATAGTCACAGCGCTGAGGCTAACTCTGGCGAGGATTACGAGCGCAACTATGAACAATTTGTGCGTCAATACTTTGATCGAGCTGCTGACGATGATTATGTTTCTGATGATGATGCCGTTGAGGAGCACGCGGATGACGTAAGCGTGGAGACGCAAGCGGAGGCCAGCAATGTGCAGCCCGAAAAGAAAATGAACAAAGGGCAAATGAAGAAGAAGCAGAAGGAGAAGCAAAGCTGTCGTCATGTCCATCGCCAGGGACAGCTATGCAAAATATGTCGCGAGAAGCGGAACAATGAGATCTCCGAGACATGCAGCTACTCGCACGAGGCACAGCCGGAGCAATATGCCTACGGCAGCGGCACTCAATACAAACGCTATCGGGATCTTGGTGATGATGAGCGAACGAAACGACGACGAGGACGCCACACAAAAACGAAGCAGAAGGAAAAGGAGAAGGAGACTCCCAGCAGCAGTCTCTGCGAGCGTCGCCTGGTGGGCAAAAGCGTCTGCTACGAGTGCAAAGATAGTGGTGGTCAGCTTTTGAGGCGCTGCTATGATACCGCCACAAATAAGCAGAGCAGGAGCACAGCCAATCAGCCGAATGCCAGGGAATCCAAGCAGGAACAGCGCATCTATAAGCGAACCATTAGCTATAGTTACGCGCAGGGCGGCAATCACGCAAATGATTATAATTACAATGAAAATGATAAAGATGACACCACAATGACCACAACAGAATCCACAACGTTACCCACAACACCACCCACAACACCATCAACAACAACAGCACCATCCACTCCGAATGTTAGCCGCAGATTGGCCAAAATAGTTCGTAGACGTGTGGGAATCCCAGCCAGCATCGCTATCTGAATATTGCTTCGATACTATTATTATTATTTTTTTTTTGTTTTTTGTTGAAGTTAATCAACCAATTATGAAACTAATTTAGTTGTCACAAGATCAATTCTTTCTTTGCTACTATTTAAACCTCAATAAAAAAAACCAACTTTTGACATATGTAAGGAATTTTCTGAAATCATTTCTTTTCCTTGATAAAAAACTGATTTAATTAAGGTTCGCATCGCATTTTCCAAGTTTAAAGAAGCTCATCTCTGTTTTAGTCATAAGTCTAACGAAAGACAGTCGATTTGACATATTTGATAAAGCGTTTTATTAGAAAATAGCTGAGTAAAGTATAGTTCAGTACATTATATGGTGACAAAAGTATATAAGCCACTCGAGCTAAGGTATCTATCGTGTATTGGGCGTATTGATTGCTTCCGCTCGATTGAAGGCGTATTGGCGCATTGATATGACTAGATCCAGTGAGCGTTAAGTACTCGCTTATGCCATTGTTTATGTAGTATATTTCCTTGACGAAGACAGCTGCAGTTGCTTTAATTTTATAATAGGCTAATACTAGTCTATTTCATATGATGCCGAATGGCATTGATGAGCTCATGGTTAACCTGAAACGTGAAGCGCAGTCCTGAGATCTCCACAGTGCAATTGTGGGCCAGTCGCGTCTTATTGCCATTCAGCAGCGGTGTGCCATCAATGAAGATGGCCCGCTTGCCCTCGTTGGCAATGAAGAAGTCGCCATCGCTACGCATCTTGATAGTGCCCTGGCGACGTGATATCTTTGCAGCATGTCCCTCCAGCGACAGATCGACATCCACGCCGCACTCCTTGGCCTCGCGACCAAATGTTATCTCCTTGGAGCGCATTAAATATCGCATCACACGGCCACATAGACGGGCAAGTGTTTTATTATCGAATTCACTGGCAGCCGTCGGACCTCGCACTGAATCAACCAATACATCCCAGCGTGACAGCTCATTCTCCAGCAGACGTATGTCTCGTTTGTTGCGCCGGTCGGCCAGCATTGTTTCAATCTCCAGCGCCTCGTCACGTGGCTCATTCAATTCCTCACTTAATATTTGATCCTCTGCATCCGAGAAACTCAGCGGTTGATCTGAACCCTGCAACGGCTTTATTGTTTGATCAGGCAGCAAACAGTATTTCTTGAGCAGCAGCCAGTGATTGTGCAGCAATTTAGCGGTACGTGCGCAATAGAAGATGCCAGCATTCTTGTCCAGCAGCTCTTGGAATTGCTCCAGTTTCGGTGTTTCCGTGCTCTTGATGGTGCCCAGCAGATCCTCCTCCTGTACACTGTACAGAGCCTTACGCTGCACGGACTCCACCATTTCGGGATGCAAGTTACGCATGGCGATGATGGCAATACGCGATACATCTTGTTCGTAGAGTAGCGCATACCAACGCTGCTGCACCTCCTGCAGCGTAAATTTACAGGAAAACTTGACGCCACGATGAATCATGCGCAAATCGTTTGTTTGCTCTATGCCAATAAAGAGCGCCAGGTCATCAATTGGCTTCCAGCGACCCAGATCCTTGGTTGCCGCCATCTGTTCCAATGCGGCAATGAGGGCGTGGCGTTAAAGGCGTAGCAGGTGCTGCAACAGCCACAATACTCGGTGTGCTGGGCAGAGTTTCCACAGCAGTACCTGGTGTCTGAGGCGTTTCGAGAACACCAACAGCGGACGCCTCAAAACTCGAAGAGGGCGATTGCAGCAACAACGTTGTTGGTGTCGTCACAATTCCAGGATAGTTTTGGGAAGTGGTGCGCGGTCGATTGGATCGGTTTGGATCGGCGCCGCCTCGGCTCGCTGGTATTGTCAGAATGTATTCGACAATTTCGTCGTCAAATCGTTTGCGTTTAATTGTTCGCGAGGAACTTCTGCGTTTCGCTGCGTCGTTTTGTAGCAACTCTATCAGCAAATTGTGAATAGGAGTTTTATCCAAAAGCGTTTTGGTTGTAGTAGTCTTGACAGTTATCGATGACACACTGACAGTGGCAGGGACGCATGCTGTGTGCGTAGCCACACTAGGCGCATTGGTAGTGTTCACAATTGCTGGTGCATCATAATTTGTATTAATCACAGTTAATTAACTGCCTTCCATGATTTTTTGTGCAATAAACTCTTGGTAACTGCAATAGTATATACTATATACTATATATATAAATATAACTATTCTACTGCTGGGGTCCATCGGCGGATAGGTTATTGCCATCGGCAGTCGGTGGTCGACTTTCGCAACTGTCCTCGCCACTACTGGTTGTGGATGCGCCCTCCTCTGGCGAGGTCTTGGCTGCCTCATCGGCCTCCTGGCAGTTCGCTTGGGCACTGATGTTTGGCTGTTCGCTCTCCTCGGCTTCAGCTCCCTTTTTGTTCTGTGTGGGTACGAGTATATATATAGATATATATAAAAATATATATATTTATTTAAATTTTGAGTTATTCAACCTTTTTTCGTTTTTTGGGCTTCTCCGCTTTCACAGCATGCAATTCAGCCTCTTCTTGCAGGGCTGATTTGTAGCTGGAGGGGAAAAACTTGGCAGCTTCCTTATGGCCAACAACCGAATTGGGGCTAACATAGCTGGGCCCATATTCCATTAGCAGTGGTATCGTGGCTGTCGTCACTTTATTAACTTTCAGCACAATTTTATCGGTGCTTCAATTTGAAAATAATAAAATATATATTTGCATCGATAATGAACCAAATTGAATGAATGACTTATCAACTGCTTACGGTACATATGGCTTGGCATTATATTTCTCCACGGAATTCGCGATAAAAACTGCAGTCTGTGGATTGTCGCTGTCGAAGAAACCATAGAGCGGTACATCATCCTTGCACGCATCCACAAGATTAATCAGATCCTTCTTCTTATAAGCATCGAATGTCATGATTATGTGAGGTGGTTCTGGCACAGGATCGGCGGCCAGAAAAGTCGTTGTTTGTGCCCGGAAATATGTATAGATGAGGGCCGCATGCGTTCTCTGGTCAGTTGGCACCCAAATGGGCGGTATTTGAATTACCTTGAATTTCACTGTGTCCTCTAAAGCATCCCGCTCAGCTTCAGGACTTTCCTCAGATGGCTCTGTTTTATTTTCAGAAGTGTCTTTCTCTAAATTAAAAATTAACAAATATATATATTTAAAAAATCTTGATAAAACTTAAAATATATAAATATATATTTTTGAAGATTGTTTTTTTTTGACAATCGTACACTCACCTTCTTTTGCAACCTCAATGGTTATCTCTAGGGGTATTATGAGAGGGGGCAGAATAGTTTCCTCTTCGTTGAACTCATCGGGCGGCTTGACGATCTCCTTTGTTAGCTCAAATGCATATTGCTGTAGTATATTTGGTGGCGTTCCGATCGTTTCATCCACTTTCCAGAAGCACATTAACAGCTCCTTGTCGTACAGGTACTTCATAACATCACCGGGCAATGGATTCTCGGCAGCAAAGTTGACCGTATTGAGATCACTTTGTGTTATTGCAAACACTTTTCGATCTTTGCATTGAATTTTGAGAGGATCGGCCGGCTCGGAGAGCTTCTTGAACATATCCCGATTGACTTGTGGCCCAAACACCGTTATGCCAATATCCGGTAAATTCTCCATAATGCAATCCGTCACATATTTCAAATACTCGATGCGTTTCTTTTTACTCTCCTCGAGTTCAATTTTTGCGGCCAACTCGAGAGCCTCGTTCTTAATGCGCAACTGTTCCAGCTCAATGGGCTGCAGCTCGGTGATTTCAAAGGTTTCGTGCGGCTCTTTGGCAATGGTTGACTCCAGCTCCCTGGTGATTAGGGCGACCAGTTTCGGCACATCTGTGCCAAACATAATGTTTATAGCCTTTCCATTCTGCATACGTATAGATAAGAAAATTCAGCTAATTATCGCCATAACTTGTGGTACTTACTGCTACAAACATCCAGGTTGGCTCACTTTTCTTGTTAAACCTTTCCAGATACGATATCGAACCAGCTTTGCACTTGGGAAAACAATTTTGAAGTTAGCTCTCATCGCAGCTCTCACCACTCAGTTTCAGTTCAACTTACAATTGCCAGCTGCAAGTTGTCGCCGCCAAGCTCCAGTTTTATTTTGCGCAGACTGCCCACCATGCCCAGACAGGGTCCGCACCATTCCGAATATATATCGAGCACTGAAATATAACTGCATTATCATTATTTGTTTTTTTGTTAATGTATATAGCAGACATACCAAGCAATCCGGGCCGCTGTAGAAACTTTTCAAACTCTTCATCGCTGCTGATATCCGCCTGTAATTGCTGAACTCCGCCCTTCTTTGCCATTTCTTGCAAAATGACTCGCAATATTTTTGGGATTTGCATTTTTGGCACATGTTTTTATGCATATCTGCGCATAAATTATTGATTAAACTTTGCGCATTGCAGTCTAGGCCGGTGTTGTCAGGTTAACGCATAAGACCAACAACCAAAAAAACAGAACTCCCCTCCACACACCATCCCTCAATTCAAGTGAACGACGAGATACTTTGCTGGCGATAAACCGGTTCTGAGCTGCACCACTCTGCTGTACAAGGACCTATTGAATTTGTACGACTTTTGTCAACGAAATTCAACTTGATTAAATAATAATTATATATAGAAAAACCCAAGTATGTTTCAGTAAATAAATTAATTCCGTTTATCTTGTTTCCCACATCACATCGCAGATTTTTAATTTAGGAAAGAAAATCGATAAAAGCTCAGTTTGTTGACCTGTTTGGATTGCAAGGAAATCCGTTGGGTACATTGACCGCCCATGTTAGTTTATACACCACTAAAGCAAAAAATAGTTTTTGTAATATTTCATAGAATTCTTTCAATGATTTATAGGTTTCTGTAGATCGTTAACTTCAATTTCCAGTGCAAAAACGCATAATACGTACACGTAATACAAAAATACACACAACACACAATATATGTACACATAGAAACACGAGATGTATAAACAAATATGCAAACATATGCATACATACATATAGATATTTACATATATATCTAAAATACCAGTTGTACGGCATACAAGTTTTAAAATGAATTTTAGAATTAAAAACGGGTGATGGTAGACACAGTTCTGCGCTGGCCAATACGGAAATGGAGCTGAAGAAGCTGCTCCTTTGCATCGTCCTTTTTTTTACAGAACCAAGCGAAATAGAAACCTTGTGGTGATGCTATGCCTCCTGGGAATGCTGCTGATTCGCTTTTGTTTCTATTTATTTATTAAAATTATATTTTGTTTGGTTTTGGATTTGCATTTTTGTTATAGTTGGTCTCAGTTGTTGATGTTGGTTGGTTGGTTAGCTACAAAGAACAGCGTTAAGCATGAAATGTGCTTGACTAGACACAATTTTACAGAAAGCAGAAGGTTAATTCTGCTTATTCTAGGCCGAGCATCCAATTGATGCCTTGTACTATGAAAATTATAAGCGGCTGCCAAGCAACCAGCCAACGAATCCAATCCAGCAGTCGGCCATAAAGCATATGCGGTTTTTCCCAACTGTAATCGAATGCATGGTTACAATAGCAAATAATATAAATATCATAATAGAGGTAGCGCTACATACGGATTGCGAAACATTTTCTGCAGGTCGACCTTCTCTTTGCAATAGGGACACGTCTGCTTCTTGCCAACAATACACCAGCCTCGTATGCAGAACTCGTGGAACACATGATTGCAGGATAGCTTGTAGGTATTCTCCATGACGCCCTCCTCCTTTTCGGAAACCAGCAGCTTGTTGCCACACACAGCGCACACATTTTGATCCAAATGGCGAGTGGGCATGCCCTGTGGCGCATAGTACTACACACAAATGCATGGATACAAATACAATTACAATGTTGGATATTGACTGGTCTACGATTTAACGGACTACTTACACCAATGGCAGCGGCCATTTTGTCTGAACAAATCTCGGATATGTCGCGACCAAGTACACCAATGTATAGGCCATAGAAACAGAACATTAAACCGACATCCATCCATGTGTTGGGCGGCTGTGAGAATACATAGTTCATGCCCAAAAAGGCGGCCATGATCACCAGATAGCCTACAATGCCCAGGCCATAGCTTAGTTTGTAGATGAAGTAGAACCATTTATAAACTAGTCTGTGAAATACAAAACAAGAGAAGAAAACTAAAGAATGGAGCCAGAAATCAAAGTTGTAATAATTTTACCTGGGCGTTGTGCCCTGTATGGGCTTAGTTGTAGCGCGTCGCATGACAAGCGATGTAATTGTTGTGAATATTATCCAGATGATGATGAAACGTATCCAGAGGAAGGTGCATGAGATAACTAGCGGTATTAGCCACATGGCCAGCAGTGTGACAAATGCATAGGATCTGTAGTGCCTTTTTTTCCATTCGACGAGGATGATCTGGGCAATGACCAGCGTCATAAACAGTATGATAACCATTTCCGAGTGCATGGCATCGTGGCCTTTGTGCTTCTCCACCATCAGCTGGTGCTCGGCCCTGTACGTTGCATATATAAATATATACAGAGAGAGATAGATAGAGACAGAGAGAGAGAGAGAGAGAGAGAGAATAGAAGTTTTGGTTCTTTGGCAATTGAAGATTGAACCACCAGGAGATAAGCATTTAAGCATTGCTTACCGCATCCGCTCCTCCGGCGACATCTCGTCAAGGGACTAGAAGAAAGACAAATTATATTATTAGCCCTTACATACACATATATTTGATATACCCTTACCTTATTCAAGTCCACCGGGGCATGGAGGTCCATGTGTTGTTGATGCATGTTATCGCTGTGTGCCGGCGCGTACAAACCAGGGCGTCGTCTGCGTCTTTGCGGAATTTTGTCAACAATTCTTTTCTTTCAGCTTCAAATTTATTTAGGTACAAATATATTCTAAACTGAAAACAAATAATAATGGCAACGTTACATATTGTCGATGTTTGTCTGTCACTGGCATTGCCGTATTCATCGAGCGTTGCCACGTATGCGCACTGTTAACAGCTGTTCGATGGCCGGTCGTACACAATTCAGATGCTTCACAACACTACCACAGTTTAGTGTAAGCTGAATGCCAACAGATAAGTGGAATACAATAAATAAAAAATAAATAAGAAAATCATAATGATACGAAAACACTGGGGAGAATTCGAGGAAGAGAGCAATGATTCTACTCTCGACAAATATGTGGCCACGTCCGTCAAAAGACCAAAACTCGATGCAATACGGCAGTGTGGCGATCTGCTGCCACAGGATAAAAAGTGAGTTTGGGGACTAGGTGTTTATTTGACCGTTGCATATTGATTTATATATATGTATATATTGATGTGTTTGTATATAATAGCGAAAAAATTGAACTGAAGAGTTCCCTGGTCACGCAAACCATCGAAGTGATGAAACAAACCGAAGTTCTTCAATCCCTTATCGACACCTACTCCAACAAAAACGTTAGCTTTATTAAACGTTCCGTGTGACTGAACACAATTATTATTATTAACTGTATTCCCCAATTTATAGGGCTCCTCGAACTACCTTTTGAATCCGTGCCAAATGATACCCGAGGTGGACTTTCCACCGGAGAACGCCGCCGATTTGGTCAGCGAGCAAAAGTTTCAAAAACCCATCTGGTTTATACCACCGGTGGACACGGCATATTCCCGCGGCGATCCCCAACACTACCCGGAGATATCCAGCAACATATGCCGGTCGGCGATGCGAAAAGCGATGTGCGGTCTTCTGCGACTGGCGGGCTTCACCGACTGCTCCGAGTCGGCTGTGATCCTGCTGACCGATGCGGCTGAGTCATTTTTGCGCAGCCTCATCTCAAAATATCGCAGTTTCTATGATATTGACAGTAAATTGAGAAAGGTGACAACGCTGAAGCTGTTGCCGCTTGAGCAGGCCTACTTCAGCAAGACTGGCACATCCCTGACGCAGGTGCACAACTACTACAAGCACATGGTGATCACACGCAATCGTGCCGAGATCGCTGAGTTCGACAGTGTGCTGCAGGATTACGATAAGCTTATGAAGGAGAGCCAGAGCAGCATGCAGAAGCAGCAGCAGGAGGAGCAGGAACAGCAACAAAATCACGATTTCAATGGTCACGAATTTCTCAACATACTCGAGATGCAGCAGGGCGACGATAACAATAGCAGTGCAACAACCGGCAGCAGCACCATGAATAACATTGTCAGCGACATGCTGCAGGAGCTGGGTGGCAGCACGAACTCCAGCATCTCCCTCAGCAACCTAAGCAGTGGCCAGCAGCAAATGCTGAGCACCAACGCTTTGTACGGCCTCCTCGACGGTCAAACGAGCAATGCCAGCTCCAATTTAACTAGTTCGACCGCTTATCAGAATAATTTCGATACTTAAGCAATAGTTTTATGAAAAAGGTGATCGACAAACTGACTTTAAGAGCAGCGAAAGACACGAGAAAATATTAATTTAATTATTTATGTATTAATTTACTATATAACATTAACATAACATAACAAGCTAATCCCATGAATGTTTTTTCTCAGCTCAAATGACCTCTGCGTGTACGTTGTCAAAAATATAAAATTAACCACATTTATGGAATAATTTTATTGTTTTTATGTCTCGAACCCATTAAACAGGCGGAAGGAAACATCTCTGATCCCATTAAGTATATGTATTTTTGATCGGCGTGGATCCGAATCAATAGCGAAATCGATCTAACGTTTGTATAAACTCGCGGATATCATAAGCTATAAGCCCCATTTTAAAAACAAATACAGTTTTACTGAAATATAAGTTACCTGTAAAATAATGGAAGCGAGCAGAGCTCAGAACTTATGAATTTATTTAGGTATTAAATTCTTAAATTTGGATGTGCTAAACTGTTTAAGGGAAAATCTCGATCTCACTCGTCTACAAGATTCTTATTTTTTTGTAACATCTCATTTGTAAGGAGCGTCTAAAAACACCAGCATATGTGTGTCATCATTCTCGACGGAATCAGTACTAATATTTGTAATTGTACTTTAAAAATGATCTGCTCGTTAATCAATATTGTTTTTTTTTTTCGTATCACTGGCAGGATAATGCGTCTATCAAGGAATGAGCACGTGTTCTTCGCTACGATAACGATAGCCACAAAGGGCAACTGACCAACACTGTTAACGGTAAATTTTGTTAATAAAATTCAAAATAAAGAATAAAGCTTGTTATAAATAATATTAATTGAATTTTTTTAATATTAGTGGATTTTGGGTTGGGTTAATTACGCCACCGAGCTGCACAGACCACAATTGCTAACGGGGCACATTTTCATTTGAACATCTTCGCCAACACGCACGACGGCAGCCATGCCATTCTCCGAGTGCGTCGATATGTGACAGTGGAACATCCAATAGCCGGGACTGTTCGCATTGAAGTGAATGATCGTATAGCCGAACGCTGGCACCTGCACCGAATCCTTCAACGGTGCACCGCGTCCACGACGCGGCAACGGTGTCCGACGATCGATCTGCTCGATCTGGCCAATGCGCTCCTCGCCGAGCACACCCATGCCGACCACACGAAACGTGTAGCCATGCAAATGGATCGGATGTGCCGTATTCGATTTGCTGGAAATGACGAATTCGACATTCTTATTCGCCGGCACTTGGATGACATTTGAGCACTTGCAGTGACGGCTGCGGCAGTTGAAGCCAAGCGACGCCTGCTGCGAGCTGTTGCAGAAGAACTGGCCAATGCCCAGGTTGCGTGTCTGCAGCAACGACAGCTTCGGCATGCTGAAACTGATGTCATCCATTTGGAATCGAAAACCCTCGCCCTGTAACTGAAATGCATTCATGCTCGTGTAATACTTCACTGCCGGATTCAGGGCCGGCTGCAAATGGTGTGCGTTAAGGGAGACCAGCGAGATGCTCACGGCACTGTCTCCGCCAGCATCGTCGCCCAGCTCATTGAGCATAATGCCGGGCGCATCATATGCGTAGCTCAATGTGCTTGTGTCCAAGTCGCGAGTGTCAGCGTTATGGTAATGCACGATGGCCTCCTGATGCAGCTGGTTCTTGGCACAGAAAGCGTAGCCCTTGATGCGGAGCCAGTAGTTGGCCACCTCCTGATTGGCGTGCAGCACAAAATCAAAGCGCTCGGCCCCATGGAACATTATCTTCTGCACCTCGACGGGCTCAATGTCATTGCCATCCGTCGATATCACCACCAAGTCGTGCTTGTCAATGCTCAGGCTAATGGGGCAATTGGAAATGCCTGTATGTATGTAAAATAAATATATCGATAAAAATAAAGTTGGCAAATGAGCAAGAAACCAGTAATTAAGTCCTTGCTCTAGGAATGGGTCACATCTAATCCGAGTTTCAAATGCAATGGTTTGGCCTTTAGTTGAAGACTGGTATTGTAATTTGGCAACAAGGTGTTGCTAAGGTGTCCTTAAGGTACTCGAAGTTAGTCATGTTTTGACTCACCATTGAAGATGACACGGAAACGGTAGCGACCGCCCCGAATGACCCGGAACGTGGAATAGAGTGTGGGCATGGCTCTGCTGTCCTTTTTCATGTTGCGACCGCGTCCGTTGATGAGAATATTCTCGGCGATGCTCTCGTCGAAGTTGTGTACCCAGTCCTGTACCATGATCACATGCTCCGTCTGATCGTAGTCGTAGAGATGCGCATGGGGATTCAATTTGATGGGCTGGCGCACAATCAGAGGTCCCGCCAAGCCAAAGGCGCGCTGATGTTCGGTGTGACTGTGCCACCAGTTGGTGCCTACATGATCCACCTCGAAGCGATAGCGGAACGCCTGCCCGGCCTCAATTGGATACTGGGTGACATGCGGCACTCCGTCCATGTGCGGCGCCGAGCGCTGATGAATGCCATGCCAGTGGATTGTCGTCGTCTCGTGCATGCTGTTGATCACATCAGCAATGATGGTGTCGCCGTAGCACACATCAATCGACTGACCCGGCAGCTTCCCATTGACCACCATAATGAGAGACTCCAGTCCGTCGGCGTATTTGCAGTCGTCATTGGCGGGTTCCTCTGCGTGCAGCTTGAATCCATCGATGTACTCCTTGCCGTTCAGCTTGAAGCGGTATTTCGATTGTAAATAGCGCTTACAGGTCTGCGCCATGGTGTCATCATAGTGGATCACCATGTAGTAGTAGCAGGTCATCGGCTGCTGTTCGACACATTCGCGTTTACATGGATGCTGCATGTCCTTGTCAGGGTTGCGCCATTGCGAGGATTCACTAGAAGCGAGCTGTGGATATAGCTGCTGGATGCTCTCGTATTTGCTCACAATTCGTTTGCCATCGGCATCTGTAAAACGAGGAGATGAACACAAATTATTGTTATTAACTGAGAGTATCCTGAATCACCTTGTATGCCATCGATTTGAACAATGATCAGACTGCTTATCAAAATAAATGTTTTTATTAAATTTATTTGCATCGCCGACAAAATGAAAATGAATATGCTGGGAAAAGGAATGATTGCGAAGAATGCTTTAGCATAACTGTTCATCAATATTCGCTGTCAGTTACCTTTTGTAAGACAAGTAGCAAAATAGATATTGTGCGATATTCATGAAATTGCTTAGAATTCGCTTGTCGGCCTTGTCGAACAAATTATCACCGTTAATGGAAAATTGTTCGCGAAGCAAAGATACAGACTATACAAGACACCAGACAAAATTCTAATTTGTGTGCATGCCCCTAAAGACACTAACTGCTGATTTAAAGTCAGGGGAAAACCAATAACATTCAAAGTATCAATTCTTGGCCCATTTAATTTTTATTTCCGGAAGCGCCATAAACGATGTTCTTAGTGACGGTTTTGAAATGCGCCATGCAATTTGAATTTGAATTCTTGCACAGTGCTGCACAGCGATTACAGCGGACAGTGTTGTAGGCCAAACCCCATGCTATAAACAAACTATGAAATCATTAACGAGCGAGTGAAGCTGAATTTGCACATTGTTCCAGGTATTGTTTATATTTATCTTTATCTACTGATAAGCAACCACTTGTAAAAACAACGCATGTGAGCGATTACTGGTTTTGGTTTGCGTACGGTAATCAAAGTGCTTTACGCGCCCGCTATATGTACATAAATATATAAATATATATATTATATAAATATATATATTATATATATATATATATATTTATATGTATGTATGCTTATGTGTTTGGGGTATAAACAAACCAAGCCCAAGAACATTGTACTGAATTAGAAATTCATTTTCATTTGCTTTTATCACATCGCATTGGCAATCGCTTCTGTGTTTATATGCCTGCCTTTGTTTATGGGTGCCTGCACTTGGGGCCGTGGGCCAACCAGATTGTTGATTATGCAAAATCAAGTAAAAGAAATAAACAAAGTAAGAGACGCGGGAAAAGAGGAAGCAAAATAAGCAGCAAATAAGGCACAGTGCAACAAGGCATACACACAATGACGCGAAACCGCACATGAAAACAAGTTTGAACGCTTCGACAAAGATACGCTTCCAACTTATAGCTTGCTGGAGCGTCATGAGCTTCATTAGGCATTTCATCTTGAAGTCAACCGGACGCATAGCGGTTCCTTTCCAGACGCTAACCAACGGACATCGATTGCAGAGATCGCTAACGACGCAGAACGGTAAGGTGGCAACTTACAACAGCGTCGCTTCATGGTTTAATGCTGCCAAAAGAATTTCACAGCATTGGCCGACTTTGCGTTGCAATCGTTACAATTTTGTTTACAAATAACCTCTCGCCAGGCAAAGCGAGTGAAATGGACAACACAATACATTCAGCGGGCATTGCCGAGGTGCATAATGTGCCAATGGAAGTCATAAAGCGACCAATACCATCCGTCTTGGACGAGCCAAAAGTTCAGTCACTCATGGAAACGATCAATGTACGTAAATTGAGTTGCACTCGATTAATACACAGTCGTTTTCACTTTCTCTTTTTATTCTGTTTTTTGTTGTTTGTTGTAGTCGGAAAGTAGCCAGGATAAAGTACCACCAGTGGATATCTTGTGGATTATTGGCAGCGAAGGCGGAAATTATTATTTCAGCTTTGGCGGCTGTCATCGTTTTGAGGCCTATAAGCGCCTCAATCGAGAAACCATAAAAGCGAAACTAGTCCGTTCCACACTGGGTGATCTTTACCATTATATGGGGAGCAGTGCACCCAAGTATTTGGCATAATTAATATATTTATGTTATCTGCTGTATCGTTATCATGTTTTTGTCCACAAACTAGTTGCCTTTTATATACATGAATATCTTATCTTATAATAAATTGTTTTAAAAAGAAACAAAGTTTTTTATTGTTAGCTTTTTAAATGCTGTAAAATCTGTGTTTCAAAATTCGATATCAGCAGTTTGTTTAAACAGAGGCGGCATAATTTCAAAATTTATCATCTTAGGTTTTTTGTGTCCTTACCTTAATAGGAAAATAATTTAAATAAGTTAACTAAATATAATTAGAAACAAAAAACTACTATATATGTAAACGAATATCACAAATATCATCATTCATCAATACATTCCTAATATTAAGCTGCTGCTATATAAATAGTTTTTTACGACATATGGCTTAAAGTTAAGGTGAAACACACCAGATCAAACAAAAATCACAATAAAAGAGATTCGTCTGATTCGATATGTAGTGAGCCGTTTTTGTGTATCACAGCAATTAGCTTCGTGTCGTGTGCGCACACATACAAATCGATAATAACAATCGGCAGCGTTCTATCGACTAATCGATAGCACTGTATGCTGGAACGTGTTGCGACTATTTATTGTTAATCATTTAGTGAATGAATCGTTGTGAAATTAAACAAAATCAGATAAGTGCGCCAATAATAACAATTGACTGTGAAAATGTCGCAATTCACGTGCATTAACTGCGATGCACGTTTTGCCAACGCGCAAATACAGAGAGACCACTACAAGACCGACTGGCACCGTTACAATCTGAAAAGGCGCGTGGCGCAGTTGCCTCCAGTTACTGCCGAGGAGTTCCAGCAGCGTGTGCTGAGCGCTCGCAGCGCCACAGAGACGGCCATCGAGGAGCAACAGATGAGCATCTATTGCATCGCGTGTCGCAAACAGTTTGGCACACAAAAAGCCCACGACAATCACCTCAATAGTAAGAAGCACAAGGAGGCCCTCACCCGCTTCGAACAGCAGCTAAAGCAACAATCAGAATCACAAGCGGAAACTGAAACTGCCGTTTGCATAAGGAGCATTGTGGAGCCACGTCCACATCCAGCTTTCGCGGCAGCTGCCTCCGGCAAGGGTCGTCTGGCATTCGCCGAGCGAGCGTTGCAAATGGATGCGGATGAGGCGACCGGCGATGACGATGACTTTGAGGATATCGAGGAAGAGGAGGTGAGACTACTGATTCTCCTATATATATTTACATTTTTCAATATTTATTTTCTTGCCGCAGGTTGACTCGGATGAATGGGACAAGATAGCGGAGAATCCGCTGAGCGAGCGCGATTGCCTATTCTGCGCCCAGCAAAGCGACGATCTTGTGGAGAATCTGAAGCACATGTCACTCACACATTCGTTCTTCATACCCGACACCGACTACTGCACCGATATCGAGGGCCTGCTCTACTATCTAGGCGAAAAGGTAGCCAATTATTTCATCTGCCTGTGGTGCAATGATCGCGGCAAGACCTTCTATTCCCTGGATGCGGTGCGCAAGCACATGGTGGACAAGGGCCACTGCCAGATGCTGCACGAGGGCGTCGCCCTCGCCGAGTATGCCGAATACTACGATTACAGCGCCAGTTATCCAGACAATGTAAGTCTGTCCACTCATAAACACATATATACTCACCTGGACAGTAAAGTAGGAGTGAAGACAAGCATGACTGCTTTTTTAGATTATTTAATATTGAATTCTTTACATTTTGGTGACTTACGTTTCTCTTAGTATCGTTACCCAAACAAATTTATTTGATTTTTCATCATTTCAAATAATGTTATCTTTTTTTTGCACCATCTGATCCGTTCCATTTCTGATGAACCAATACAAAGTTTTCACCACCTAAAAGTTGGCTGTTCTAACCAAAGGAACTTAACTCGATGTTCTACTTGCTATTTTACACTCCGTAAGCGACGTCGAGCAGT
This sequence comes from Drosophila paracracens, assembly GCA_035044025.1. NCBI lineage: Eukaryota > Metazoa > Arthropoda > Insecta > Diptera > Drosophilidae > Drosophila > Drosophila paracracens. Next base: position 107,973 of record JAWNMN010001002.1, read on the forward strand.
TGGTGAGGCTACACCTCCAATTGATGACTCAAAACGATCACCTTTGGCCAACAACACCGTACAATTATTGATTGCTGATATAGTTTTCTTGAATCCTATTCCTTTCAATTTTTTTTCTTTTTCTGAATTCAGAGCATTTTTAAAGAAGTTCTGAGCGGTTCCAATTGATTAGGCAATTGCCAATTTTTTTCCTTGGAGCTTACACATTATTTTCTATTCCTTGGACCATTTAATATTATTTGATGGCTCTGCTAAGCCTTTATTTTAAAGCATATATCGAAATCGTACCTCTTTTGCAAACAATATCAATAGAGAAATTCAAGCTTTCATTCAGTGTCCAGCTCAGTATGCACGGAATGTGCTAATGTGCAAAGAAATGTGCCAAACAATTTAACAATACGCTATCTTCTGATGTATGTAGTATACTTACAAATGAATATATTGTATTTTGGACATGATATATAAAAAAAAAAAATGGACAAGTTCTTGTCTTCACATCTATTTTACTGTCCAGGTGCGTATGGCAATCGCATCGAGAACTTGACCTAAATATCTTTCTCGCTCTCTCTCTCTGTCTGTCTTTCAGAAAGAGGGCGTGGACATTGATGAGGAGGTTGTTCCCGATTTGCTAGATGGCGACGAGTACCAGCTGGTGTTGCCGTCGGGCGCAGTGATTGGCCACCGTTCGCTGTTGCGCTACTACAAGCAGCGGCTGCATCCGGAACGCGCTGTGGCACTCAAGAAATCCGATCGCAGACTGCATCGTGTTCTGAGCGAGTATCGAGCACTCGGTTGGACGCAGACGCAGCAGCAGGCGGCTGCGCGAAAGGCGCGCGACATTCATTTGATGAAGCGCGTCCAGTCCAAGTGGCAGATGCAGCTGGGCACCAAGGCCAACAAGCTGCAGAAACATTATCGCGCCCAGGTGCTTATTTAAGAAGCTCGCTCTGCAAAAGCAACCACAAACCAACAAACGAAAAACTGAAGCAAAAAATCGTGCGGCTTTCTTTTTTTTCCCGCTTAAATTAAGCAAATATTGATTTCATTTAAAATTACTGCGTTTTCTCTTCAAATAAAATTACATAATTTAAATTAAAAATTAAATAAAATTTACTTTTGATTCTGTATAGGTAAACTTATATATCATTATTTTTACACTTATATACTAAAACAAGGTAAAAAAAAAAAAGGAAACTAATTCGTAAGAAGTTGCTAACGGTAAGCTAGAACGGTGAGCCATGAGTGTGTGAGCGAGACGGCTGCATTGTGCGTGTGTGAGCGAGACAGCTGCATTGTGTGTGTGTGTGAGAGCGCGACTTAAATAAACCGATAAAGTGCGAGTTAATGTGTCTGATGAGTGATTTGTGTAAATTTTAGCTAACTATGTTGTGTGAGTGTGTACGTGTGTATGTGTGAATGGATGTGCAATAAATAGCAGTGTCTGCTGGCGAGCTAAGATAACGGAAGATCAGCACGCACACACACACACACGAAGGAGAGAGAAAAATATGTTGATGCATATGTGTGTGTGTTTGAAAATAAAATTAAGACTAAAAATTATAGAATTAATAGTTAAAAGACGGCAGGTAACGCTAATGTATAACTACAGGATTCTGTTGAACACATACGCCCACCATGGGCGACGACGTGGAAGCTTCGCTGCTGCTGGCGCCCTGCGTTGAGCTGCTGCCGATTCCGCCGCTACTGCTGCTGCTACTAATGTTAATATTAATGTTAGCCGATGATGCTGGCATCGCTGCCGACGATGCTGCTGACGCTGGCAGTGGCATTGGCATTGGCAGCGGCTGCGGATGATACAGCAACGCCGTATACGAGGCCGGTCCAGAGCCAGGTGGTCCTCCGGCAGCAGAGGCGCTAATAACACTCGAATCCGTCATCATCAGATGCGAGGCGGCAGCGGACATGTTGCCATAATGATGCATTAGCTCCAGTGGCAGCGATGCCGGCGCATAGCTGCTGTGATGTGCTGGCGGCTGCATTTGCAGCTGCAGCGGCAGTGGCAGAGCATGTTGTTGATGCTGTTGTTGATGTTGCTGTTGATGTTGCTGTTGATGCTGCTGTTGATATTGCGGTTGATGTTGCTGTTGTTGATGATGTGCGGCGGGTGGTGGCAGCGGCGGCAACAGCAGCGACGACGACGACGACGATAACGACGGCGGTGGCGCTGCTGCTGCTCCGTTATGCTTAATGCTGCTAAAAAAAGAATCTGCGCCACCAGTGCTGCTGCCGCGCATGCGTCCAAATGGCTGCTGGCCCAGACGCAACGGAGTCGCTGCAATGGCTGCAGCCGAGACTGTCGGCAGCGGCGGCGGCTGCATCTGTTGCGCATGCGGCGGATCACAGTCCATGGCGTGCGCATAACTGTTGACCATGTTGTTGTACATGTTGCGGCGGCAGTTACTGTTACTGTTATTGTTGGTGCTGCTGCTGTTGATGTTAATGTTATTTAAGCTATTCAGACTGTTACTGTTATTATTGTTGGTCGCTGCTGCTAGCGTTGGCTGCGCCTGCAGACTGAGCGCCGAAAAGTTCATGGCATTTGCCGTCACTGCTGCTGTGCTGTTATTGTTGTTGTTGCTGTTGTTTGCGTGATGCAGTAGCAGACCTGCAAATGTAAATGTTAAAGAGAGTTCAATCAAGGCCAGTGCTGTAAATATGTGAGCTGTACAATAAAGAACGCAATGTTGCCACACTGCAAAAGTATGGGGTTTTCTTTTTTCTTTTTTTTTTTGTTGATTATATCATAAATTTTTATTGAAGGGATTTTTCGCTTTTTTTTTGCAAGTTTTCTTCTTTTTTTTTGTTTTGCTTTAATTTTTTTTTTTTTTTTTTCATTTTAATTGTTTTTCTTGGTTTTTAACTTATTATTAGTAATTATTCATAAATTATTTCATACTCATTAAACTTAAACCATCAGCTTTATGTTTATATTTATATAAATGCCACATATGCGTGAGAGTGTAAGTGTAAGTGTGTTTGTGTGTGTATGTGTGTGTTGATTTGTGTTGAGTGTGTGTGTGTGTGTGTATTGGTTTTTACCATGTACCTTCATTGTGATTGCATCTGTACTTGGTATTTTAACGTTTCTAAACAACTAAATGCTTTTAATTTCAAACCAGTTTTGCTATCAGTGTTGTTATTTATTCGTTTTTAATTTTTCGTTTTTCGTGTTGCTTTTCATTTCTTTTTGGTTTGTTTAAATTTCTTTCTTGCAATACTGATTCGTTCAACGGCCATAGCTCTTATATTTCTGTAAATTTGGTTTTGTTTTTGTTACGCTCTTTTATTATATACGTTTGCCTTCGATCAGAAAATCATACATATAAGCATGCATGTCGAAAGTTGCATGTAGCATGTTGTATGTGTTTCACTCGCTCGCTGGTATGGTGCTGTTAGTTAGCATAGGCTTAACATTAAGATCTTGCTGTATACCTCAAGGCTCTATCTCTGACACATTTCGCCTTGTTTCGTATTTTATTTGTTTTTTTAAATGTTTTTGTTTTTGGTATTGTTAAATTTTATTGCGTGATTTCTAAATATGGTTTGTGGGATTCCTCATTTGCCTAAATCTAAAATGTTTGCAATTCATTTTCAAGTTTCCTTTAGTATTCGTTTTTGTTTCGATTTTTGTTGATTTTTTATTTTTTTTTATTATTTACGTAATATTTTTAACTAAACTATGTATGCATGTATTTTTGTCTGTGTACATCTATGAATGTATGTAAGTATATGTGTGTGGCCGTGTGTACGTATGTATGGAAGTGTTTGTTTATGTTATATTTCCAACTTAAACTTCTAACACTCTTTTGCGGTGTTGCTTTAAATATTTTACATAACTCTTTTATTTTTGTTAAATTCTTGAATTGTTTACTTGGGGCTTTTACTAAATTGTTGAATTATACATACACACACATATGATAAAGTATCTCACATCTCTCCTTCTTTGTTTATCTGTTTGCGTTTGCGTTTGCCTTTGCCTTTGCCTTTCTCTGTGCTTGTGTACTAAAAATCAATTGATTTTTCTTTTCGTTTTTTCATTTATGTATAATACAGCATATGCATAATATGTGTTTTTCTGTATGTATTCGTTAAATGCTAAGATTTTCATTTAGTACTGATTTAAGTTTGTTATGCATGCTATAGATTTCTCTGATTCCATTTGAGTTATGTACTTTAAGTTGCCCCTAAGCGCTAAACTTGTAACGTTGACTATGCTGCTGCTCGCTGATTTCACGTCTTCGTTTATTTTATAATTTTTATTTTTTCTTATTTTTTCACTTTTATTTTGTATTTTTTATTTTTTGTTGCTATTTTTACATGCCTAAATCTATGATTTGTGTTTAGATTTGGTAATTCGCATAATTTTTTTTATTTTATCATTTTTATATAAATTAAAAACTTGATGTATGTATATATATATACCGTTTCTTGTTATGAACGTGCCAAGATCTGCCATTTAACAGTTAAGCTGAGTTCATTTATTTAACATTGCTTTTACCATATAAAATAAGCACAACTTTTTCAAAGATTTCTTTACGTATGCAAAGTATACATATATATGTGTGGGTGTGTCTGTGTGTTTATGGAAGTGTGAGTGAATATGATCGGGAGAAGGAAGAGGGTAATGGGGCAGAATAAGGGTTTGGAAGTGATGCTTCTTAATGCGAGCAATAAAACAGCTTGTTGCTCAACTGTGGCATACACATGAATCCATTTTTACGTGCAGTGGCCCACAGCTGAAATCGAGCAGTGTCAAGTAAATAATGTAATAGCCTGCCATAAACAAATTATTCATTATTTTCCAAAAATTCCAAAGACCTGTGGTAGGTACATGCATTAACCACAAATATGAATGGATGACCCTAATAAACTGAGGTTTTCCCACCTGCTAGGTAGGATTATGTAAAAAAGTAGCCTATTTTTAGGGAACATTTTATTTGTACCCGTTTAAATAAAATAATATATTTAGCGTATAAAAACTTAAATACGAATGTTAATACTTAGTATGATATCCTTTAGCCTTAACCACTTTCCTTAACCTATTATTCATGGAAGATATCAACTTCCTGGTAGCTTCTGGGCTGATTCTGCTCCACTCATCCCGCAGAGCATTTTTCAGGACTTCTTTGTTGGATATGCTGTGCTTCCGGATGTTATTTTCCAGCACAGTCCACAAATTCTCAATGACATTTAAATCTGGAGACTGGGCCGGTGGAATTATCACGTGGGGGCAGTTCCTGATGAGCCAGGACTGTACTGTCTTGGCCTTATGCTTGGGATCGTTGTCCTGGTTGAACCGGAAAGTACGTCGGATTCCTACCTTCTCGGCACTTTGGAGTAAATTTTTCTTTAGTATGTTGAGGTACACATTCTTGTCCACTGTTGTTTCAAAAATCACAAAATTCCCGAATCCGGCTGACGAGATACATACCCATGCCATGACACTTCCTCCACCATGCTTGACTGTTGCCTTTTCGTGTTTGGGATTCAGCTCAGTATTGGGCTGTCGCCACTCATAACTCCTTCCGTCCGAGTCAAAAATGGTGAATTTGGCCTCATTTGCAAATATGACTGTGTTCCAGAACTCCAGATCCTTGTCCAAGTGGGTTTTGGCGAACGTCATCCTAGTCCCTATATTTTTTACGCTTATAAAGTGATTCCTCCGTGGTACTCGGGCATTAAAGTCATGTTTGCGCAGAAACCTGCGCACAGTTTCCACACAGCACTTTTTTCTCATTTCATCCTGCACCTGTTGAGTCACTTTTGGAGCCGATAGCTTAGGATTTTCCCTTATTTTCCTGATGATCCTCCGCTCGTTCTGTTCGGTGAAAATCTTGTTTGGTGCCTTTCTGCCCTTGTTCTCAATCCGATTTTCGTCGACGAAGCGCCGAATGATGTAGTACACAGTTGAGTTGCTCAGATTGACCATTTTAGCTATTTGGCGATGTGAATATCTGTTTTTGTGGTGTTCCAGGATGAGTTTCCGTAGTTCAATGGTAGTCCGTTTGCCCATAATCCTTGTTGGCTTGTTGCACTCGAGATGCAGGATATAACTAAACTGACTACGAAGGATTGGTATATTTATACCGAATATATTCACCTTAAGGTAAAAAAATCCGGGTTTTATGGCACCCAGGTGTCCACAATGTACCTGCTCCAAATAACATTTTCCCTAAAACTAGGCTACTTTTTTACATAATCCTACCTAGCAGGTGGAGAAACCTCAGTTTATTAGGGTCATCCATTCATATTTGTGGTTAATACATGTACCTACCACAGGTCTTTGAAATTTTTGGAAAATAATGAATAATTTGTTTATGGCAGGCAATTACATTATTTACTTGACACTGCTCGATTTCAGCTGTGGGCCACTGTAAGTACCATTATGTGTGTGTGGGTTTGTGTGTGTGTGTGTGTGTGTGTGTGTATGCCAATAAATGCCCTACATACTCATATTTTGCTCGTGATCGTGATACGGGAACTCTGAAATAATAAATGCAAATAAAGACTTCAAATGAGTGGAAGAGAGCTATTCCTTTGTTTTTATTTTGTTTCCTTTTTTGGGTTTGTTATGTAGATATCACAAAAAGCGACGCCTGGACATAAGCATAAAAATGTGTGCCACTGATTAATTACACCAGACATGAGAACAAGAGAACTGAGATCGACTCGAACAACAAATCTATAACACACACACGGGCGCACACACACTCACACAGCAAGTTCTGCTTTTGTGCGAGAAAGAATACATTGACAAATCTAAATTGTTGATCGAGTTGTTTTTAGCATTCGCTTTTGCCTATTGCACTTCGTTATTTTTTATTTTTGGAAGAAATATTATCATCGTCAGCCGTGCTACAACTATGTATGTATAGGTATGCAGTATCAGTCTCAGTTAACTAAAGCCCAAGAGCTTGTTGTGCTGCGATTTGAATAGGACAAACAGTGCACGAAGATCCCGTTGGACTTTTGAGATGCACACAGCCACAGCTTAGACAAGCTTAACAGTGCGCTTTTAGCTCGTGGATCGACGACGAGTCGAACGAGCTGTGTGGGCGGGGTGGAGTAAACAACCAAAAGAGTAAATGGCAAGACAAAAATGCATATGTATTTTAATAGTTGACAGTGTATGTTATGCTGTGTGTGTTATAGATTATTGCTGGTGTTTTTGTTGTTGCGCAAGGAGTGGGGCGAAGAAGAATAATGCGTCCGCGTCAAGTACTTTGCAATTGTATGTATGTGTGTGTGTGTGTGAGTATGTATGTATGTCCGTATAATTAAAGAATCGACTACCGCAGAAGACGTTGCTTCAACCTATACAGAAGAATGTATATATATCTCGGCATATATATGTATATGTGCTGTATTTGCTGTTATCCCCATGTTGCTTGATTTGCTTGCCTTTAGTTATTACGCTGTGAGTTTATGTTAATGTACTTTAAGCTTATATTGTTATTTCATATTACATGTACATGAATAATATACATATACTCATATATATATATATATATATATATATATAAATATATATATATTAATATATATATATATATAAATATACATATGCGTATATATATGTATGTATGGCAGTCATTAAGAAAGTCGTTAAGGATTCCTTGTTTTATGTTATGCTTAAAATTTTAACAGATTTCATAATTTTTAATTTTTTACTTAGATGTACAATTCTATGGCCCTAATTGCTTATAAGTAAATGCTTAGCTGTTAGCGTCATTTCATTAAAAAAAAAAAAAAATTATTATAACGAAAAATTAAACGAAACAAAGTGCAAAAGAATTACAATTAACATTCGATTGTTTCTTTCTTTCAGTTGGAGCGTGTCTAAATTCAAGTCCTATTTATATGTATTCTAGGTGCAAAATTAAAGAGCTTGGTATATGTATATAATATAATCACATACATACATATATATATATATATATATATATATATATATATATATAATTAAGTATTAGGAAAAAAAAAACAGTTAATCGCGCCACACATTAGGAAAAATGCTATGAGTAGCTGGAGCCTCTGGTTATTTACAATAGACGGCCGATAAACATACGCAGTGGAAACCAAAAAGCCAACGATGCTTATCGATTACATACATATCGATAGCAGAACGGCTGCTGTGAATGTGACTCAACTATTTCCACTGGCGCTTTTCCAGTTTTTCGATTTGCAGTCAGTCGGTTACCGTTACTGTTACTGCCTCTGCTATTCTTATCCTGAGACCTAATTTGCCATTGCTTTTGTTGCTGCTGCTGCTGTTGTTGTTGTTGTTGATGTTGTTGATGTTGTTGCTGTTGTTGTTGTTGTCGCTGTTGCTGTGGGTGTTGCTGATGTCGCCTCTGCTGGTCATCGGCGCTCATCTGGAAAGGCGATGGTTGTTTTTGTTGTTGGTTGTTGTCGTTTATCGTTGATATTTGGTTTTTTTTGTTGTTTTTTGTTTTTTGTATTATAATTGTTTAGTTATATATAAGTTTTTTTTTTAAGAAAGAGAGAGCATATAATTGGGACATAAATTAGTTGGTATTTCTTTTCCTGCTTTTGCATTTTGAATGTATACGAAACAAAATAACCAAATAAAAAACACTACGTTTGACAGCACTGTATTTTGAATAGGGTGCTACCTCTAAGAAACAAAAGAACACTTACAGTTAATGATAATTATATGCTTAATAATACATGTATATACTTCTGAAAATGTATCTAAATTTTGTTCGTATTGTTGAAATAATAATCATAAATATAATATATATATAATAATATACGTATTCAGATTTGTAAATATTTTGTTTTCTCATTTTTAGCTACAATTTGAAACACTGCGTTAAATAATTAACAGCACAATTTTTTAGCTTAATTAAACACAAAATATATATTAATTTAATGCAATCGAATTGGTTCCTTGAGCCACGCACACACACATAAAGATACTAAACACACAGAAAGGCCAGTGGCCAGACATGCAAATAAACAAAATCTTGGGCGGAGGGATGTTGACTAAAGTATAAATATAAATATGTATATAATATATTAACTGTTGATTATACATTTCAATTATAAATGAAAAGTGCTGTGTAATTTCAGTGGCAGCAACACAATTAACATTAAACAGAACGCATTGTTCACTAAAATAGTACAAAAACGTTATACTATAAATACGGTACAAAAAAAAAATACTATGTGCTATATATTAATTGGAGTACATACAATACAAATCCCCCCTTGCAGAACCTATGAGCGCATCTATTTTGATTTGGAAAACGTTCAAACATGAAAAAATACTCTTGAATCTCGAGTTATCTATCAAAATGGGATCTATAAAAATCATTGAGAACCATTTTTTTTATTTTTGATTTTTGTTATAGTTATAAAAATGAAAAACGATAATAAATATGAAATCAACCGATGGATACATATTGTCAGGTATGTATCACAGCCCACTTGGGAGATGAAGGTGGGCACGCGCTCCGCAAGGGTTTTCATTTTCATATCAAAGAAATCTACCAATTTGTTTGTAACTGGGCCTGAGATCGCCTCATCGCTTATGCGATGAACATCCGGATCGTGATAAGGTTTGATGATTTATCAAGTCACATTGGCTTAATCACGCATTAACCTCAAGCGGACAAAACAAAAACGGTAAAGCAAACACAAAACGAAAAATCGGAAAACTCAGAAAACATTTTTTACAGGACAAGTGCATAAAGTGTATAAGAAAAAAATAAATAAATCAAAAACAAAAAAGTAAGGGGAGAGAGGCAAAAAAAAGAGCAGCTGCTCCAGAAAGTGGCTCCATTTTTGGATTTTACTCACCTAGACATTGGGGATCGATGCCGACGCTGCCTGCTGATGATTGCTGCTGCTGTTGTTGTTGTTGTGTTGAGGCGCCATTGCCATTGCCGCCACCAGTTGAGGAGGAGTTGGAAGCGATGATGGCTGCTGCTGCTGCTGCAGCTGCACTGGAGGAGACAACGCTACTGCTGGCGCCGGGTGCGTTGCCGCCACCGGTACCGCCAATTCCAGAGTTGTTGCCGTTACCGTTGCCATTGCCATTGCCGCCGGTGGCGCCACTACCACCAGCGACGCCGCTGTTGCCGCCGCCAGCTGAGGCTGGACCGCCGCCGGGACCGGTGTTGCTGCCATTGCCGCCGGGGCCGCTGCTGCCAGCGGATGATGAGCCGCCGGGGCCGCTGCCGCTGCCACCTGTGCCGGCATTCGCAGTGGCGCCCGCGCCGCTCGTATTGGTCGACTCGTCCGTGGTGCGCTTGAAGAAGTTGTGCTGCAAGGCAAAGTACGGTGTGACGCGCGTCTTGGGATCAAAGTCCAGCATGCGCAATATAAGATCCTTGAACTTTAGATAATCGGCTACCGAATGGCCAGGCTCATCCAGACGTCGACCGGCCGGGCCGCCCGTCTCAACGCCCAATATATCGTGAAGTTTGCGGGAACCGGGCGGCTTATATTTGCGGCCATTGAGCGTCTTCTTAGGCACATAGGAGCCGTCGGTGATAATCCTGTCAAAGAACTTGCGCGTCTTGTGCGCCTGATCCAGCAGATACTTGGGCGGCATGCCCAGCACCTCGACAATCTTGTTCATCTGATCGAACTCATTGCAGCCGGAGAAGAGCGGCTCTCCCGTATGCATCTCGACCAGGATGCAGCCCAGCGACCACATATCGATGGCCAGATCATATTGTATGCCCAGCAGCACCTCAGGTGACCGATAAAACCGCGACTGGATGTACTGATAGATCTATACAGACAGACAGAGAGAGAGAGAGACAGAGAGATAGAGAGAGAGAGAGAGAGAGAAAGAGAGGGAGATTATGAGTACATCTATGGCATGTCATTAATTTTTTTTCTAAAGCTCTTCTATGATATCTTAATAATCTTAATCTTAATATAAACCACCTCTGGTTTATATCAACATTTAAAGGATTATTGATTTTGTATCGATTAAGTGGCAACTTCTATAATTATGTGATAAAAACCTTGGACCTACGCTGGGAATCTTGTTTGCTGCTTTTTATCGAAGGAAATCGATTTTTATCGATTGAATGACAAAGATGAAATTAAATGATTGTAAATGCCCAAATATCAAATTGTCCAATTCTGAATCTAGGATATTGATTAGATGTCGGTGCGGTGGGGGGAAGGGGAAGATTACTTACTCGCTGGCCCAGCTGACATGAGCTGCCAAAGTCAACAATTTTGATGGCCGATCGCTTGGGATTGCATAGCAATATGTTCTCGGGCTTCAGATCACAGTGTATTATGTTCAGTTCGGGTGTGCTCAGGAACAGGAGCGCCGTGCAGAGTTGCTGCGCAAATTTGCGCGTAAGGTTGAGCGAGACGCCACGGAAATTGGTGTTCCTTAGCAGATCGTATAGGTTATACGATAGCAGCTCGAATACGAGGCACAGATGATTGCGCCACATAAAATGACGCTTGAGCTTGACTATATTATATGAAAGAAGAGAGAACAGTTTTTGAGCTGTACCAGCAACACATATATACATATATTAATTACATACCGATATAGTATTTATTTTCAGCATCCGCACGATTCATCATCTCGAGCAGCTTGACTTCGATTTGTGCCTGATTTAGGAACGGTTTCTTATTCTTAATTATCTTGATTGCCACGTGACATTGCTCCTCATGGTCATAGGCCTTAACCACCTGACCAAAACTGCCCTTGCCTGCAATTGCAATTCGATTAATATATATATATATAATTGGATATTGACATTTAAAATCATCGTAAGAATACGTACCGATTAATGAATCAATCTCGTACCGATCCAGAAACTTTTCGCCATTCTTAATTATATAATCGTGATTATCATCGTCATAGCCGTCGTTATATAATTTGCGCTCCTTTTTATTTGACGAGTCATCGTCGCCCTGTGTCTGCTGTGCACGTCGCTTCTTCTTCGCGTAGTAAACCTTAACGATAAGAAATATATAAGAATATACATGAGAAAGTTAATATTTACAAAATATTTGTGTGCATTAATTTGTGTTCGTATTTAATTTGTTTAATTTCATGATTTTATTATTATTTAGGAGAGCAGTTTCAAAATGCATTCACTCAATAAGAGCCTAATTCGATTGCATTTGTGAATTTGATTTAAAAACCTCATTAACGCTCAATCCAAATAGTGTTGTACTCGTATTTAGCAAATTTCTCGATTTCGATTGAGATCAAATTTCAAACAAAGACAAAGTCAGTCAGCCTACCAACACCCCACCCCACCACTCACCCCCCACTCTAATCGACAATACCCCTGCCTGACTCACTGTGGTTACACGCTATGTTCTACCTTCCCCTACTCCATACCCCGCTCTACGAGTACGAGTCGACTACCCACACACTGCCTGCCTCATTGGCTTAGCGAGAAATGTGTTGTATGCTGCAGCTGCGATAGAAGGCACAAAAGTTGTTGCTAACCCAGCATGTGAGCGTCGGTGCGAACGAGAGAGCTGCCTGCCGCCGTGCAGGCAACCAGGCTGAAACGAATGGTGAGATAAAGAGAGATAGAGAGAGAGGGAGAGAGAGAGAGAGAGAGAGAGAGAGAGAGAGAGACAGAGACAGAGAGAGAAAGAGAGAGCAGCGCGGGAGCTGTTGTGCTCTTTGCAGCATTTTACAACAACTGCATTGGTGTAACCAACCACACAGAGGTAGAGAGCGAGCGAGAGACAGAGAGAGCGACAATTTCAACAACGCCTAAAAGAAGGCTGCACACAATTGCTGAGCCTTGTATTTTTGGAGGGGCGGCGTTGTTGAAATAAGCGTGGGGAGCGCCGCACTGAGAGCAATGCTCGAAAATGGGTGTATGCCAGTGCCAGTGCAGACATCGAAGTCGACTTTTATCGTTGTTGTTCTTGTTAGTGTTTTTGTTTGTTGCCTGGCAATGACGTTTTCTAGCAGTGAGCCACGTCACAGTTAATCGCTATGCTGGGCTCTTTTTAGTTCGCACTCTCTCTCTCTCTCCTATCTGTGCGTATGTATTTGTTGCCGGCAGCGTTTGTGCAAAACTGTAGCATACACTACAGCGTCGCAGTCGCACTCGCAGTCGCAGTCACAGTTAACGTCAGCGTCTCCATATGAGCTGATAAGGCTGTGAAAAGACAAACAATGTAACAAGTACCGGGGCTTAACAACGATTTGACTGCTCGCTTGGCGGCTTGCCTTTGACCGCAATTTGCCGGCCCATTAATTGCAGCTGCGCTTTACCTTTGCATAGTTATTATAATTATAAGCCGCATCAGCATCATCATTGTTGGCCTTTTAGCGCATCTGAAAAATTACTGATTTTCAACAAATCAACATTGAGAATTCGATTCGATTGTTTTCTATATCTGCTCTCTTTGACTATTTATGCGATATAAACAAACTATCGAATTTGATTATGATTATGCACATTAGGGAAGCATCATCCGAGTAACAGATCTGGACTAGCTATCCAGCGTTGATGGTATATACTGCTAATACCCCCTATATATATATATATATATATATATAAATATAATTGATAATACCACAAGGCAATGTTAAGTTCCTTTGGCTGCAAATGACATCAACAACCATCAGCCATCAACAACAGCGTGCGTTGCCCAATCATCTAACTAATGCTGCATTTTATATTCTCATCGAGGGGGGAGGGGCAAGGATTGGCGGACAGGCTGGCATGGCCATAGGCTACAGCTAAAATTGCTCGCTGATCGACAGCCAAATTACTGTCATAAACATGGCTGCTGCTGCTGCTACTGCTCCTGCTACAGAGGCTGCCAAGGCTATCTCAGTTGTCAATTGTGAAGATTTTGATGGGTAAATATTATATTTCATATCAGATCCTTATTAATCCGTACACTCTCGTCGTCTTAGAAGTGTTTACTTCACACCATTCTCAGTCATGGTTCACTTTGTTATCGTGTTCTTCTTGGGATAAACGTCATCTTTATGGACTAGTCGAGAAATAATTGGACTCGATTATGGCCCTCCTCCTCTCCCCAAAAAAGGTGAAATGGAAATGAAACAGATGTCACAAGATAATGACTGAATGCATGATTCCCCACTGCGAACAATTCACAAAAAAAAAAAAAAAGACAAAAAGCCCACTTAGTCACCGGACCTTAGTCCTATTAAATATATTTGGGGCGTGCTGGTGGAAAGGGGATAAGGAAAGACATGAATTCATTAAGAGTTTTTATAAATATTAGTCGATTTTGCATTGCAGTATTTCGGGAATCTACCGGAGAGTGTATGAATAATTTTTGGGCAAAAAATGCTAAAAGTTAAAAGGGACATTGCAATTAGTTATTTATAGGATATGTTCTATTAGAGCAAAATTTAAAGATTAAAATTTTGGTTTTTGAAATGTGCTTTGAACTCTCTTGCATGAATAATTATTGGTCTGTGTCTGTGTTCGTGTGTGTGATGTAGGAGTACTTACCTCATTGATGTGCTTGTATGTCTTTATCAGTTCAACGCTGAGCTTGCGCAACGGTGCCATGGCCGGATCTCGAAAGTGTGTGGGAATGCGTGCCTGCATGGCTCGCACCTCCGACGAAGACGAAGGACTAGAGTGCTGTGTTGCAAGGATGAGGATGAGTCAGTTCGGTTATTGGGGGATGTGATTTAATGATGAATCCAAAATATACTCACATGATGCATTACATCACGATGCGTGGCAGGCAATTCCTCTTCGACCACAAAGCGGCCATAGAGCGGCGCATGGCGCTGTCTACCACCGCCGCTCCCGCTGCCCTGCGATGTGTCCACGGCGCCCGCACTGGAACCATATCCAGCGGATACTAAAACAAACAAAAACAGAGAGACATAGAGAGCGTGAGGGAGAGATATTGAATATGTCGATATTTCTTAAGAATACATCGAGTTTATGGGTGTCCACAAACACATTAGAAACACATCGAAATAATGTTCTAATCGAGACTGCCCGTCTAGTAGCCACCCTGTAGCTAATGCTAAACACATTTATCTTTTCATTAGATCGTTTCTAACTTTTCAGTGCATCAACGATAAAAAAAAGATATAAAAAAAAAAAAAAACAATATGCCGAAACTGGAGAGAGCACTCACTCGATCAAATAGGTCCGAAAAAACCAGTTAACCAGTTAACCAGTTAAGTTAGATTAAAGTCGTCAGATGCAATTATAATAATTGAACACGATTAATTATATAGATTAATAATGGTTGCATTTGGAAATTAATTATGATTATTAGCGATGCAGAAATCGTTTAGGTGTCGATTATATAAAACTCGACCATCGATTTTCGATTTCGAGATGAAACGGGAAAAGTCTGTGACAACAATCTATCATAGAACATACATATTTAAAAATGTATGGTCTAAGATAGGTTCTCGAATATATATACACACAAATATATATATATATATATATATATATATGTGTATTCTGTGGCATATCTCAGCAAATTCTATGTATGTATAGCAAGTCTAAGATCAAACAGATTGCCAAAATTTATGTTGATGGATGTTTCTGTGCATAATGATATGTTTGTATATGTATCTCTCCCTGTTCTGTTCTGTTCTGGTCGGGTGTGGTTCATTGACCGACTCTTCCTGGGGTGCGCTGGCGATTGCAGCACCTGTCTTGTGTCGCGCACACCTGAGGAGGCTGCTGCTGCCAAACACCGACCGAAAGAAGCCCAAAATAAGTTTCGACTTAAATTTAGAACTAGACAAAAATCGCCCAACACAAATTATTACACAATATGCACAAACGAACACACACAAACACACATATATATATATATATATATATATTTATTTATTTTATTTTTTTTGTTGTCTCTCTGTTTTGCTACGAGTCAAAAATAGCACAAAAGGGTAGCGCCTGCTGCACAGGGGGGTTGGGTGTTGGGGGTATAAAACACAGACACGAAACTGATATTGCATTTCGCAATTGTCGACAAGCGCAGCAAAGAGCAGAAAGCATGAAGCAAGAAGCAAATGCGAATTGACATCTTATGGCGCATAGCAACGATCGCAATGCCAGAATTCTCCCTCCCACATCAACTAACATACACACACTTATATATATATATATATATATATATAAATATATACATATGTGTGTATATATATATTCGTATGTGGTCGGACTAGCTAAAACTGATTTGTAATATCAGTATTAATCTTAACTTTAACATAAGCTTTGTCAGTGCGCATTAAAAGCTTTGTTGCAATTGAGAGCTTTTAACGCTGCCAGTTGGCAAGCTTGGCTTGAGCTTTCAGCTTAGATTGCATTTCCTTGCATTTTCCTGCTATTTCATCTTGACTTAACACATTAAGCTTACAGTGCACAAATGGAATGGAATGGAATGAAATTGGACTAGAAATAGAAATAGTTGACAGCTGTTCAAGTAAAGTTCAGTTTGAATTAATGCTTACAGCCATATTGTGCTGGCTGATGATGTTGTTGTTGTTGTTGTTGTTGTTGTTGTTCTTGCAAATTGTAATCCGATTGACCGCTGGACTGTTGACCGCCGACAGTCGCCCTAAATTTTGAACTGGGATTGATGATGGCGAAACTTTTCTTCACCGTATGCTGACAGCCAATTTGAGCCAAAAAATGCGGCTGATGCTGTTGTTGTTGTTGCAACTGCTGTTGATGCAACTGCAATTGATAGTACGCAGTGTCGCAGCTGTCGAAACCATTGAACCTGCTGCTCCCATTGCTCCAGTTGCTCAGCCGTGGAGCAAAGGACGGACACGGACCCTGACATTGTGTTGCTGCTGCGTTGTATAACCAATCATTGGAGCCATTGACTCCAGCTGTGACCATTGAATGGAGGTTCGGGACCGCCACATGGCCACTGCCAACATCAACGTCAAAATCAACGTCACCATCAACGTCAACGGCTGTGGCAGCAGCGCCGTTCATTGACTGCCAGTACACCAAAGCCGTTGCTGCCGTTGACATTTTGAAGGCGGAGGTGAAGTAGGAGGGAGGCGTGCACGGGTCGGAAGCGAGCGTGTTGCGCTCGAAACGCTGATATTAATGGCTATATAAATATTTCCTTCCTTATTTGCGTTATATCTGTTTTCCTTCTTGTCTTCTTTCTTTCGTTTTTTTTCGTATATTTTTATTGACTGTCAGCCACAGGATATAAGAAGACGTTGCGTTGGCTGCGCTTCACCCTCCCCTTCAGACAGTTTTATGTTGCACAAAATTTCACACACACACACACAGTTCTACTATTTGTATAGATACACTTTGCAAATAAATAAAAAGCAAGGAATTTTTATATGATTTTTTCTTCCGCTGCGCTGACACCAAGCAATAATTTATTAATTTATGCACTGTTCGCCGTCTATTTGGAGAATCCATTTCACAAATATATTTATGCATATATATATATATGTATATAGCCGTGCCAACTACTCGCGCGATCTGCGTCGCGTGAGATTTCAACGCGAACTGCTTCAATTTTTTAGCTGACCCAAAGTCAGCTAACAAAACAACTAACAGCTAACAGCTAGCAGCTAGAAGCTAATAGCTAGACAGGCAGCTTGCCTGAAGAAACGCGTCTGTTTTATTTATATATGTCGAGACGTTGTCTAGCTGCATTTCTGCTTCCGTTGCCAAATCGGCAAAAATGCTCATCTTGGATGCTGATGCTGATGATGGGCAATCGTGATATGCACTCTGATCTCCAATGGCCGACAAAATGCAGCAGCTGATCGATTCACTTCAACACTTTCACACAATTTGTATGCGGCTGCCAAAGTCGTATTTTTGACTCTAAAAACCAATGCATAATTTGTGATCTTAAGAGTGAAAAAAGAAAACAATTGCGAACAATGCGCAAAAAATACTATATTGCTATAATAGTTTTGTAAGCAAAGTGTGTTTCTAGAATTTGTAACACTTGCAGATTGCTGCTGGTTTTTTTGTAGTAATACTTCAAGTTTTTCAAGAAATTTGTTCAATTAAACAAAAAAAAAATGGAAACAGTTTTTCTTTTTTTGCAAATTTAGCATTTATATTGCTTTGTTTTGAGTTTTATTGATAAGCTATTGTTGTTCTTCATTTCTAGCTTTAACGATAACAAAAATTCCAATTATCCGGATGACGGCACTCACCGTTTACATATGTATGTGTGAGTGTGTGTGTATATAAATAAATAAATAAATACCTGCTGTATGTAGAACATCTACACGCATATCTTTTACGCTTTCTCCGCTTCGACGAGGAAGTCGGAAAAACAAAAGTAAATTAAATGCAAATTTTATTTCACTTTAATCGCGCTGCAAAACATTTGGTTTTTAAAGCCCCTTACGAAAATCATTCCAAAATGGTCATTTTCATTGGGAGAACTTAACTTTCAATTAACATATATTGCTTACTTTAGAACACAAAACACGGTATTTAATCATCGGTAAGCTTCATTTGAAATTTACTATTAAATGAAATTTGCTGGATTATGGAGCTAAATTGAGTCTTCCCCTGCGCCATGGCCTGCATTTTGATAATACGTGCCACACTTTGCCATGCCATGCTGCAAGTGTGTGTGCTAATAGATATTTTTAGAATACGGGGAGGCGCGTTGCAGTCTGCGCACTTATCAAATGTGCTCGTCGATTTCGCATTCGTCGTCATCTCATCGACCCCATAATAATAGCGATCACATTTTTGTGGCAAAGGGTGTACCACAAGAGTAGAAGAGGAAACAGTAGCAGAGCGGCGGAAGCGGAAGCAAATGAAATGTATTTCGCATCAATTCTTTAGAATTCGAGTTATCAGCAAAGTCACCCAGCACATTCAGTGTTGTAGCACTATGCAGTGACTGCCTCTGCCTCATGAATGAATGATAACAATTGTTTGGGTTGTGTTGTTGTTGTTTTTCTTTCGGAAATTATAAGCACTTGACAAAGTGAAGGGCAGACGGCGCCACTGATATCGCAATTCGTGGAATGAATGTACTAAACAAATACAGGGGGAAGTCTCTCAAGTGCAACAGGCAACAACTACTATTACTAATTTAATATATATATACACACACACACACACACACATAAATGCAAAGGCTGGCTCCTCCCAATGGCCAAACAAAAGGTAAGTGATGTAAGTGTGAAGCGCACTGATGCCTCACTCACGACGAAGCGAGACAGCAACAGGTGCAGCTATCGAGCAGCATCTGCTTGCTATGAGACTCAACGAAGAGTTGCGTTATAAATGCAATATTTTGTTTGCAACTCAAATACATTATTATTATAACTATTGTGACTGCAGTAGCATTTGTAGTATGTACACATCTGGACAGTAAAATAGGTGTGAAAACAATAACGTGGGAAAATATAATATCTACATTTGCGAATGTGGCGAGATTGTTTCTTAATAAAATTCAATAGTATAATTTTTTGTTAAATATGCATATTGAGCTGGACAGTGAAATAAATGCGATTTGCATCAAATTTAGAAAACTTTAATTTGTCTATTGATTTTGTTTGCAAAATGTAAGAATTGAATTAAGGCTTAACTGAGCTATAAAATAATATTAAATGGACCAAGGAAAGAAAATAGAGTTTAAACTCTAATATCAAGGACTAAGTGCAAGGGCTCAGAACTTCTTTAAAAATGCACTTAAGTCATCAGCAACCGTTTGTCGATAATCGTATGGTGTTATGGGCAATTAGAAATAAGCAACTACTCTACGGCGATTATTGAGTGTAAAACTAGCTAGTTGGATATCCAGTTAAGTTCCTTTGGTTAGAGCCGCATATTTTGAAGATGGGGACTGGTATGGATCAGATAAATTTGTTTGGCAACGCTGACAGATGCTGAAAGATACGTTAGTCCCCAAAATGTAAAGCATTCTCTATTAAATTAACTAAGAAAGCAGTCATGCATAGTGCTTGTCCTCACACCCCTTTTACTGTCCAGGTGTGTGTATATCTGAGGGTTTAGGGTTAAGGAATATTCACAGTGGTCGACTGCTGAAGCATTCAGTTTTGCTTTGAAGAATAGCTGAATATTATCTTATGGATACGAATTTAGAATAGAAATTTGTAGTTTTATACTTACATTTTTGTTTGTTCTTATCCATAACGGCGCCGCTATTCGTATCCTCCAATCTATACATGGGGCTCGTGTTGTTGGTTTAATGCTTTATGCTTAAGAATTACTGGCTGTATACCTGGATGTAGGTATATATGCTGCATACATATATATTACATATACGTATTGGTGTTTGTATTGATTTATAATACATATGTATATATATATATATATATATATATATATATATATATACATATATATATATATGTATATATATATATATATATAGATATTGCGTTATTTGTTCATATAATTTGCGTAAATTGTAAATGTTTTGCGATTTGGTTGTTGTTCTTGTTGTTGTTAATTTATATGTACATTGATTAAATTAATTATTAACGGCAATTAATTATTTACCTCTCGTTGTTAATTTGGTTACTGATTTTGTTCGTGTATATGATATACATATATCTGTATATTCATGAATATATTTTTTTTGGGTCGTTTCCTTACTGTTGTTGTCGTTTTTCTTTTTAGTTTGCTTTCTTTTTTCAAATACTTTTCCTTGCATAAATATATATATTGTGTGTGTGTGTTGTTGTTGTTGACTTATGCAGTATATACACATTCATGTGCATATCTTTATATATATATAATTATATATCAAACACTGATTTTGATGTTTTTTTTTATTTTGTTTAAAGTAATGAACACACTTTTCAAGTCTTTATTTTTGTTTTATTGGATTTGCTCTGTTATGTTTCTCCTGTTGTTGCGGTTGCTGTTGTTGCACAGTTACAGCACACACGTACACAAGCATATGTGTGAATATGCAGTTGTTGTTGATGTGTTTGCTTTTAATAATGTGCAATTCCAATGATGATGATAATGACGTTGCGATTTTCATTTATTTACCGTATTTACATACACACATACACATGTGTACGCATTTGCATATGTTTTGTGCTTGCAATACGAATGCAAATCCATGGCACACACACACGTACACACTCTGCTCTGCTGTTTGTGGTTGCTGTTTGCCTGCCTGCGTGCGTGCGTGCATGCGTGCGTGCGTGTGTGTGTGTGTGTGTGTACGCGGGCACCAAAAAACGAAAACAAAAACAACGCTCTCTCACACACACACACAACACAACAAATGCGACTCTAAAAAGAGAGCGAGAAAGACACACGCACACCGAGAGAGAGAGAATAGAGATAGCCAAAGAGAATCTTTTCCTTAAGTTATTGTTTTTGCTGTCGTTAGATTGTTTATGTTGTTGTTGTTGATCCTCTTCTTGCTGCTGCAGTCGTTGTTTTGGTTGTTATTGCTGTTGTTTTGACTGTTGTTATTGTTAGTACAAAATATTTTTGTGCACATTTTGCATGGGAACAAACATTACACGAGCGCCAAATTAAATATAATGTCGATAAAGCTTTCATCAACGCAGCTCATGTTTTTGTTGTTGTTTTCGTTGCAGTTGTTGTTGTAATTCCAGTTGTTGTTATTCCAATTGTTGTTGTTGCAGTTGTTGTTCTTGCTGCGCTGATCTTTCTTGATGTCGTCGTGGTTTAGCGCTGCAATAAGTAACAGAATAATGAAACGATTAGTTGGACATTTTATAAACACTGACTGCATTATACAGTTATATTCTCTTATATGTAAGCAAAGCGAAAAAGTGAAAACAAATTCAATAACATTTTACGCGGCGCAAATGAACCAAATGTAGTATAAAAAAAACACGCGCTGCTCAGACGCTTGATTCGAAGAACTCACACACGCGCACTTTCTCGCTCTCAATTGCTTGTGCGCCTTCTCTCTCTCTCTCTCACACACTCTCTTGCTCATAGCCTGGCAGGTGAACGAACGACACGCGACGCATACATATGTATGTATGTGTATGTGTGTGTGTATGTATGAGAGCAAATGGCGAGTTCTAACAGACAAGTTCAACGTGTGTAGCTTGAGAGCCACGCGCACTCACACATATATACAAATGGCATAGAAAGTGCAGCTTGGCTGGCTGGCGCCCGACTTAAAGCTATTTGCTATGGCATACAGCTGTTAAGCGCCTGTTGTTGCCAAGCAGAAAGAAAACAAATGTAAATGTGTGTGTGTATATTTTAATGAGTTTAACAGAGTCAACCCTCGCTCGCACGCACACACACAAACACACACACACACGCATAACGGCAATGAGTGGCAATTTGCGTTGCTATTGCGGTGAAAGTGAGCGCAGCTTTTAACTGTTAACTGCTTGCTTTGTAGCTATTGTTGTTGTTGTTATTGTTATTCTGACACATTTCGGCATTTGTGTGTTGTTTTCGCCATGCTTGTTTTGTTGCCATGCAATTGAACAACATGAAACAAACAAACAAACACACACACACAATGGCAATACATGATTGCAATTCTGCAGAAATATAACATTACTCACACACACAGCAATATAATATTACTCACTCACACACACACACACACACACGGCCGGCAGATGCCGAAAACCAGTTCCATTAATGATTCCTTCTTTCTTTCTGATTCTCTGATTCACACGCTGCAAAGCAAAGCGAAAAAAATACAAATAAAAAGAGATAAAAACAAAAACATTTTGGCGAATGCGTCACAGCGACGACATTCAAATGGCATTTGATAATCAGTCAGCAGCAGTAACATCAGCATAGTGAATACTCCCCATATGCAACACGCCACAGATCAGAACAAAAGTGCTGCCACACTTATTATTCAAATACGTTGACATCTTTTTGTTAATCAATCAAACTAAACTGGGTCGCTGCTGCTGCTGCTTTTCCTTATCAATTGCACGAGTTGTGCTTGTGACCGATCGCGCCTTGTGACGTCACACAAAAGCGTGTAAGTGAGTGAGTGTGTGCGTTTTATACCTATTTTTAGGCAGGCGGCAACAACTTTATGCAT
Organism: Drosophila paracracens; assembly: GCA_035044025.1. NCBI lineage: Eukaryota > Metazoa > Arthropoda > Insecta > Diptera > Drosophilidae > Drosophila > Drosophila paracracens. Next base: position 130,992 of record JAWNMN010001002.1, read on the forward strand.
GCCTCATAATTTATTTATATTCAACGAACAGAAATCAAAGCAGCAGCAGCAGCGGCCCCCACACAGAATCCCACACGAAGCGCCAATTATATTTCACGCGCAGCTGGCAACTCTGCATTTGGTGGGTGGTCGTCGGTTAGCTCTCGCTCTCTCTCTCTCACTCTCGCCTCTCAAAATTAAAAGAAAACTTAACGATCGACACAGCAGCAGAGTTTGACGTCAACACACACACTCGCACATATATATATATATATTCGCTTCATGCACTCACTCTTTTCTTTGCGCTCCCCCTTTTTTTATCATTCTTTTTCTCTCGCTGACTCTCTTTTGCTGCCAGCACCACCCACCACCACCACCACCACCAACAACAACAACACAGCGCACGCACGCATGCTCTAGTCAAAGACGCGCGCGCGTCATGCGTGACCCAAATTGCTGCTGCTTCTTCATCTTCTTCCAGTGCTGCACAGTTATAAAAATAATGGTCCCACACACATTTTTCGAGTATTTTCATTTAAAAATTCAATTAAGGACAGAAAAAAAAAAAAAATTTACCTCAGATGACAAGCATATATGAAATGCTAGAAAGCCTTTTTGCGCAACATGTGGGCGACCAAAAAAAAAACTTGTGCTTGTTGTGTGTGTGTGCGTTCTCATTTCTTGCTTATAGGTGTGCAGCTCTGTACTAAAAATACTTTGTAGTCGTTTTCGATGCGGTGCAGCTTGCTGATTAGCCAAAAAAAAAAAAAAAATAAAATAAAGCTTTTTTGCACTTTTGGAAGCATTTTCTTTAATTATCAATATTACACCCTTTTTTACACTTTTCCTTTACACTGGGAAAGAAATGGTGCTGAAAAAAGTTGTGCGATATGTCTATATGTACGTCTGTCTGTCTGTCTGCCGTATTCCATTTTTATTTGCTCAATTTTTAACAAATACGTTTTCAGCAGGTACAGGGTACCGACTAGTCGGACAGGGCGGACTTGTGTTTTTATTAATGGCATGGATCGCCCAAAAATCCAAATCAAAACCATGGGTGCGAAAAGCTTACCGAACGAATGATAGGCAGATAGAAAAAGAGAGAGGGAGAGAGAGAGTATATGAGATGCTTTCTTTTCTTTTTATATTCGGTTAAATGCGTAACGGAATGCCCGCTGGCACAAGCTCAAATAAAACACATGTATATAAAATAAACACACACACACACAAATACATAATACTGGTAACAGCAAAAAGCAAGCAAGAAAAAAACCAAAAACAAACAAAATTTACATTCTCGCTCCGTTTATTTTACACACTCTCTCTCTCATTCTCACACACACACATACATTTCGTGTGGTTCAAAGTTCAATGACCGATTTCGCCGCGACGAATTCAATTCAGCAGCGCAGACGCCGTTGCCCTCACAAGCCAAGTCGCGAGCGCAGCTAGCTTTGTTTGATGCTTGTTTCTGGTTGCTCTGCTGCTAAGCTTGCGCTTGCACACAAGGTCAACGAAATAATAAAGTTGATTTTTTTGCCTAAAACGCAACAGCACAAATAATAAGCATTAATTAAACGAAACAAAGAAGCAGCCCGCAACAATCAAACAAACAAGCAAACAAACAATCAGCAAATGCAATTAAAATGAGAAAACAGAAACCGAGCCAAAAGTTATATGCACAAATTTTGCACATATGCGTGCAGAAATAAATGTAGGTAAATCGACACTTTGCAACACTTGCAAAAGTCACACGCATAATCCATACGTTGTTTGCGTGTGTGTTGCATGCAAATAAAAAATAAATAAAAAACCAACTGCGCTTGCGTGTGTGTGTGGGTGCGTGCAGCATTGACTGTGGCATTGAAATTGCGCTGGGTGGCGTCGGAGCGCCCACAACATAAATGCTGATCATGCAAAGCAAGCATCAAAATGCTGCCGCAGCCGCCGCCTCTGTCTTTGCCGTTCTCAACGCCACAAGAATAAATTCCGAGTAGATAATTTCCCACTCTTTTTGCAGACGAACAAAACTGCCACTTTTTCGATCATTTGTAGTTGTTATTGATATTATTATTATTATGCAAATGAATGTGTAAGTGTAGAAGTATGTATGAGAATGTGTGTGTGTGCATGTGCGTGCAATACAGCTACACGCACATGCACGCTTTCTCTCTCTCTCGCACTCACTCATTCCCTACGAGCTGATTAGAATAGCACAACTAAAGAAATTACGTTTCAATTTGTTTGCTTTTTTTCTATTTCCAGTGCATGAATTAACCTCCTCCGCATTTCCAGTCGACTGCGACGTCAACGAACGCAGCACGTGTAAATCGGCGCTGATTAAACTAAGCAAGATGTCAGCAGCAGTCATATTTATATGCAACCCACCCCACCCACCACTACCCACCTGCAATAATCTCACGTGTTTTTATTATTGTTGTTGCTTGTATTATTTGATTTGGCATCATTGTCACCAATGCCAATTTGCTGCGCAATAATAAAAACGACAACAACAGCAACAAAATAATAACAAAGCCAATGCGAGAAATGTTTTTAAAACGCATTTAACAAATTGTGCGCAGTGCAGTCAACAACAACAAAAAGTCATAATCGAAACAACTGCAACTCAATTCCAGCAACAATTACCGATTACTATTATTTGTTATCCATTATCCATTATGCATTATGTTTTTATGTTGGACAAGCTTGACGCGCTGCTTACAGTTGCGGTCAAAATAATAATAGTAGTGCAAGAAATTATAACAAATGCGTATTTTATGTATTTGACGTACATGTATTAAATCTAAAACAAAAAACTTCCTCATTTATCCAATGATCAATTTAAATTATTATTATTATTATTTTCTTTATTTGATTGATTTTGCCTGATTGAACACTGGTGTTTTCTATAACAGTAAACTAAGATTATTACGATCCAGCATGACTATGAATATTTCTTGTTGTTGTTTGGAAAAATAATAATAATGATAATTGTGTTTAAAAAGAAAACCCCTACTTTCAATACTGATTTTCACATGTAATTGATGAATTTGGCAAAAATGTAAAGTTTTTTTTTACTATTTATCATTGCTTTAAATAGCGTAACCATTTCAAAATAAATGGCATTTAAATTTTAAGTTAAGCAAACAAAAATGTTGATTTTGCTCTTTGATACATATGATAAGCTATACCCAGGCATAATATCTGATATCCTTATATCAATAATCAACAAATCCATTCAGAAAAAACACTAAAACAAGGGCAAATAAAGTGCAAGACACGACTCACGAGTCACGAGTACAAGGGCAGAGGCAATGACCCAACGGAATGAAATGGAATGGAACGAGAAACGCATTGCATTGCATCTCATCGTTGTTGTTGTTGTATCGTTTTCAATGTGTCCAATTTGCTAAACAGCTGCTGCTGGCGCCCTCTACAGTCGCCTGTCCAGCTGTTGAGTAGGCGGTAAGTTAGCAGCAGCATCCGCAGCGTGAGACAGGGATAAAGAAAGAGAGCGCAGTGCGCGCCTCTCTTCTAATATGCCTCCTCTTCGTCCTCTTCATTTTATTGCTGCTGTTGTTGAAATTTTCAGTTCAAATGAGCAGCAGCAGCATAAGTGCGATAGAGGGAGAGAGAGAGAGAGAGTGCGCTCTCTCTCCCAATAATGGCAGACAGTTGTTGTTTGTTGGTGAATTTGAAGCCCTAACAACAAATTCTAATTAAAATGCACGATGCAAGCTAAAGTCACAGATAGCGAGAGCAATAGAGAGATAGCGCATAGCAAGCATATTGCATTTCTCAATTAAAAAATAGAAGTTCTATGCAATTTCAATTTAATAACAATAACAACAACAAAATAATACAAATAAAAGCCTGCTGCGTCGCTGTCAGCGTCGTCGTCGACCGAGGCGAGCAGAAAAGCAGCGTGAGAGCGCCAACTAGCCTCGCTGCAGTTGTCTGTAGATGGGCCGTATGTGCATGCATAAACATGCATAACATAAATATATATATAAATATATATTTATATATATATATGTGGTACTCTGCTCCGTCACCCGTCGCTGCTGCAGCGCAGCAGTCTTTTTTAAGTTCTTGTTTGCCTTTTGCCAGCAGCAGCAGCATATATATATATATATACAAATATGTGCATGCGTGTGTGTATGCTTCTACCTGGCACACACACACACGTAGACCGCAAAGACCACATGCCATTTCCAATCAGAAGCAGAAGTGCAGAGCAGCAAATGCCGGCAAATCAAATATGTTTGGCTCGGGCGCTGCCACAGTATGCGCGCAAAATGTAACACAGTGGCAACGCCGGCAGCGACGTTGACGCCAGCAGCGGCATCACACATTCAACATAACCAAACAAATTGCTGCTGATGATGATAAGTGCTAAACTGGACACACACAAACATACTTATATATATATTTATCTATTATATGTATATATAGGAATAACATCACTTAAATATAAGAGCAACACTTACCTTTGACTAATATTGGTTGTTGCTGTGAATTTCGTTGTTACTGCAATCGATATTGTTGTTGTTGTTTACAATTTTCAGAAAACATGTTTCACTTGAAGCACACACACAGACAGTCTCTCATACATGCAGCATATATATCTATATATATGTATACATATGTATGTGTACACACTGGCTGACAAACAAATTTGATTTTGCTTTTTTGGTACTTTTGTTGTTGTTGTCGATGTTGTTGTTTTTGTTGCGGCTGTTCAGTTTTTAACGCTGAAATCGTTTATAAAATATATATAATATGTATGTATATATATGCACATATTACGGATAGCGAGAAAGAGAAGCATTAAAGCATATTCAACAATAACTTTAGCACACACACACACACAGAAAGTGCGCTGGTGACGACGCTGCTGCTGCGGCTAACAAAAGAGCGCGTCGCAACAGAGACGCAGGCAGGGTAAAAAAAAAAAAAAAAAAATGCTCACAAAAAAAGCAAAGCAAAAAACAGACAACGAATTTATAGGCGATGATTATTTTTCGTCTGGACTCCTTTTTTGTTTTTACAAATTCACTTTTGGGCTTTTTAGTTTGCTATTAGAAAAAAAAATAGCGAAGCACAATAACAAAAAATAATGCACACACACGCACAGTTCGCGTCGGTCGTATAACGGTGGAACGACGCGACGACAGCCGATAACAAGAACGAGAACGGGCCAACGACGTCTTTTTCACCAACCTTTTTACTGCTGCTGCTGCTGCAGCATTCTAAACATGCCCAAGAAAAACGACAAAAAAAAAGCAAAAAGACACAGAGTGTTTAAACTATATATGTGTCTATGTACATATATTTATATTTTGAGCTTGTTGTTGTCGTTTTAATTAGCTTTGCATTTTGTTTGTTGCCACACAGGAAAAAAATGCGACGAAACCACGAACACAGAGGACGACCACGAAAAACGCGCGCGCTCACTTCTAAACGTAGCAAAGAGCAAAACGAAAATGAAGAGAAATGGAAAATACGAAAATACCAACGGCATGTGAAATATCACCAACAACAAAAAAATACCACAGAATTTACTAAAAGCAGTGTTGGCAAATGCATTCATTAAACGCAACGGCAGTGCTGGGTAGCGTTCTCTCTCATCTCTGTTTTCCAGCACCGTATCGACTCTTTTCGCTTTATAGCTGATTTGTAGCGTTCACACACAACACACACACATGCGTATGCATACTTCTTGCAGCTTCGAAATAGTTAGATGCAAGTTTACTTGTTGTTTTTATTTGTATTATTTGGCTTTCAGAGAACACTTCATTTAACTGCATTGATTTACGGCCAACAACATGGCTCAAAATCGGCGCTTGTCTTTCCGACTTGGATCTGGTACTTTTTTTCTTGTTAATCGTAAGCTGACAATACTGGCCACAACACGCGTGACGCATTAAGCAACACTCACGCTCTGTTGAATTACTGCATTGCGTCGTGGGTCGTGCATTGAATGAAGCACATGTGTAAATGAACAATTTATAATACTTTGCTTTAAGATTTCGGAATTTTGAACAGCTTTGTTGTATTTTTATAACTCCACAAGAGCAGGGCTGGCAATTGCCAATATCTGCTTGGCAGGAATGCACAACATGCGTTATCGATGCCGAAACCATATCGATATATGCATGGCTCAAGCAAGCATACACGAAAAAGATAATGGGAAATAAATTAAATTTTACCATGCTCACCACCGCCAAACCGGTTGCAAGAAATAATGCTATTAGAACAGCTGTTGTCTCAATTATCATTTCAATTTCGAATTACATATATCAATATATAAAAAAATAATAAATAAATAAATAAGCAAATTGACTTTAAAACACCACTTAACAATTCAAGCAAAGCTCATACTAAAATTATATGATTTGAACCGGTAAGCGGGAAAATATACTCAGCTGTTGGTTGAATTCTCATTTCAATTTCGAATGAAATATACTTACTACTAAAATGTGAATAAATGAAAATTTATTGATGAATAAATAAGTATGTGCACTTCATCAATTAACAAGTCAATCAAAAATTATGATTTGAATTTTAAGCCGGTTAGCGTCTTAGATGTACTCAGCCGATCACAAGCAAGGTATCGATAACGATAGTCAGCTGGGGTGCAAACGAGCACAAAGTAAATCGATAAGTCGAGATTATAATCAAAGAGATCTTCATATTAATGAAAACCAATTAACTGAACAAAATGTCAACGCAACAACAGCAACTGGATTATATGGAGCGATATCTGGTGTACGATATCTTCAAGTATTTTGGCACAAATGCGGCGCTCCTTTCGCACAACATTGAGTGCTCCAATGGACTGGACGGTTTCATGTCCGCCCTCTACACAATCCAGTTGGACATGCGAATGTCCAGTGGCAGGTGAATTGAATATATCCCATTATTATCAGACACACAACAACTGGAATCTTCGCCAGTGATAAAAGCGAGCTGGTCATTGTCAAATTCATGAAGGGCAGCAAAGAGTTTCGCGATTCGAGCAAATCTTACACGCAATGTGCCAACGAGATCTTTCTCTATGCGAAACTGCTGCCAGCCTTTGAGCATCTGTTGCGCACCAGTCGACTGAACACTGAACTTGTCACTCAATTGGTGCCCCGTTCCTATTGGGCCACCTACGGCTGTGTTGAGGGTGAGTGCTGTGTGGTATCCTTGATATCCTTAACTTGACTTCTTGTGTGTTGCAGCATTGGGCGATGGCATGGAATCGGTGCTGGCGCTGCAGCATCTACGGCCAGCTGGCTATGAGCTTGGACCCAGATTGGCGCTGCGCCAGGATCAGCTGGAAGCGATGTCTGTGCAGCTGGGCCAATTCCATGCGCTCGGCTATGCAATGCGAATTGTCCAGCCGCAGTTGCATGAACGCCTGCAATCGGAGCTGATCCCATTGGCATTTGTCTCCGCTGACAACTCGGCCAATCTGTATGCGGTGCTGTATCGCGTGGCCTTTGATCGCTTCTACGAGTTTTACGATCGTTGTGGCAATCAGCTCATCCAATCTGCGTCGTCGCAGGAGGAGGATACACGCTTTGCGGACGCCGTGCAGCGTTTGCGTACGAAATACTTTGAGCAACCAAATGATCTGCTGGAGCATATACGCAGCACATCCTGCGAAAGTCACTTTAGCAGCTTTCTGCATGGCGATTTCAATCGGAACAATGTGCTCTTCCATGAGGACGAATCGGGGCGGGTGGATGACATCAAAATGATTGACTTCCAGGAGATGCGCTACAGCACAGTCGCCATCGATATCAGTTTCTATCTGTACATGAACGTCCCGGCCGCGGAGCGTGTCCAATGGTTTCCCAAACTGTTGCGTCTCTATCATGGACAGATGCTGCAGCTGTTGGAGCTGCTGCTGCAGCGCAACAGGCAATCACTTGGCGAGGAGCAGATCGAGCATATTCTAGCCGACTATAGGTGATTGATTGTCTGATTATTTTGACTAAGTGACTGTGACTGATTGACAGACAGTTTGAGTGACTGATTTACTGCGTGACTAGCTGACTGATAGACAGATCGACTGACTAATTGGTCGAGTTTTTGACTAGCTGACTGATTGATTCGTCTAATTGATTCCTCGAGAGTTTGAGATTGATTTTTTCCAGACTGAATACAGACTGACTGATCAACTCATTGACTGGCTGACTGACTGTTGTTATAATTGATTGATTGCCTGAGTATTGATTACGTGATCGACTGAATGGCCGAGTCTGTGACTAGCTTATTGACAGATTGATTAATTCGTTCAATTGATTGTTCCAGAGTCTAAGACGGGATAACTGATCGGCTGACTGACTGACAGACTGTTGTTATAACTGATTGATTGACTGACAACAACTAATATGTCGTGCATTGTCTGCCGCTCCCATTCCAGCTACGAGCGCTTCGAAGCGCATTTCAAGCGCTATGCGTTCTACGGCGTAATGATCTGCATGCACTTCATGCCTTGGCTGCTGGGCAGCGAAACTGACTGCGATCGACTTTCCAAGCTATTTGAGGAGGATATGCATGGCGCCGCCTTCCATCAGCTGTCCATGGAGATTGCGGGGGACGAGTGCAATCGCCAGATATTTAACGTAATGCGGCACGCCTTCGACGAGGGCTACATGGACTGCATCTAAAGGGTAGCGTTATCATTCCTATCCTTCCATTGATGCCATCGTTTTACATTCCTATTTCATAGTTTTGTTTTTGCTATTATACAAATTATAAATTCGGAACAGCATTTTTATTACGAATCTTTATAATCAGCATGTTGTGAGGAGCCATATAGCCATATATGGCTGATAGGTATGCATATAGTTGTACTTCAACTTAATGTTGTGGGGTATTCCCTAGAATGTAACATTCTGTGTTTTTTTTTGTATACTACCTACAAGGGAGCCACTGGATCACAGCGGAGGTGGGGACCCTTTGATAATGTTTAATTATTATAGTCCCTCTTGAATTAATTAAAAGTGCTAAAGCTCAAAAGGCACAAACGAAAATTGAAACAAAAGCAGTTAATTTTATTAAAGAGGGAGTTTCTGCTACCTACTTGACTGTCAAAAAGAAATGGTAGCGGGATCTAAGCTGGTAATCGATCCTCGCTGTCTGTACGCACCCAACCATGAATCTCTGGAGGCGATGTAAGAGATTTCCTTTTAATTAAGTTCCTATTCCATTAAATCATATCGGCAGTTTTAGCCTAGCTAAAATAATCCCGAACAAAAGGTTCGTTAAAATGTAAGCAATTTTCAAAATAATTTAAGTTATTGTCAAAAAGTCGTTTCGTTTTTTTTTATTTTAATTTTATTTAGGCTTATCGATAAAGTTGATCCCAACTCATCATGTGCTTCAAATATCGAAAAGGATATGGCCGAATTAGAAATTGTAAAACGCATAAACGTTTTTAAGCCGTAACTCGGCTATATCTTAGTGGATTCAAAAAGGACACGTACTGTTGCGCTGTTTCTACAACTATCAACCGAATGTCCTTTGGAGCACAGATAGTCCTTGACCAGCTTATGCGAAAATTACCGATTGTTCTTCAAGCACTTTTTAATGTGGAGAAAATGGCCAGAAGCCGGCTCATATCCCTGTCATGTCCCCTGTGTCAACTTATCAAAGGACATCTTAATCATCTAGTATTTTTGAATGCAGATCAGCGAAGGTCATTATGTCCTTTGAAAATGCATAAGGATTTTTTATTATTTTATTGAAGAATCTTTGATTAAACTATTCTTAAAATAGTTAATGGATTTTATGGATGAGCCTAAATATATGCAATGGGATGTTTGATTTCGTATTCAGAATAATTCAGAATACTCGGATTATCGAGTAACATTATTCGGGCAAAAGCAAAGCAACCGACCTTGATTCACATTTAAATATTTATCTACTTCTCGAACAGAAAAAGAATTGCAGACATTTGGTTGGCTTATTGTGTGTTTGGTTCTTTGTTATTTTAGACTGTTTGCACAACTGACTTGAGATACGACGACTGTCTATAAAATGGGCCTCACGCGAATGTAAGGAGCACACTTGGAGTGCAGAAAACCGACGTCCAACATGCGTCATTTGATGACATTGCTCTTGATGACGCTGGCCACCAGCCAAGCAGCAACAGCGATTCGGGACAACTTTGGATCAGCTGGCAGCGACGATATATACTTGCAGGCAAATAGTCTGCCCGGTCAGGTGGATGACAAATACTTGGATACCGATAACAATGATGCTGATGCCGATGTTGATGCTGATGATGCTGATGATGATAATGACGATGATGACGATGATGACGATGATGACGATGATGATAATAAGCAAGAGAAGCAGCAAGAAAATGCAGTGAACGGATCCGATGAGAACAACATTGAAGCTATTGGCGAGACTGAGTTGAGCTGCGAATATAGCTGTCCGCGCTTTTATCGACCCGTCTGTGTCAGACGTAACGATGAGCTGATCACCTATCCCACGCCCTGCGAGTTCTTCAATAAGCTGCGCTGCGCCAATGTGGCCAAGAGGCAGGGCCAGGTCACACCCACCTTTCAGCTATTGTCTCATAATGCTTGCCAAAATGAATAAACTGTTGGCGGCAGCAGCAAAGAACATTAAATGATATTGAATTGTTTACATACTTGAATTTGGAGCACTGCGTATCTTAATATAAATAGCTTATTGTTAGTCGTAATTACATGGCCACACTATGTTAAGTTCAGTTTTGCGCTGTAACAGCCGGCGTTGGCAGCGCTCTCTTGGTGCAGTGCTCTCTGGGTGCAGCGGTCTAATGGTACAGCGCTCTCCTGATACAGCGCTCTCTTGGTGCAGCGCGTTCGCTGATGTTTAGCATAACTCTAGTTCGATCGATCTTGTTTATGAGTTACGATCGTTGTTGGGAAGGTTTTTAGGTAAAATTGTGTTATTAATTGAAATAAAGCTATCAAAATGCTGATGGCGCAAACATAAACGTTTATTCATTTTTAAGCGATACATTATATAACTTTTAAATGTGTAGGGTCTAGAAAGCCCGCATAAAACTACAAATTTAGAGACATATATATATTAGTTAACTGTCGTATTCATTACTTTGAATTTAATGTGTCACAAATTGATTGAAGGGACTGTAAAGTCATATACAAAAGAACTATTATACACATAGTATAAATTTCCAGTTTTAAAACTAATAATAATGATTCAGTTGACCAAATACTGTTGGCAGTCTTCATTTCTTAATTAAATACAAAAAAAAAAAAAAATTGTTGCAAAATAGATAATTTTTCATAAATGTCACATATGACAGCTTACATCAAGTAATAATGATAATAGAAAAAAGAAACAATTTAAACAAGACAGAACACGTCCTTTGAGTCTGATATATTACCTTTCAATAGGTTGATTAATGTTTATAATTTATGTTTATATATAATATAATAATTTGTATTCTGCACAGTTATCATTCTTATTTTAAACATACTGACAACGAATTATCAAGAATAGGTTTTTGAATGAGTATTAGATGTGACATACTAAAAGTGGAAATGATCTCAATTATTGCATTTATCTCACTTTAAGATAGAGACTCATTAGCTAGGTAAACATAGTCTTGATTCTTTTGGTGCGGACCACCTCTTTATACATACTACTAAGGCCTTTTCGCATACTCATGGCGCCGCTTCGCAATGCGCTGGAGTATGGTAGGTGAAACCAATAACGAATTAGGAGCAGGAGCAGGAGTGGGACCCACAGCAGCAGTAGCAGGTGGGCCCACAGCAGCAGGAGTAGGGTGGGCAGCACTAGCCAAACTTGAAGCACCCCCAACCGAGGCAAGATTTAGAGCCGTGACAGAGATGCGGCGGCTAATGATCTTCGGATTTGGATTGGCGGCAACATGTTGCTGGGGATTGGGATTTAGGGATTTGCGTCGATTGGTAATCCAGGCAGCGTTGCCCACACTTGAGACCTGATTCTGTTGTGCATTGCTGGCTGCGCCATTGCGACTCAGCAGCTGGCTGATGAGCAGCCGTGGAATTGGTGGCTGCTGAGATTTACGGACGAGCTCATCATACACCTGTCGGATGGGGCTCTCGTCGTTGTAGTGCGTGTGGCACAGACTATTCTTGCTAATGATTAGGCCATTTGGGAACTGATAGAGCACCTGCATGAGGAACTTCCTGAGACTTGCGTAGGGATGCGTCTGATTGAAGCGATCCACCTCCTGACGATGGTGTGTATAGCAGTGCTGGATGTACTCATCGCAACTGGTCAGCTGCTCGAGGCAGATGTTGCAGTATCGAAATTTCATGTAATGATCCAGCATATGACGCAGCGTCTCCAGCTCCACAGTCGAGGCGAACATGCAGAACGAGCAGTGATGTGTGACCTGCTCCTTCAACTGACGGAAACAGAAGTTCTCCGGCGAGTTGCTGTGCTCGAACCGGCCATGATGGGCCATCACAATAATTGTGGGCAATATTATGCGACAGATTGTACACTGATAATACTCGTTGCGGCATTGTGTCACCGTGGTGCCCAGCTTGAGCAGATCATTCAGTTGCTTGTCCCTTAGATACTTTAAATCGTTGGACAAGTGCCCTTCCGAATTGATATGATTGCTCAGCATCTCCAAGTTGCTATATCGATAATTGCAAAAGGCGCACTCGTCCGGCCGACGAGGATCGCATGCCACCATTCCGCACACAGAGTGCACTTCGGGCAAGTGGTGCTGCAGCAGCGATTTCGCACTGCCCACAAATGTCCGGCATTCCGGACAGCGCACCTTCGGCTGTACGCTAAAATAGAACGGCAGATCCATATGCTTCTTCGCCCAGTGCTGGGTGTGCAGCGTGACAACGTCGCGACATGTCACATTGCAATGAGAACAGGCAAATTCCAAATCGTCCTGCAAGTCAAAATAAGAAATTAAAAAATGGTCAGATAATTGTCGGAACAGTTTGACATCCACTTCATCATGGTCCTTGGTCACAGGACGATGTGCATAAATTTGCCAGGCAGGCAAGGCACGGGGTAATGAAATGCAGATGGCATGCAGCAAATGGAAATTAGTCATTACTACTACAGGAGCTCATTGCTTCCTCTGTGACATGCATTTTTGGGTCTATCATATCATATCATATTATTTCATAACATATCTCTCTGTCTCTGTCTGTCTGTCTCTATCTCTATCTTTCTCTATCTATCTATCTATCTCTCTCTCTCTCTCTCTCTCTCTCTCTCTCTCTCTCTCTCTCTCTCTCTCTCTCTCTCTCTCTCTGATGTTCATCCAATCCATAGGATTGAACAGTACCTCCACATATACTGGATATAGTGGTTTGTAAGCCAGATTGGAATAATTAGAAATAATCCTCAAAGCACATCACAGAAGATTGAATCTTGGGTTGAAAAGGATGTAGTATTCTAGGGAAACAGACCGACGAAGACCCTTGAATTAGCAACTTACATAATCTTTAGTCTCTTCATCCGACGATGACAGTTCGATCACATCGTTGTCAAGCAGCGGTGCAGTGGGCATCATTGCACCACTGGTTGATTCCTCAATTGGATGGGCCATCGTCCAGCAAACGGTGTCGAGCATCTCGTTGGGCACACTATGAAACTGATGCACGGCTAGTCCCATTAGGCCCTTGTGCTCGTTCCGCAAATGCTCGACGATATTGCGCTCCTTGGCAACTCCGAATGGGCAGTGGGGGCAGCTGAACTGGAACCTGTTATCGTGGCTGAAAATACAATGGGTGCGCATCCGCTCATGTACAAGTTCTGCATTGCCGCACGTGTTGCAGTAAAAGCCGAGCGTTTGTGTCTTCCTCCATTCGACGTAAGTGTAGTTCATGATTGGCTGCATCCGCTGATTGCTATGGTTGCGATGCATATGGGTTATCACGTCCGTTACCAAATTGTCCTCCGTGTCACAGACTGCACAACTGTACTGCTTCTTGCGTCCGTGCACATGCTCCAAATGCCGCACAGTGTCCGGATGGCTGGCCAGCAATTTGTTGCACAAATTGCACAGCCACTCCAACTTTTCGTTGCGCAACGCTGCACCTACAAAAACAAAATAAAAATTCAATTTAAATAGATGAGTTTAGCGAGTGTCAATGATTTTTCCAAATATGTCGACTACACAATCAATATCGAATCTCGAATTTCAACCAGTTTCCAAAACATAACATTTTCCGCGATATTTTGAGGAATTGTGTTGGAAATTTAAATTGGAAATTTTACTTGTCCCTAGGCTCCAATATTTATCTTAAATTTTGATTTGATGTTACTTCTAAACTACTCAAAAGAAAAATAAAATAGATTGATTAATTCGGGACACTCACGTGACTTGAACCAACGCGACTCGGTGGGGCGGGAAGAATCATCGCTGCGCTTCACTATGACAATGTCGACATTCTGACCAGAATGCTTTACTTGAATGTGCCGTTCGATGTAGGAGCGCTTGGGATCAAACGTGTCACACATGCCGCACTGATAGATGTGTCGCTTGTGGAATGACAGATGCGCGATCACTTTGTCGACCGTAAAGATTTTCACCTCGAAGCCACAGTGCAAGCATTTAAACATTTGATAATACATATGCATCTGGGTGAGGTGCAGGCGCATCGCCATCTCAGTGTCCAAATGGGCGCGGCAATCGTCGACGCCGCACATGTAGCGCCTATCCTTGGGTACATAAGACGTTAAGCAAAAGCGAGGCACATGTGCGCCCGGCTCCGACCACTGTGATGTCGCATCTGCTGTCGGCGTGCCATCTGGCTGGACAGCTTGCTCTACACGGGAGACTACCACATGCTGCTGCTGCGGCTGCGACTGCACATACTGTTGACCACTTTGAGAGGCAATGCGCACCAGCTGTTCCCTGTGTGCCAGCAGATGGCTGTGCAGCTCCACGAACTTTACGGTTTGATAGTGGCAGTCGCCGCAAAATAGCGTCTTCGTGAAGGTTGCCTTGCGTGGCAGCAGACGGTACTCCGATGGGCGATAGATACGCTTGGTGCCACCGCACCGCGCCTGCCACTCGGTCAGCAACCTTTTACCAAAGTCCTCCATTTGCTTGGGGCCAAAGGGTTGCTCGATGGCGCTTATCCAACACTTGCTCGCCTCACCCGCCTCACTCGCCTCACTCGCCACCACCACCACTCCTTGATACAACTGTTGTTTGAACAGGACCAATTTATATTTATCGAAGTGCCGTCTGACCATATGGTAGTGCATTAGGTGCCGATTTACTGTCGTCTCGAGGCATACGCCGCAAAAGTATTTGTGGCGTGCATGCATCTGATCCAGATGCACCCGCAACGATGCCGGCCGATCGAACGTATGACGGCAAAACTTGCACTTCAGTGGTCCCATTTTCGGATTACTCGACATATGGTACATCACATGGTTGAGAAAGAGCTTCTCATTCGTTAATGAGACGAGGCATCCCTTGATCGGACAAGCGTACAGCTTCTTCTCTGCAATGGTATCGAAATTGAAATTAATAATATCTATATACAGTGGCTCACAGTTCAAGTGGATCAGTGTCAAAGAAAAAAAGTAATTGCCTGCCATAAGTTAATTATTTATTATTTTTCAAAAATTCTAAAAACCGATGGTAGGTACATATATTAACCACCAAAATTGATATATGGTCTCCCCACCTGCTAGGTAGGATTATGTAAAAAATACCCTATTTTTTGTTTACTGCTTATTTCGAGCAGTCTTAAAAATCTAAAAATATCTATGGAAGTTCACTATCAATGCAAATCCGAGAACATCTATCCTTATACTAATTTAACAGCATATGGAGCAAATAGAGTTCAATTGATTTATGAGCACTGATTGCCAGAGCAAGTGAAGGATATTGTGAATCTTGAACGGAACTCGATATGGGTTCGCTTTAACTAACCTAGATAGCCAGTGGGTTCGAGTAGCTTCATCACAATGGTCATGGTTATGCCGCCGGTAGCCTGTGCCTCTGATTGCGTGGTGGAGATGCTAGGGTTTGTTGCCGTTGCCGTGGCCACGGACAGCTCAGACGACTCCTCAAGTTCGGAGCGGGAGGCGAGCCCATGCTCGATAACACCGTGCCGCACAAAATCATTCACATCCATGGCAATGTGGGAGCAGTAAGCGCACTGCAGATAGTCTTTGCGACCAAAGCTAAAGCAGTGGAACTTCATGTGCTCCTTGATGCACATGACAGAGTGGGCGCAAAAGTTACAATTGATTGCCATGCAACGGAAACGATCGGCGATGGGGCGTTTCGAGCGCTGCTGGAATGCTGATGCTGCTGATGCGCACTCCCGGCTAGGATTATGGGGCTCAATGGTTATGTTGATCTGTGCCGGCTCAACGCCATTGGAATTGCTTTGGGTGAGCACAAAGGTCCCGTTGCTAACAAGAACGGGTTGCGGCGGCGGCTGCGGCGCACCAGCAGCCAGGCTAAACACCTGATTGATGGCCAGACCAAGCTCGGAGGGATGATTGATAACCGTGCCACTGGCCACCGGCGCAGGAACTGGAGACAGCACAGACCGTGCGGTTGCCATCCCTAACATATAACTATCCACGCCGACAGCAGCAATGAGCGCTTGCTGCAGCTGCTGCGACTGCGACTGGCTGGGCGGACGTGATTCAGAGTCCAGCAAATTGCGCAGCATGGCATTTGTATTGCCAACATCCGATTTTTCCTCCTGCTGCTGCTGGAGCGACTGCTGCTCCGGCTCGGTGGCCAGGCGATCCCCGGTAAAGCGACGCACACGCAGCTTGGGTAAAGTTATCTCCGCTAGAGCTGAATCATCCGCAGCAGCATCAATAACAGTCGCAGTCGCCGAAGTATTCGGCTCCATGTGACAGCTGATCATGTGACGGAGCTCATCAGAAATGCTTAACTGCTGCTGTTGAGGTGACTGCTCCGGGCAGCTGTTGCATTTGCCGCTCCATCGGATTAGCGGATGTTCGCACGCAATATGATTCTCAAGGCACTCT
Source organism: Drosophila paracracens (assembly GCA_035044025.1). Lineage (NCBI taxonomy): Eukaryota > Metazoa > Arthropoda > Insecta > Diptera > Drosophilidae > Drosophila > Drosophila paracracens. Next base: position 147,987 of record JAWNMN010001002.1, read on the forward strand.
ACCTCGTTGCAGAATAGAAATTTGCAGCCACTGTACATGCAACAGAAGGACGGCTCCTGTGTGAGCACGGCACGTCTACGAAAAGCCACATTCTCAATGATGATTTGGTCGGACGTTGAAATTGCGCTGAACTTATCAATTACGTTAGACATCGGCGCTACGGCGTCCGGATCGGGCACATTGTTGTCGCTGCAATTGCTAACCGGCGACTCTAAATATTTACTGCTTGCTTTGCTGCATCCGCTGCTGGCGGTGACGGTATTAACACTCCTCAGCTTGTGGGAGAGTTTGTGAAAATTGCTGAAAAGCGTTTTTTGACGCGCAGAACTGTTGCCAGACTCAACATCGATCCACTCATCGCGCTGCAGTTGCTCGGAGTCCTGGTCCACCTGCATTTCTTTCGCTTCCAGTTCGCATTCGTTGAGCACCAGCAGCGGCTCCAATTCCACCGGCGGCATGCACAACCCATCGACCTTTACAGCAAAACCTCCCAACGTCTCATGCTCCACTTCTGTTGTCTCCTGTGCTGCTTCCATTTCCTGTGCTACTTGTGTCGTTTGCTCAACTTCTGCTTCCTGCTCCACAAGATTCGTTGTCTTTGCCAGATTGTGTTGGTTTTCCTTTGGCGCTCCGATGATTTTGTCGGGCTGCTCAGCATCCAGTTTGGTCTGCTCCTTTGCATTAAGACTCGTTATTAGAGCCTTTATCTGGCCCTGTGTTTCCACCAGGGGCACATCTTTGGTCTGAAAGATTATTAGTTGCTCGTCCAAACACGCCAGAGATTCGTTCTTGTTGAGACCATGCTGGAGCTGCCAGTGATGCTCCATGTTCTTTCGACATAGCTGCACAAATTCGCACAGATGGCACACATGAATGCTCAGCGGCATCTTGTAACTATATTGTTGATTCTCCAGGATCTTAGCGCCATTGCTACATTTCGCCACGTGAGTCTTAAGCGCATTGACTCCATTACTCGGCCACTTGCATCGTGAGCACTGATACTTTGACTCACCGGTATGCATAGCAATATGATGTACCCAGCCGTATGTTGTCAACTCTATATTTTTAATGCAAAACGGGCATTGGTGGTAATACTTAATGCTGGACTGCTTTAAGGCATAGATGGGAAAATTGTCAATTCCGATACGCAGCTTCTGCAGCATTCCAGGTGGCAGACGGGCGAAATAGAACTCGCGATGATGCTGCACATAGTGGAGCATCGTGCTCTTAACGCTCTTCACACAAACGACACAACGCTTGGCGCCATCGTATTTGGAATGCCAATCGGGATTGGTGTTCCTAATTGGGACTGTTGCACTCAACATCTGCTTCAGCTGTTTGAACTCTTTGATTTTGACGCAACAACGCTTGGTGCGATGCAGCACAGAGGTCTGTTCTTGTTTGTCCTGGAAACTGGCACGATCAAGTCCAGCACCGGATCGGGTAAACATTTTACCCCGTCGCGCCACATTACTTTTGGGGGGCGCCAGCTCAGCGTTGATAACGAAGATGTTGCTGCTGCTGCTGCTGTTACCAATGCTCTTGTGGCGACTGGGCAATCTGCTGTTGCTGCTGCTGTTGCCAGTACTGCATCTGGCGGTGCAGGCACGTTTGCCTGTCGCGCGCATTACATCATCCGCGTAATACATCTGGGCAATATCATCGTTCAGCTTTTCCAGCTCGTTGCGCTTGCGTCGTATTTTTGGCGGTGACAACACGACGTCGTTCGGTGGAGCTGCATCATTGTCTTTTACATTCAAATCATTATAGGGTCGCTTCTTAGCCGACACTGCATCAGCAGCTGACAACTCCTCATCCTCAGTGTCGTCGTGCTTCTGATTAACCGCATCCTTGACTGGTTGACCAAATTTGCGCTTCACGACAGTTGGCGTCGTCGTCGTCGCTCTCGTCGTCGTCGCTCTTGTCGCCATCGTCGTTGCTGGTGTCTTGGGCTTTGTCTTTAGTGTTGTCGCTGCTGGTGTCTTAGGCTTTGTCTTTAGTGTTGTCGTTGCCAATTTGAACACGCTACGACTTAGCTGTATTTCGTTGAGTGTCAGATCGGCGAAACGCGTTCTCCGCTTCCCGGCGAGTATATTGTGCGTGGAGATGCTGCAATTGTCGTTGCTCTTCTCGAACATGATTGCCAGACTTTTGTTGGCACGTTGATTAACATCATTTTGCAATGGGTTCCCTTCATCGTCCAGCTCCACCTCTGCCGCCTTCTGTTGTCGCTGATGCTCTATTAGATCTTCGTACATATAACTGTTGGCCGTAAACAGTTTCGACTTGTCTATCAGCGATTTGCTGGCCGTTGGCATCATTGTTTTCCGACGCACCGAAATAGGCATCGGTATTCGTTCCGACGACAGGTTCCGGCTGAATTTTGTCGGTAGTTCCTCAACATCGACATCACTTTTTGTGTCTGTGGGTATTACAGCTACGATGTGCGCAGTGGGTTCGAGCACTACTTTGATCTTGGGCAGTTTTGGCAACGACTCTTGTTTTTCTTGCTCAGCTGTTTCTGCAGACTTTTGCTCAAGACGCGTCTGCTCCTGCTCCTCTTCCACATTGGACACATTGGACAACTCATTCTCATTGGCCACATCAGCATTCTCATCCTGCTCTTTTGTGTCCAAGTTCTGGATTGCTTTATCATTGTTATTGACCGCCGCTCGGCTGCAACTGGACGGCTGCTGCTCTTCCGTCTCGAGTGGCAGCGTCGCCTCCAATCGATTATCCATCATCGGCTGTGGCTCCACTGGCTGTGACGGTGGCTCATTCTCCACTGGCTGTGACGGTGGCTCATTCTCCACATTATCAATTTTTTTGGCATCCATGTCTTTTTTGTCTTGTTTGGGATTGTCCGCAATGATTTTGTCCATTTTCTGCTCACCTTTTTTATCCTTATTCGATTCGCTTTTCGTACCGCTGCTCGATTTAGCTGATGAGTTTTTCGATTTATGTGCCTTGTCGGAAGAGTGCTTCTTTTTCGACTTATCCACTTTATCCGATTTATTCGGCTTTTTCGATTTAACTGATTTATTGGATTCATTTGACTTATCTAATTTGATCGACTGCTTTACTTTATTCAACTTATCAGATTTATGCGCCTGTGGCGCTTGAATTGATTCATTGCCAGACTTATCGGTTTTATCAGGCTTCTGACCACTTTTCTCTTCCTTATGCTCTTCACTCGGCTTATCCGTTTTCTCAGTTCTCTGATCGCTTTTCTCGGCCGTACGCTCTTCACTCAATTTATCGATGGCCATCTTTTTGGGTATCTTGAAGTGAATCTTCTTAGTTGGTCCTGACTGGACAACGTTACGATATGAGGTATCCAGCTGCACACGATCTTTGTCCAGGGCCACCGGTGGCGTAGACCTTACAGGCGGCTCTCTCTCCAGACTCTCCAGCTGACGCTGCTTCTCCGTAGCCTCCAGCTTGCGTCGCTTCTCTGCTTGCTCCTTTGCAGCCGCTGCAGCTTTGGCCAGCCGGTGCTCGCGATAGGTGCGCGGGCTTTCATTGCCAGTCACGGGTGGAGGGAAGCGGGTATTAACACCATGGCCGCCACAACGATTGTAGCCACCTCTGTTGCCATAAGTAGCGCCGGACTTGTTTAAAGGAATATTGATGTTGTTCTTGTTATTTGACCATATTACTTTGCTATTGTTATTATTGTTAGCATAGACATAATTGTTGTTATTGTTGCCATTGTTGGACGATTGCCAGTTGAGACCCTCTTGCTTGGCCTCCTCAAATCCATTGTAAGAGGCATCCTGGAAGAGTGCTGTTCGTTGTGCATGTCTGAATTGCTGATGATTTAATGCTGGTGCTCCTGGCTGCTGCTGCTGTTGATTTTGCTGCTGTTGCTGCTGCTGTTGTTGTTGCTGCGGTGATCCTGAAGATTGCAATAACACTTTAGTGTTGATCCAAGTCATTATTCGCGGATCACGCACCTCTGCGTTGCTGGGCAAATTGTTGTATCGCCGCTGAACGGACTCACTGAATTCGTTGACAACAGCAGCCGTTGTGGGATTGAGTTTAAATTCTGAAGTTGTCGTTCTATGATTTCGATTGAGTGGAACATGTGGCCTTATCGCTGGCACATTGGGAATGTTATGCGTATTGCTGCCGGCAGCACGTGTTATGTTAATTAGCGACGGTGGTGGCGGTGGTGGGGACGACGGCGGTGATGACAGTGCCAATGGCAACCAATTTGATTGCACAGTTTGTATTGGCATTGGCGCCGGTGCTGGCATTGCCACTCGAACAATCACTTTTGGCTGCGATGGATTTAGATAGGTTGATTTGTGGCCACGCGGATCATTGCAATTGGAGGCATTCGGCTTGACTACAGCAACATCCGTGCTGGCACTTAAAGCGGCAAGCTTTTTGCGTGCCTCCTCCAGTGAGGTTAACTTGGAATGATCTTCCTCGGCAATATCTGGCGGTGGCGGTGCATTGCATCTGCGCTCAAATATCGGTGAAGGACAGCTCGCTTCGGGGCTGTTGCGGCTATTTGTTGACTTTGGAGATTGTGTTGGAGGTGGATTAGATATGCGCTCATAGACCGATCGCCGCATACCAATGATTGAGTTTAAATCCAACCTTATTTCAGCCGAAGGGCTTGGGTTACATTTGCGCTCAAGACTCGCTTCGGAAATTCTAACTGCTGTTTCTGCAGCCGTCAAAGGCTTTAATGCGATGGGCTTAGACTTGGGTGGATTAGATCTGCGTTCAAACATAGAAAAGGGCTTGTCTGAACCTGGCTCAGGTGGATTCGACTGGCGTAAATTCTCTGGCAACCGTTGATCTGATATAGCTGGTGTTTTTACTGAAAGCACTGTTGACTTGGGTTTATCCGGATTAGCATTAGCTATCGGTGAATTTGAATTAGTCATAAGTTGGGACGACGAAACCGTGACTGAATCCTCACGCTGTTTTGTGCTGAGCGCCTCGGCAGTTCCCTTGGAGGTTGATGGGAGATCGGATGGTGTGTCGCTAAGATCAATAACCTCGTTAGCCAGAAGCTGCAATTGATATATGATTATTTTAAATGCAATTCTATTGCTTATTTATATTTAACATACCATTCCGAATTTGGTTTTGAGTTTATTAAGAACACTCTCAATTTTATTGAACTTTTGCTCGGGGAATCGACGAAATAATTCAGAACTGGACATGCTAAAAATTCCAACATTCAATTAATGGAAATATTATATATGCTATATATTATCGATAACTTACTCGCTCTCCAGCAGCTGCAAGAGAACTTGCAGCTTGTAATACTGCTTTTCAGCAAACTGACGACCATAGGTCTGCAACACATACTTAATGAATGGTGCCGAGTCGCGCAGTTTCTTCACCTTGGAGGAGTCATCATTCTTCTCATGGTCTTTCATGACATCTTTCACATTAGTTTGATGAGCCATTTTTCATAGGTAAATAATCTTAGACGGACAAAATAAACGAAATTAGTATTTACATTACAGCTTTTTTCGAATTCACAAAAATATATATATATGTAAATGTATATCAGGATGTCAAACCGGAATCGAAACCACATGTTTACCGAGTGAAGTTCAACATCGGAACCAAAATTCAAAAACAATTTTTAATGAACTAATACTAGAATCAGTACTGATACTATTAGTCCCGAAAAGAGCATAGCTGAGAATCATTGTATATATGTAAGTACAGACATACATAAACACATACATATGTGTACATAAGTTTAGTTTGATTATCTTAATATTTAACAATATATAATTTGAATGTAGTTAATAGCAAATACACACTGCCGAGTCCTGAAGTAAGCATTTGCTGCCTGCTTCAGCAAGAAAATCAACACCGGCGTCAGTAACAAAATGTGATACACGCGGCTGTATTGCAACGCACTGAGTCTAAATCTACACATGTATTCAAAACATCACAAGCACTTAATTTTACTTTTTTATTAATATGAACTTTAAACTTTTTAAAAACAAAATACAAAAAAAAATACGACGCGCTCGAGAAGCTCATTCGACGATGCTTTTTCGCGGAGACGCGACTTACAAATAAGGAAAATACGCGTAATGTGCGTGTTGCCACATAGTGGCAATTTTTTTTTTTATTCGACCACAATAACGATATGGTAGAACTACACATTAAACGCATTTTGTTTTGCACAAAATTAATATAATATTAAGTGCCAGATATAAAATATATTATTTGCGCAAATTTTCACTAGATAGCTCTTAAATTTTTTGAATATGTTGCTTGCATTGCACACATCTGGCAAGGCCAAGCTTGACATAACAGCTGGCGCTAATAACGAATTCGCCGGAATTTCCCTTCTGTAGACTATTCGTTTGCTGTTTACTGCTGGCCGTTTGATGTTTGGTTGATGTGTCTGTGTGCGCTTGCGTGTGTGTGCGTATCGTTCTCATCGTATCTGCTTCTCAACTGCGCAAATTCATTTTTATTGCTTCTCTGCACTTACAGTTCAGCAAGGTCACAACATGTGTACGTGTGTACACTATTGTGACACCCATGCACAATATGTGTGTATATGCATATCTTTGAACCGAATTTTAATGTGCATATGTGTGTCTGCACAATAGTTTTGTGTATGGATTCCATGTACTACATACATACAAATGTAATTTTCTGTAAAATTGAACTATTTTTTATTATTATCATAAATATCAGTAAAAATAAATCATACAGTACAGTTCCCTTTTCGACCGATCCCATTAGAAATGAGCAATTTTGCCTTGCATTTTCCATTTGACATTGGTAAATACTGCTGATTTTGTTGATATTTTTCCGCGCAAGATGATTTTTGCATAAAAGAGTAATTTTGAAAAATATAAGCTATTGAAGTCAGCGTTGGTCCCAGGTTTGGGGCTTGTTAATTTTTCATTAAATAGTTTTAAAAAGTCCACTTAAATAGCACAAAAATAAGAAAATAAATGAAAATCATAAATTCTTCTTTTTTTTTGCAAAATAAGTTAGAAAATATGATTTTCTCCGTTGTCCAAACACTTTATTGACACACTGTATGTGAAATCGATTATTCTAGCAATGGTAAAACTAAAAGAGCTTAAAGTCAAATAATAAGACTTTTACATTTAATAAGATGAATAATACTGAATATTCACTTCTGGGTTGCATATCAAAGACTCAAAATATCTACACTTCGATGTGGTTACATTATAACCAGAGTCCAGACATTAATTCAACTGAAAATCTAACGTTTTACCAACGGATATATCAAATACTATATTTTTTATATTACTTTTTTATGCAAAAATGATCTCGCATGGACAAATTTAAATAGAAAACTAATAAATAAACTAAAAACGACAATTTCTAGCGGCATCGACTCAAAAAGGAATTGCAAAATCATAAGCACTTATTTTTTTTAATTGTGGGAGATACGCGGATTTAGCGATTTATACTTTCCTAGATATCGTGTGGGCGTGGCCATACAAATTTATTATTGGTTCTGAAACGCGGCTACCAGTAAGGCACCTACCAAATTTTACGGCGCTAACTCAAAAACTGCGGTGGGCCGATCTTTGAAGGACATCGCCAACAACCCACCAAGTAAACTTGGTGACCGTAGCTTATAATTGTGGGAGATAAGTATCTTTATCGATTTTATCGATATTCTAGCCCCCCCCTAGTGGACGTAAGTTTCAAGTCTTTATCTCTAAGAGTTGCGAAAATTGCGTTTATACAGACGGACTGACAGCATGACGGATATATGTAATATATATATAATTAAATCGAGTTTTTCATTATCAATAACTTAATTTTTGATCTGCAAACAGGACTTAAGACATAAGAACGACTAAGACAGACCGAATCCGATAGATTTCATTCGCTTTATTTTAAATTATTTTAATTTTTAGCATTTATACACTAATTCAATTAATATGTATATTATTATGTGTTAATTTTTCCACTACGAAATTTATTTATTTATTGTCAACTAAGATCAGTCGATACAAAAAATACAAAAAGTAAGACTTTGGCCACTGGATCCACCAGAATGGGCAGATTGCCGCCAATGTTGTGCATGACAAAGAGGAAGACGCTAGTGGTTGAGGAGCACGCGATCCCTGCAAAATTTTCGACTCTGCTGGGACCCAGGCTCTGAGAAAAACCTGATGCACTTTTTTTTTATCGATTTGACGGCTTCATGTATTGTCTGGTTAGTGGTGAGACTTACTCTTAGACACGCTAGAGAGTAAAACTACGATTGCATATCAACAATAACACACCGCATCAAGATCTGAGCTAAGTAAAAACAATAGATCAATTTTTAGTGCTAAACTAAAATATATTTTAAGATTCATATTGGCCTTTTTCGAAAAGAAATGAAAACTAAATTGAAATTTTGCATTTAAATACCCCCAGAAATCTTATAAATATTTCTTATTTTTAAATTTATTTATAATTTAAATTTTATTTTAAATTTAATTTAATTAAATTTCTTACTTTTTGTATTTTTTGTGTCGACTGATTTTAGTTGACAATAAATAAATAAATCCTCCTCTTCCAAATCGAAATGAATAAAGTAAGTTGTGAAAAAAGGATTAAATTATTTGTAGAAGAAGAATCTCCAGAACACTATTTTTTCTGCACTGGCCAGGAAAAAACTTGCCACCCTGAGAAACCCCTTTCTAACAAATCAATCACAGTTAGTTAATACAGGACCAACTAAAATTGCGTAGGCTTATACGAGTGCCAGAGAAACTGAGTGAGATCCGACACGGCCTATGTGTGTCGACTCGTTGGTCGGCAACCGTCTAACCTATCCTTGGCTCTCAACCGACATTTTTGTTTTTAGGTTGCACAAACGAAACACATGGTCGTATTGACCAACCTGCACTGCTTACTAACAGTAAAAACCGGTTGAACGGTTGAATAAATTATTTAAATTTATTTTTATACTTCAAAACATTCCCGAACTTCGAATTTTCGAAAGAAAAATTCAATAATTGTTGTAATTTTTTTGGGAAATTTGGTTGGCAGGCGTGATCACTTGATGAAAATTATATATATATATATATATGTTTATAAAATTACACAATGCTCACGAAAGCCCTAACATTATTTGGGAAAATACAAAAATATTAAATAACGTCCGATAAGCAAATGAAGTTCAATGAAATTGACGCACACGGAGTCGAAATCTCCACATCTTTCAAACTGAAACTATCCACTTGAATAACGCGAAAAAGAATCACATTGAAAGAATAATCACAAAAAGAGAGAAGCGAGGGATACACACACAAACACACGCACACACACTTGAACATATTTCTGTGCCTTAGTTGTACACACGCTACAGCAACTAGCAAACCCAAACACATTTAATTTCATATTCATAAGCACAAAAAATATTATCTAACGTTATAGTGTATTTGTAACTTACCAGAAAAGACTTAATATTTTATTAAATGTATTTTCCTTTGCACTACAAATTTCACGAGGTCTACACATCCGAAGTCTGAGTTGAAATGACACAAATTCCAAATAAGTGACGTTTCGCTGTGATTGGCAGTTTTCACGAACACATTACACACTTAGCACGAAAAAGCGACGTCACAGCAAGAATATTAAACTGTACTTATATGAGGGCTCAAAGATATGTTATTGTTTGTATAAAAAAAATAAACTCAAGTTGTTTATTTATTACAGCAAAATTAACAATAAAAAACCTCCAATGCAGATTTCGTTGCGAAGTGTGGCAACGCCGGTCACCTGACATGCCTAGGGTGACACAAGCAAACGTCACAATTCGCCTCAATTATCGAAATTTTTTTATATTACTATCCTTATCGATTTTATCGATATTCTAGCCCCCTAGTGGACGTAAGTTTCAAGTCTTTATCTCTAAGAGTGGCGAAAATTGCGTTTATACAGACGGACTGACAGCATGACGGATATAATATATAATGTATAATGTAATATATATATAATTAAATCGAGTTTTTCATTATCAATAACTTAATTTTTGATCTGCAAACAGGACTTAAGACATAAGAACGACTAAGACAGACCGATTCCGATAGATTTCTTTCGCTTAATTTCAAATTATTTTAATTTTTAGCAACATTTACAATTTAAGATGCAGGAAAACATAGCATTTATACACTAATTAAATTAATATATATATTATTATGTGTTATTTTTCCACTACGAAATTTATTTTGTTATTGTCAAGATCAGTCGATACAAAAAGTAAGACTTTGGCCACAGGATCCACCAGAATGGGCAGATTGCCGCCAATGTTGTGTATGACAAAGAGGAAGACGCCAATGGTTGAGGAGCTGACGCGCAACGGCACAATCTCAACGACAATGGCAAATACAATACCAAACCACATTTCAGCAAAGAAGTAGCTCAGTTCGAGCGTAATCATGGCCCACAACGGATCAAAATAGACACAGCTAAACGCTGGCAGTGTGGCAATCTATTGGCAAATGGCCAAGGACAAAGGTGAGCGAGCGAATGCCCATCTTGGCGACAATCTTGTCGGAAGCAACGCCGCCAACGACAACACCAACGCTACCAATGCCAATGGTGAAGGCAAACAGCCACCAGCCGAGATCTACGTCCGGGAAACACGTATTATAGTAGCGATCCGCATTGTAGATAAAGGTCATACCGCCGCCGTAGCGTATCAAGGCGCTAATCATGAGCATTATCATCGCTGGACTCTTGATAACCTGCTACAATGTGATGGGTTTGCCAGTGGACGTTGTGCGATCACCATCGACAATATATTTGCGCTCCGGCTACCGCAGTGTGGTGCCAGTTAGACCGGCTACAATGATGGTCAGGACACCCGCACCCAAACAGCAAACACGCCAGCCCATATCGAAAAAGTTGAGCTTGGTGATGTAGCGACCAACGCGGCGTCCGTTTTCCAAATTAAATAAATTCGCATATGGCAGCACAGTTTTTGTCTGATTTCCAAAAATTGAACAGCCTCTAAAATTTGTATGTGGATCATAAAAATTGCGACCCAGATTCAATGTTGCTATCGTATATTAGCAGCTAGCGTATATTAGCAGCATTAAAGCTAAGTGCGTGTCAAACATGCATAGGAGCCACCTATCTGCAGATTTTAATTTAATTGAGCGAAGAAAAAAGGCAAGTTAGCTGCGCCATCTGTGGGAACCTATAGGACCGTCAAATATTTGATATTGAGAATGGAATTTGAATAAAAAACTTTGAATTGCTGTTTAATTTAGTTTAAAAATGTATGGATGCTTTGAATAACTTTCAAATCTTAGCAATTTGCTATTAAATGCATGGTGGTATTAAGTGAAATGAAATTCGCAGATATGGTTACTTCTGTGCGTCTTGTATCCGAACATGAAGTGAAAGTCCTGTTTAACATGCGAACGTTTTTTTATAATTTGCAGCCGACTTCCGCTATGAGGGCATTATTTTGGTGAAGAAATCATCGGCGATTCACTCGTTGAAAGATCTGCGCGGTGCCAAGTCGTGCCACACGGGCTTTGGCCGGAATGTCGGCTACCGGATTCCGATCACAAAGCTGAAAAACACGCACATTTTGAAAGTTTCTGCAGATCCACAGATCTCGGCTACAGAGCGTGAGCTGAAGTCGCTGTCCGAGTTCTTTACGCAATCGTGTTTGGTGGGCAACTACTCGGCGCATCCGGATACGGATCGCCTGCTGAAGAAGAAATACGCGAATTTGTGCGCACTGTGCGAGAAGCCGGCGCAGTGCAACTATCCGGACATATACAGTGGCTATGATGGAGCCATACGCTGCCCGGACAAGGGTAGTGGCGATGTGGCCTTTTCTAAGGTGCAGTACATCAAGAAATATTTCGGTCTGACGGGCAGCGCAGATGCGCCCGCCGCCGAAGGTAAGGCCGAGGACTTTGAGTATCTGTGCGAGGATGGCACCCGTCGCCCAATCGCCGGACCGGCCTGCTCCTGGGCCCAGCGCCACTGGAGCGGCTACATTTCCAACGAGCTGACCGTGCATGGCCCGGAGAAGCTGCATCAGTTGCAGTCGCGCCTGGAGCGTTTCTTTGACAATGGACTGCATGCGGAGAATAAGCAGGCCGCCGCCCATCTGCTCATCCAGCCGAACGCCGCCTATCACAGCAAGCCGAATGCCATCGATCCTAAGGTATATCTGGAGCGTGCCGGCTACAAGAAAGTAATTGAGTGCGATGGCAGCGCCATACGCAAGTTGCGCCTCTGCGTCCAGCGAGATACGGAGTTTTCCAAGTGTCAAGCGCCTCATCGAGCTGCCTACGCACGTGATGCCCCGAGCTAGAATGCATCCAATCCACCGACTGCATTCAGGACCTGTCCAACGACATGGCCGATATGCTGATCGCTTCGGCGACAAGCTATGCAGAGGCTCATGCGCAGAAGCTGCTGCCGTTGGTTTTCGAGCAGCTGAAGCCTGAAGAGCTGCTGGTGGCCGTTGCCCCACCCACTCTCAATCGCGACGCACTGCAAAAGGCGCCACTGTAAGACCAACACCGCTGTCAGAATCATTGCAGGAATTTCTCTCTAATATGACTGCTTCTCTCTATCTCTCTTTGTCTCGGTCCAGTCACTATGATGGAAACTGTGAACGTGCTCGGTTGAGCGCCGCCTTGTTGAACAAGCGCCGCAGCCTGGAATGGTGCAATGTATCGCCAAGCACGGAGCAGGATGTGCTGATTGTGCCTGCCAAGCAGTTGGAGCAGCACAAGGACTGGCAGCTCGTCTGCCCCACTCTGGAGCGTCGTCCAGTCACCGACTATGCAGACTGCAACGTTGAGGTGCAGATGCCACGTGCAATCTTTGCCCGGGCCGACACCACGCCTGTCGAGCAGGAGACTATCAAGCATTTGTTCGCTCTGATCTCCGACAGATTTGGAACCCACGGCAAATTCGTCGATGTTTTTGCGCTCTTAGGAGAGTACCAGAAGGGAGAGCAGAATGTACTCTTTGATGTAAGTGTTCCCAATCCATTTTATTCGAATCGCTTTGAAGTCCTCGTCTAATCCTCTCTCTCTCTCTGCCTCCTGCAGGACAATGCCAGCAAGCTGGTTACTGAGGTGGTGAGCCATTTACAGAACGAGCATATCTACAATGACCTTCAGTGCGATGGCAACAAGATTGTCAAGATTTAAAAAATATAACCAAGGCTTCACACATTTGTGTGTCTGCTGCCCATTTTAAACTGTAGATTTGCATACTATTTGATTTCTGTTTCTTTTTTTTTTAATAAATATGAGAACAAAAATATGATTTACCTTTGTTATTTGGCGCCTCCAATTGAGCTGAGCATTAGTGGTAACAAGCTGAAGCTGTTAAATTCGATGCAACATATATATTCAGCTTTTTGTTTGCTTAGTGTAGTGTTGTAGTAAAAATCTAAACTTATTTCACCAAAAGCGCAATAAGTTAAATCAGACACTTTGAAGATTACATACCCGGAGTTAATCTTTTCGAGTATAGGTACATAAGTTGATGCATAATGATTTAGATAATGTTTTCATGCTTAGAAATGGTGATTAGTTAATTCTATTTTCTATTTTGTAAGACTATCAAAGACAGCTTTGCTATTGGGTTCCATTTTCATGGACACTTCAACAGATTTGCTTTGTTGGTTAAACTCTCTACTGAATTTCACGGACATCTGTTGCAAATCGCCACAAATATTTTCATAGATTAGCTTGTCATGCAAGTCATGCTGTAATATGGCAATCTTGCCCAGGGACTGCAGCTGACAAAAGTATCGGAAATTCCATTGATCCTTAGCTTATGCTGATGCAACAGCAAATCGCATATCCGATGGCTGACATGCATTATCTTTCCGCCTCCAGCAACTTGGCCAGCTGTCGAAGGTGTTATTTGCCGTAGCAATAACAATGACAGATGCATTGCAATGTCGCCCATAAAAAAAGGGCTCGATCAGCACCGAAATGATCGTCTGGTCGCATGTCGTTCAGAGCCCAATGATAGGATTGGTCCGTTTGCTGAGTTTCTGGTCCAGCGACGACAATACATGACGCAGAAGGGGGCAACTTCTTATTGGTTTCCTTTCCCACTCAGTTGCTGTAGCGATAAACTTTTCAAACTTTTAAATTGTTATTGTGAATGGGTAAAGCTAAAAAAGAAATTGAATATACATTTTATGTAATTACAATTAAAAATTGTTAAGTATTGTACCTCAATTTAGTAACACATTGCTTTTCAGTATCTGTTTGAATTTATGCGCGCAACATTAACGCACTAATGTGCGCAATATTGATTGCTATGTAAAGTAACAACGCTATGCAAGACAACGGCGGCGAAAACAATTGCTGGCTTCATTATAGACGGAAAAGTCGACGACGCTTACAAGATGCATTTGGCAATTGCAAAGAATGCTTTGGTTAATGTGGACAACAAATAAGTGCACATAAAAGAGTCACAAGATGTCAACATCGGCGAAAGACCAAAATAATTGACTTGATAAATGAATCGCTGGAAATTTGCATGCGCGCATGCGAACATGTTGAAACATGTCTCATGCGCTGCTTGCATCATGGAGATACAATCAACTTTAAGCCGGTGATGCTGGTAAAACAACTGATCCGCTGGTTTGGCTTCGCACCACCAACAGCCCCCGATCGCTTCCTGGCCCTGTTGCTCGAGCTGATGCGCTTCGACTTCAGCGATACGATTGTCCGCAAGATTCCTTGCCGCCGATTCCAAGCAGAGCTGGAAAAAATACGACAAATATTGCATGCTCTGTCAACAGAACGTTACATTAAACTGCTGGATAAAATAGAGAGCCTGCTTGATATTATGTACAATAGTTCAGGTAACACAAAAATATAAAAAATATATATATAAATGAGTTGTTCTCTTGTATTTTTGTATTTTTGCAGGAGAATCACAGAGCAGCATAAGCGAAATGGCATTTTCAGTCAGTGGCTTCTATCTGCAGGCTGAAGACTATGAAACAGCTTGGTCACGCAACATTGACAATTGCCACCAATGTGGATGGCCTAACAGTGAAAAACGATCAGCAGTTGCAGTAGCAATTGATCAATATACAAGAGTAGTGCCCTGTTTACGATTCTTAAGCTGATGCAGCATCGCATTTGCAAACGTACCAGGACAATCCATTATGCCAAGTGTATTGAATCGGATGTGGATGCGCATCTACAATTGCGAATTTACAGCGCTAGCTGGCTGCTTTTACCAGCTAAAGCGGCCGGAGAGGAAGCAGTGTGGTCACAATTGTGCAACCGATCGAACTGATTGTTGAGGTTCTCAAATCGTTGAGAGTCCCAAGACGATAAGATAAGACCAAAAGCAAACGACTGCTCAAGGCCGCATATGAATTGGCTATGGGTCAGATATTGGCCGAAGGAAGACTGCCACCGTTGGAGCTGTTAGCGAAACAGCGTGAGTTAAGCTACGTCATCGTGCAACTAGGCTCACTGCCTAGTAAGTGCTGCAACAGCTCTGGCTGGCTGCCCGTACCTTCACCAACTGCGAAGGCGCCTATGCGCTCTGCTTGGGGGCGATACGTGATCTCATGTTGTGTGCTGCTGCTGATGATGCGGACACACTGCTTCCGGCCGTGGGCATTCTGCTCCGTATGCTCTGTCGCAGCGAACATTTTCGGCGCGAATTCAACAACAATGCCGTGCTGCTGGTCTGTTTGATGCGATGCATTTTCCTGCTGCCCCACTCGCCACAACTGTGCGCCGTTGCGAGCACCTGCATATTTATGCTGCCTTTTGACGGGCACATCACTCCAGCCTCCAGCTGGACGTGGATCTATCCGCATTGTCTCGCCAACATTCGCCATGTACGAACTGGCCATGCAGGCGCATTTGCATGCCACACACATTACGGCAATGCGGGGCTTGATGTCCAATATTGGCGTCTCCTTCTGGCGCTCTGTGCCTGTGGCAGAGCAACAACATCTCCTGGCACACCAAACTCTTCATGGAGCTGAGCAAGTTGGCTCGCACCAATTTCGAGCTGCGCAATTTCCAACATGTTGTCTTCTAAGGGTCCTGCGGCAGCTGAGCAATCAGCCATTGAATCTTGATAACACCAAACTGCAGGTGAGCAGATTTAATATATTTTATTTCAAATTGTATTTTTGGTTTGGCCGTTGTAATTTTCTATTTGTCTCGCTTTCTCTCTCTATCTTTTTCTTTCTCATTCTCTATCTGCACCCAGACTGGAGCTCAGTGGCAAAGGGACTGTCTGCTGATCATCTGTCAGCTGCGGTCGAACAGGAAAGATGAAAGTCTGGCTCTGGATTGAAGGTGCTGCGCTACCTGATGGGCCTTTGAGGTCATGCTGATGGAGAGGAGCGCACTGTAGCCTGGGTGGCGGTGGCCAATTGGTGCAAGAGCCACGGTGACAAATTGCCTAGCGTCCTGCTGGACTTTGATGATTTTCTACCCAGTGGCCTGGCCGAATGTTGCCTCGTCACGTTGCTGGATGCCAATGAGCTGATGCTAGTGCGTTAGCTAGCCGGACGTCTCTTCGAGCTGCTGATGCCGCACACTGGCACCGACACTCGTACGAGATTATTGGCTGCTGTGTGAGTATCTGCGTCCGTCTAATCGTACTAATCTAACCTGAACCCAATATCGTGTGCTACTCTCGCCCAGTACGCCTTCGTCAACGCGAAGTGGATATGGATCTGGGGGGTGGCAATATCTGTCGGCTCTACTTACTGTGCTATCAGCACAACGTTCAGTTCATACAGCTTAGCATCTGTCGCGACACGTTGCTGATCGATGGCTACTACTCGCTGATGGACATTGTGCTCGATCAGCAGTTGCCTGTACTGGAAAATCATCTCATTGAACTCCTTAAACTGCTAATGGTCATCTTTAAGGATAAGGACGCCTATAAGAATCTCTGTTTGAAGTTTCGCTCGCAACCCAATATGCATTATGATCTGTTCGTGTATGTCGTAAGTTCGGACTTTGTCCACGGAACTGTACAGCAATATGCACTGGCAACGCTATCGTTGCTGCTGGCTAAGGTGCTGAATTCCAGAGGGGAGCTCAATGTACTAGTCATATTTGAAGAATATGCGAACAAGGACTGCGACAGGGAGAACACCTTGATCAGCTAAAGGGCGAACTCCTTGAACAAAGAACTTCAAATGCTAAGCTTGAAAACTGTGGCGAAGCATAAAAAAACCTATATCAAAAACGCCCACTAATCCGATACAAGCAATGGAAGTTTTGCAAGAAGACCCGGAACTTCTCAACTCTATCATCGAATGGATCGGCAGTTTGAGCAGCACTATCCGAACGGCAAATACAGCTTCCTGCATCCACCAACAAAGAGTTATGTGCAGGTCTGTGAAGTGCTCGGCAATCAGCTGAAACTGTCTTCCCAAGTGACGGACATGGCAGCATCGAGACTTTCCTCCACGGTGACACTGTGGGCAATGCCACCGTCTATGTGAGGTGGGTGGGTGCCCACAAGACGGGCGATGTCATCAACAATCTGAATTGGGACAGTTCGTCGCATGCCGTCATCATGTATCCCCAAATGGCCACTCGTTTGGTGCGTGTCCTGCTCCGCTTGTGGCCCTGGATTTCGCATACAATTATGGTCAAACACATGATTGTGCGATTGTCGATGCTGCTCATCAAACACTCCCTCGAAATGTGCAAGCAGGCAGCACTGCTGCTTTCCAACCACTCCCATTCGCTGTTCCAGCTGATGGTGCGCGTCGCCAAACTCGAGACGACCAAAAAGGAAGCAACCGCTGACAATTCTCATGCGCACTCAATTATTGACACCGCGCTGCGAGTGATGATCAACTGTTGCTCCTGATGCAGCTCCACCGAACGACGTCGTGCTGGAAAAGCTGAACGAGGATATTGCCCAGATGTATTACGCGGATGATGTAATGCGCGCGACAGGCAAACGTGCCTGCACCGCCAGATGCAGTACTGGCAACAGCAGATTGCCCAGTCGCCACAAGAGCATTGGTAACAGCAGCAGCAGCAGCAACATCTTCGCTATCAACGCTGAGCTGGCGCCCCACAAAAATAATGTGGCGCCACGGGGTAAAACGTTTACCCGATCCGGTGCTGGACTTGATCGTGCCAGTTTCCAGGACAAACAAGTACAGAAACAGCTGAAGCAGATGTTGAGTGCAACAGTCCCAATTAGGAACACCAATCCCGATTGGCATTCCAAATACGATGGCGCCAAGCGTTGTGTTGTTTGTGTGAAGAGTGTTAAGAGCACGATGCTCCACTATGTGCAGCATCATGGCGAGTTCTATTTCGCCCGTCTGCCACCTGGAATGCTGCAGAAGCTGCGTATCGGAATTGACAATTTTCCCATCTATGCATTAAAGCAATCCAGCATTAAGTATTACCACCAATGCCCGTTTTGCATTAAAAATATAGAGTTGACAACATACGGCTGGGTACATCATATTGCTATGCATACCGGTGAGTCAAAGTATCAGTGCTCACGATGCAAGTGGCCGAGTAATGGAGTCAATGCGCTTAAGACTCACGTGGCGGAATGTAGCAAGGGCGCTAAGATCCTGGAGAATCAACAATATAGCCGCTGAGCATTCATGTGTGCCATTTGTACGAATTTGTGCAGCTATGTCGAAAGAACATGGAGCATCACTGGCAGCTCCAGCATGGTCTCAACAAGAACGAATCTCTGGCGTGTTTGGACGAGCAACTAATAATCTTGCAGACCAAAGAACCAACTGAATCTGGCAAAGTTAACGAATCCAGTGGAGCAGGAAGCAGAAGTTGAGCAAAAGACACAAGTTACACAGGAAATGGAAGCAGCACAGGAGACAACAGAAGTGGAGCACGAGATGATGGGAGGAGCGCGATGATTGGACCGATGTTGAGTCTGGCAACAGTCGCCCATTTTCACACATTCTCCAACAAGCTGTCGCCGTAGCGCCGTTGCGCGCGAACATCCGCTAATCCGCTGGAGCGGCAAATGCAACAGCTGCCCGGAGCAGTCAGCTCAACAGCAGCAGCAGCAGTCAAGCATTTCTGATGAGCTGCGTCACATGATCAGCTGTCACATGGAGACGAATACTTCGGCGACTGCGTCTGTTACTGATGCTGCAGCTGCTGCTGCTGCTGCGGATGATGCAGCTCTAGCGGAGACCACTTTACCCAAGCTGCGTGTGCGTCGCTTTGCCGGGGATCGCCTGGCCACCGAGCCGGAGCAGCAGTCGCTCTAGCAGCAGCAGCAGGAAAAATCAGATGTTGCCAATGCAAATGCCATGCTGCGCAATTTGCTGGACGCTGAATCACGTCCGCCCAGCCAGTCGCAGTCGCAGCAGCTGCAGCAAGCGCTCATTGCTGCTGTCGGCGTGGACAGTTATATATTGGGGTTGGCAACCGCACGGTCTGTGCTGTCTCTGGTTCCAAGTCCAGCGCCGGTGGCCATTGGCACGTTTATCAATCATCCCTCCGAGCTTGGCCTGGCTGCTGGTGCGTCGCAGCCGCAACCCGTTCTTGTTAGCTACGGGGCCTTTGTGATCGCCCAAAGCTTAACGAGCAATTCCAATCCTAGCCGGGAGAGCGCATCAGCATTGCAGCAGCGCTCGACACGCCCCATCGCCGATCGTTTCCGAAGCATGGCAATCAATTGTAACTTTTGCGCCCCTCTGTCATGTGCATCAAGGAGTACATGAAGTTCCACTGTGGGCGGCAGTAATAGACAATGTCGACCTAAGATAGTTGACCATCTGACACACTCAGAGAAAAATCGTGACGATACACATACATTTACTGAAGTTCAAGTACTCTTTTTGTCAACAATTAAAGCTAAAAAGAGAAAGGATTTCTTTACACTTATACTCTTGGAACCCACATCTCATGTTGATAAATTGGCCATTCGATCGTATGTCATTTTTGACTCTCGTGTTTTAAAAATTACGCCGCAATCGTTTAACTTACGGTCAATAATTAGGATTTATGCTATACATGGCGTGTGCTGCAAAATAATAACAATAAAAAATCGAGAAAAATCGACACAAAAACTACAAGTTACAAAAAATATGGCAAAATTAAATGGAAATTTGACGACGACTGCATTGAGTAAAAGTCAATTCTAATTGTTTGCTTGTTCGCCCGTCTCATCAAAGAACAAGAGAGAACGTTGTGCAGTTGGGTGTAACCGACTGCGAAATACTTTGACACCGTACGAAATGCCAGCTGGTAACAGGTAGTAAAGATCAGGATTGGTCTAGCCAAGATATATTGTCCAAGTTTGCCTTTCAAATTGCGGTAGATATAAGTTACCTTACTTCGAAGTTTGGTAACTGTAGCTCTTAGATTTTTAAAATTTGAAAAATTATGGTGAATGTTCCTAATAATCTTCCTTCCAAGTTTGCGGGAGATATAAGATTGTGGGAATTTTGGAGGAGAGAGTCTTAGGAGGGATCTTAGTAATCTACTTTTCAACTTTGGTAACTGTAGCTCTTAAATTGCGGGTGATATAGGCTTTTGTCGTTTTTGGAGGCGGCCGTGGGCGAGGACCAACATTTTTTTCCGGATATTTGAAGTGTTACTAGCAATATACCCTTTAAATTTCATATTGTGTGAGATATATGGACTTATCGATTTACACTAATAGGTGTATCGGATTAGGAAGTCGGAGTAGGCGTAGCCACCCAATTTCTTATTGTTCTCTTTGGGGAGTTACCTGTAATATACTTTCAAAATTTGGTGACCCTACCGCAGAAGATATTTAATTTAACATTTTTTGGGTGGCGGGCCGGGGACCTGCGGAGGTGGGCGTGACATTTCGCGATCTTTGAAGGATGTCGCCATCAACGTACCAACCAAATTTGGGGTGTGTAGCTTTAAAATTGTGGGAGATATGTGGCTTTATCGATTTGTGAATATCGATTTTATCGATTTCCTAGCCACCCAGTGGGCGTAGCACTCCAATATATGTTCCAAGTTTCAAGTCTCTATCTTTAATGGTGTCGAAAAAAGTTGTGTTCATGCAGACAGACAGACAGACAGATAAACAGAATAATTGGAATAACAATTTCAGCATTTAACGCTCCAATTTTCGAAACCAAATCTCCCCTTCATTCCCCTGCTCCAGCCACCTTCGACATGCACAGCTCCACACGTTCTAGGCAGATGATCTTGGCAAAGAAAGCTGCACTAATTATAAATTACACAAGTCGGCATCTTTTGTAACCAGAGTGGGACTGTGTGTGTGTGTGTATGTGTTTGTGTGTGTGTGTGTGTGTGTGTTTGTGCGTGTGTGTATATTTATGGGCCCGTTTTTGATTTGGTCAAATCCGCACGGTTTCCATTCGCATTAGAAATCGTAAAAGATTTGCAATCAAGCCCCAAAAATAAACATGTTCGAATGCTGTAGTCGAGAGTGCTCGACTAGCAGTCACGCTCTGAATTCAGCTTATAAATAGTTGTAGTAGGCTGCCTTATATAGCTTTGTTCCATATGTTAGTGAACAAAAATCGATAAAAAAGAAATATACTTAATCTGTATATGGTATCCGAGAACCTACATTCAAAATTAAAAACTCTACTTCTTATAGTGTATACAGATGGACAGACAGACGCACATGACTTGATCGACCTTGCTCATGAGGCCGATCAACAATATGTACATATAAGTATTAAGTACAAAATAACTGGCGATGTCGACGATCGTGTAGATTGCAATATACATTAAATATGAATATACTTATAAAAAAAATATAAAAAATTTGATTGTAAATAGTACGATTTTTCTATATACGAAATTATAAGAATTTCCATTTGATTGGATTCGCAAGTAGATACTGAAGGATCTCGAGAGCGTATCGCAACTTCCACATGATTTAGTCATGATTGAGTTTAATCACGTGATTTGACGCAACAATTTAATTCAACTTTACGTATTCATGAGTTTGAGGCGAATAGCTTTATGATTTCCAGTTATGTCTTAACGATCATGCTGACCTAACAAACTGGAGATAATGATATGAAAACAAATAGTGAGAGCAGGATGCAATGCGAAGACTGAAAACGCGGCCATTAGCCG
Organism: Drosophila paracracens; assembly: GCA_035044025.1. Lineage (NCBI taxonomy): Eukaryota > Metazoa > Arthropoda > Insecta > Diptera > Drosophilidae > Drosophila > Drosophila paracracens. The sequence goes on from JAWNMN010001002.1 coordinate 170,066, forward strand.
ACGAGAATGAAAATTTGGAACACGTGCAAAACACTGTTGTTAGGCTTTTAGATTTAATGAGCTTCAATCGAGGTATAAGGTCACAAATTGTTTGCAAAAAGTCGAGAATTTACATGTTTGTCTTTCATCTTTTCGAACAGCTGAAATTTGTTGTTACTGGAGTTGTCAACAGTGTTCTTGTTATTATCACTATATTGATATACAGTGGCGGACACCTTATTTTGCGCAATGTCAACGAAAAAAAGTAATTGCCTGCCATAAGCTAATCATTCATTATTTTTCAAAAATTCCAAAAACCGATGGTAGGTACATATATTAACCACCAATATGAATGGATGACCCCCATAAACTGGTGTTTCCTCACCTGCTAGGTAGGATTATGTAAAAAAGTACCCTTTTTTAGGGAAAATTTTATTTGTACCGGGTACATTGTGGACACCTGGGTGTCATAAAACCCGGATTTTTTACCCAAAGTTTAATATATTCGGTATAAATAGATCAATCCTTCGACGTCAGTTTAGTTATATCCTGCATCTCGAGTGCAACAAGCCAATAAGGACTATGGGCAAACGGACTACCATTGAACTACGGAAACTGATCCTGGAACACCACAAAAACGGATACACACATCGCCAAATAGCTGAAATGGTCAGTCTGAGCAACTCAACTGTGTATAACATCATTCGGCGCTTCGTCGATGAAAATCGGATTGAGAACAAGGGCAGAAAGGCACCAAACAAGATTTTCACCGAAGAGGAGGAGCAAAGGATCACCAGGATAATAAGGGGATCTCCCAAGCTATCGGCTCCAAAAGTGGTTCCACAGGTGCAGGATGAATTGGGGAAAAAGTGCTGTGTGGAAACTGTGCTCAGGTGTCTGCGGACACATGACTTTAATGCCCGAGTTCCACGGAAAATGCAATTTATAAGCGTGAAAAATAAAGGGACTTGGATGACGTTCGCCAAAACCACTTGGACAAGGATTTGGAGTTCTGGAACACAGTCATATTTGCAGATGAGCCCAAATTCAACATTTTTGACTTGGACGGACGGAGTTATGAGTGGCGACAGCCCAATACTGAGCTGAATCCCAAACACGTAAAGGCAACAGTCAAGCATGGTGGAGGAAGTGACATGGCATGGGTATGTATCTCGTCAGCCGGATTCGGGAATTTTGTGATTTTTGGAACAACAATGGAAAAGAATGTGTACCTCAACATACTAAAGAAAAATTTACTCCAAAGTGCCGAGAAGGTTGGAATCAGACGTACTTTCCGGTTCAACCAGGACAAAAATCCCAAGCACAAGGCCAAGATAGTACAGTCCTGGCTCATCAGGAACGGCCCCCACGTGATAATTCCACCGGCCCAGTCTCCAGATTTAAATTTCATTGAGAATTTGTGGGCTGTGCTGGAAAATAACATCCGCCAGCACAGCATATCCAGCAAAGAAGACCTGAAAAATGCTCTGCGGGATGAGTGGAACAAAATCAGCCCAGAAGCTACCAGGAAGCTGGTAGCTTCCATGAATAATAGGTTAAGGGAAGTAGTTAAGGCTAGAGGATATAATACTAAGTATTAACATTCGTATTTAAGTTTTATACGCCAAATATATTATTTTATTTATACTCATCCAAATGAAGCGAGTTCCTAAAAGTAGGCAACATTTTTATAATCCTACCTAGCAGGTGGGGAAACCCCAGTGTATTGGGGTCATTTATTAATTTTGGTAGTTAATATATGTACCTACGATCGGTCTTTGGAATTTTTGAAAAATAATGAATGATTAGCTTATGGCAGGCAATTACTTTTTTTCTTTGACATTGTGCAAAATAAGGTGTCCGCCACTGTATGTATAAGCGGTCGGGGCAGAAATTACTTGAGGAGGGGACATGCTCCGAAGTTGAGAGCACAAACACAAATAATCCACAGGATTGATGAGCTGCCATCTTATCAAGTAGTAAGGACCTTTCTAAAAAGAATACGACACAAATCTCTACACTTTAGATTATTAAAAATTTGAATTTAGGTTCCGATTCCGATTCGAAATTTGCAATCGCTACATATGCGGCTTAACACCCTGTTTATAAGTCTTGGGGAACTGTAAATCGTTCGTGTAAACGACATGGATGAAGAATAAGCGTTATTGCTAACACAGTTGAGCTGAGCTCAAAATTCTAACTAACAGTGTTCACTCATTAGACAGCCAACCGGTGGAACATCTGTGTCAATGAGAGCAAGTCTCAGCACTGTACGTTTGCGCTCAGGAGTGGTAACTGTCCAACCTTCCGACTCAACAACCCGATCATACCTCAGGGGAACCATGTTCGCTACCTGGGTAAGTATCTGGACAGGAAACTTATCAGCGCAAACACATACATTCAACTGGTTGCTGAAGTCATCCAGCAAACTCAGCTTGAGCAACAAGCTGCTGGTGTACAGGAGCATCATCGTGCCCACATGGACATATGGGATTCCATTTTGGGGCACAGCGGCAAAATCTTGGGTTAACACATTCAAGTTCTGCAGAACCCTATGTGAGCAATTTGACACTACACAACGACTTCGGTGTACCGACAGTCATTAGTCATTTGATGTTACGTAATATTGTAATATGTTAAAACCAATTATTTGTTTATGTTATTAAATAATTATTAATTAAATTCCCTGTTATTATGTATACAATCTTCAAAACAATATTTTATAACCTTTCAATAGGTTGATCAATATTAAATTAAATTTCTACAATAAAAAAAAAATAAAAAAAAAGCTGTTTTAATGTGCCAGCAAAAATTATGCAATTACGTTAGCCAAAATTTGTATCAGTTACTGAACTCGATGAGATCAGCTCTATCATGTTGGGATAGAGTTAGCGCACTCATATTTATACTTTAAAGACTTTTATGCGAGCGATATTTAAAACGTTTCCTTTCTTTCCGTAGGCTCCATATAACCTGTTTCTTGCTCGAGGGCAAGCCCAAGCCGAATGCATCGGAACAGGAGGCACAGAAGACACATCCGGATGCAGTCTTAAATGCAGGCCAAATGCACGGACATGAAAACTCCGTCTTCAGTGTGGACGAGACACTGCCGTCGAATGGTCGCCCCGCCCAGTTGCCGTAACACCTTCAGATGTCCAGCAACGGATACGAGAAGTCACAATCCATTCAGCCACGTCACAATGGCGCCGAGAGCAGCAGACTGTAGTATTAGGACTAGGACAAAACCCAAATGTCAACAAAATTTAAACAGATTTTTTAGTTGAATATGTGAATGTGCTTCTGATTTATTTTTATTATTTCTTTTTATATCTGTAGATATATATACATATATTTTTTTTGTTTTGTAATATAATTGAGTTAAGCGAGATCGTACAAGTAGCGTTAAGCACAGTGCAAGACGCTGTCTTTACTTACATTACCTTACCAATAGTCACATATGCCTTGCGTCTCTAATCATACACTATTTCATAAGTTATATCAATCTGTGTGTAAATTTAAATCATTAATAAAAACTGTTTTGTTACTTCTAAAAAAGAAAAATGAAAGAAAAAACACACTCATACACACCGCCACGTCCTCATATACATAAATATGTGTGTATGTATGTGTTACGCGTCGGTTTGTCCGCATGGGGCAGCTCCGGCCAGCCAGTGCTCAGTTAGGGGTGGGTCTGCCCCTGCCCGCCGACCGCACAATAAACGAAACTACACAAAATCTACACATCACTAAAAACAGCTGCTCTAACGGACAGTGGCAATTCAAAACACAAAACAAAAAAAACGGCTTTACTCCCGGCTTCCAACGGCGGTTTTGCTGGTATAGCCGTAGCGCTCCCGCCCTTCCTGTGGGGGTAATTAAATGATCTGGGACCCACCCTTATAAGTCTGCACAATCAGATATTTCCTAACCCACTTTGGGTCCCCTTCCCTTATTTATAACACTTAGCCTTCCATTTTTTTTCTAAACGTTATTTCATTATTTATAAAAAAATAATTTATCCAAAAAAAAACATAATTAACAACAAAAAAAAAGTAACAACAAAAAAAAAATAGTAACAGCAAAAAAAATTATAAATGCAAAAAAAAATAGTAACAGCAAAAAAAATTATAAATGCAAAAAAAAATAGTAACAGCAAACAAAATTATAAATGCAAAAAAAAATAGTAGCAGCAAAAAAAATTATAAATGCAAAAGAAAAGGTAACAAAGAAAATTATTAATACCAAAAAAAAAATATAAACAATATCAAAAACAAAAAGAGTAACAAAAAAAAATTATTGATGCAAAAAAAATATAAATAACCAAAAAAATATTGTTGGAGTCTGACCGCTGCCGTCTTTATTTATTCGTAGCTTATTCCAGACTAATCTTGACTTTGGCTTGACCTACATCGCTCAGCCTCTTCCCTGACTTTTGATTCACCTTCAACATTGTCGCTCATTCTTTTATCCTCTATCGGATAATACTCCGTTACTTTCGGAGCTTTTGGGCCCGCTCTCTTTTTGAACCTGGGGCTACCACTCGTTGACACTGTGGGCAGCCCCAACTATCGATAGCCTCGGCCCCGCTGCAACAACACCCCTGGACTCAGAAGGATACCCGGCAAGAATCCTGGGAGCAAGGGGTTTTCTAAAGATGTCTTGCCCTATTTGTCGGTGCCCAACCTGGCCGAGCTGCCCATTTAAAGTCTTTCGCCGCGCCCAACGTGGGGCTTACCACGATTGGATTCAGGGTTTAAGGTCTTTGGCATGGAAGACCCCTAAGGATCTCCCCTGAAAATCCTCCAAAAGATAGGCGTTGTTGCCGACTCGCCGGACCACTCTCGCCTTGAAGAACTTCATCGCGAACTTGGCGTTAAAGCCCTTGGCAAAATTGCTCAACGCAAAATTCCGCCTATAGACCTCTTGGCCCGGCTTAGCATGAAATGTGCGTGCCCGAGTCTCTCCACGTTGATGACTACGCTCATAGGCTTTATGTAGTTGTTGTTGGACCATTTGTCTTATCAACTGTATTTTGTCGGCGGCCCGCAAATGAACGATTTCATGTTCACACATGGATCTTAATTTTCGAGCCAGTTTATAGTTCGCCCCGTTTAAGAACATGTGGTGGCCGAACACGGCACAGAATGGCGTGACTCCGGTAGCCGTATGCACCGCGTTACGGATGGCCACTTCTATCTCCGGAAGGTACAAATCCCAGTCACGGTGGTCCTGCCCAAGATACGCCCTTATGGATGTCAAAACCGTCCTGTTGACTCGTTCAGCCGCATTACTTTGCGGCGAATACACGGCCGTTCGCATATGTGAAATCCCGAAAGACTCGATCATGTTTTGAAAGGTGTGGGATACAAATTGGCGTCCGTTATCCGAGTGAATGCTTTCTGGCGTTCCGAATTTGTAGAAAACCTCGTTGACCAGGAAGTTGACTACGTTTGTCGCCGTAGCCTCCCGCATGGCTTTCAAAAAGGTGAACTTTGAGAAATGGTCAACGACTATAAATATCCATGCGTGCCCTTGCTTAGATCGCGGATATTTCCCAAGAAAGTCGATGTACAGCTTTTGGAAAGGTCGTTCCGTCACAACTTCGCTCCCAATTCCCACTTGCATGCGGAAATTCGGTGCCTTACATTCCTTGCACGACTCACAATGCCGCACCCAATCTTTTACTTGTACAACCATGCCTGACCAGTAGAAATAACGACGCAAGTTTTCCAAAGTTTTTACGACCCCACCATGTCCCGCCGTTTCATCTACGTGAGCCTTTCCGATCAGTCCGGCGGTCAAGGAGTTAGGGACCCACAACTTCCAAAACGTTCCTTCTAGTTCCTCTTCCAGACGAACAAACTCCATACGCTTAAATAGCAACTCTCCCTCTATCTTCATATCGGGCAACTTGTCTTGATTCTGGCGTACGTGTTCGAGCAAGGCTTGATATTCCTTAGACTCGAACTCGATGGTGCTAAAGCCCAACAGCTGCTCGGGATCAAGACGTATCTCCTCGACACTGCGCGAAAGTGTATCGGCCACTATGTTGTCCGTACCTTTCCGATGTTCTACACGAAAGTCATATCCCTGCAGTTGTAAAGACCAACGAGCTAACCTCCCACTCAGATCTTTCATGGACATCAACCATTTCAAACTGGCGTGGTCAGTGATACAAGTGAATGACATTCCTTCGATATAAGGCCTGAATTTCTTAATAGAGAGAATCGCCGCCAAACATTCTTTCTCCGTGACTGAATAGTTCCTCTGGTGTTTATTTAATTTTGCCGAGAAGAAGGCTAATGGTTGTTCCTGGTCTTCTAAATTTTTTTGGAACAAGACGGACCCTACTCCAAACTGCGATGCGTCACACTGGACAAAGAACGGTTTGGAGAAGTCAGCGTGAACAAGCACAGGTGCTGTAGTCAACGCGGTCTTCAAAACCTCCACGGCTCGTACAGCTTCTTCCCCCAAAACAAACTTGCCTTCACCCTTCTTGAGCGCTTCCGTCAATGGTGTGGCTAGGCTAGCGAAATCACGTATGAATCGTCTATACCACCCAGCAGTGCCTAAAAAAGAGCGAACTTCTTTCCGCGAACTTGGTATCGGGATTCTTTTAATTGCTACCACTCGCTCGGGATCCATGCGTAGCATACCACCACCGATGATGAATCCCAGATACTTCAGGGACTTAAAACAAAACTTGGATTTCTGCAAGCCGATGCAAAGGTTTGCCTTCCTGAGGCAATCTCCTACTCTTCGCAAGTATTTCATATGGGTGGGAAAATCGGGGGCGATTATCAGTAGATCATCTAGATAGACAAAGACATTGGATCTTAACTCAGCGGGTATCACTTTGTCCATCAAACGAACAAGTCTTTGGGCGGCATTGCATAGCCCGAATGGCATCATTCGAAACTGATATAACGGCCTTCCAGGTACCGCGAAAGCAGTGTAGGGCTTACTTTTGTCGTCCAGTTCGACCTGCCAATACGCAAACTTCAAATCTACGGTGCCCTCCGGCTGTTCGGACTATCGACACATAGGGTTGCATTTGAATCACTAGATCCTCAATCAATTCCCTGCTGCCTTTGCCTAGCAAGCTTACACTTGCTCCGGCATCCAAAAGACCTCTTAACGAATACGCGCCTACCAATACCTCATCGAATACGCTTGAGTCTCCCAGATCGCCTCTCCGTATTGCCTCCACAACAGCCTTTCGCCTTACGCGTCGTCGTTGAAAGCGTTCACGCGTCTACTTGACTCTACGTGATACCGTTCGCATCCCTTCTAATTGTCGGTCACTAAATATCCTATTCCTTACTTCTAAATATTTTCTAAACGTTTCATCGAGAGGTAAATACCTGATTAAATTACCATCCTTATTTCTACAAATTTCTCTGGGCGGGTTTTCTACTCCCTCTCTTTTCCGGACTGTATCCCCGAACGTGAGTCGCCCGTCCTCTTCACGCTCATCCGTCCGTTTCCCGAGAATTCTGGGCATTTCGGAGAGATGGTCCCTGGACAGCCGCATCTATAGCAAAACAGTTTACGCTCCAGGGATGGACAATTTCGGAAATCATGATTTCCTTCGCCACAATTCCAACATCCGGGTCGATGTAGGCATTTCTGATCCGCTCTTATTTCCTCCACCATTACTTCGGATTCTGCTTCTACTTCGTCGACCAGAGCCTTTCTCCCGCTCGAATACCGCTGAGCGTCACCATGGATTGGTCGGCTGTACCGCTTTCCAAAACTAGCTTCGACCTCACACGCTTCGTCTCTTAACTGGTCCACGGTAAACAGCTCCATGGCTAGGTTATCTTTAAGCCCTTTCTTTATGATTTTGACAAGATCGCGCTCCGACAAGTGTTTCTGTAACCGCGAGGCTAACTGTCGCATGGCGTGGATATAATCCTCTGCTCCTTCCCCGGACTGTTGCTCACGCTTTAACAATTCGTGCATCCGATCATGCTCCGACCATGGACCCCGAAATCTGTCCAACAGCGCTTTCCTCAAAGACGGCCAACTATCTACTCTAGCTTGACACACGTATAGCCAATACCAGTCCCTGGCTTTCCCAGTTAGTAAAGCATGGGAAAGACCTCAATATCTCGTCCCAAGGACAACGATATTGGTACTGCAAAAATTCCAGGCGAAAAACGAAATCTTCGACGGCGGACGGGCGACTGTTCCCGTCAAATGAAACTCCCCATCGGTCAACCCTCCAAGAGCGATTCGCCCGCTCCGGACGGTTCTCGTACGGTGGTTCGTCCCGCCCATTTTCCTCGTCACCCTGATCTCCCCATCTCCACGGCCCCACACACGGATTTCGCCAATCACGAGCATGATGATCGGCTCCCTTGCGGATCGGTTTGTGCGGCGGTATCGGTGGGATTGTCTCCCTAAACGGGGATGTGGTCGAGAGTCGTTTTGGTATTGCCCCACCATTCCGAGGAATTCCTGGCCATTGGTTCGCAAGGTTGGTGGATGTTGCTGGCGGGGAAACTGTTTCTGCTGACCTGGGCGGCTTCTCTGCTTCCATTTCTCGGGAGGCGGCAATCGGTCGCAGCACCTCATTTAACAATTGCATCATACTTTGCATGCCCGCTCGAATCTCCTCCCTAATGGCATCACCAATTCCGGCGGACATCGACTGCCGATAGGTCGCGTGCGCTTGTGCCAGAGCCGCATTGACCGCTGACTTTTCTGCGGAACCCACGCCTGGCGGTAGGGTTCGCACTTCGGCCGGAACGTCATCTCTAGTCCGAACCGGGATGCGCGGAGGACCGGTGAGAGTAAAGGTGTAATAAGTCACTTGTCGAGTTCCTAAAAATTTTTTTTGTTTCCGCCTAAAAAGGGGCAATGATTTGTTGTGTTTCACCTTTAGCGCCATCTAGGAGCGAGAGGCTCGAGCTTTCAAAAGAAAAATACACGATTAGCAAGAAACCCAAAAAAATTGTTGAAAACGGGGGTAAAGCAAATTTTTGGAAAAACGAGAGTGCTTAAGTTCTTTGGATCTCAGACCGATTCTTTTTCGTTTCAAGCCCTCGAACGAGCAAGTTGTGCGCGGTCCAACCGAAATTAATATATATAAAGAAAAAAGGCAAATATCAAATAGTGCCAAAGTCAATAAAGCAAGTGCGCCGTAACACGTGTCCACTATCATTACCTAGTGTATAAATCTTTATACACGCGAGTTGAGTTGTAAATTCAGACCCTTTATTAATATAAAACTCTTAAACCTAAAATGCATAGAAAAAATACACTATGCAGCCGCTTAAGGCGACTGCATTGGTCCCTTATCGAGTGCGGCCGTTTGTAAGTCGACCGCTATCTCACTCCATCGAGTGCAGCCGCTTGTAAGGCGATTGCAGTCTCACTCCATCGACTTCTCTAAAAATAGCTTAACCCCATGCAAGCCAGCCTCAAGTGCCTAATCTTGAGGGCGCTGCATGAGCTAGCTATCAGCATATCTCATGTTCATATTTAAACAATGCTGGCTTGCATGGGTCAGCTATCAGTTGCTGAGAGCGTCACATGTTCATACTCGAACATTCTCCGGGGGGGCATTAAATGTAACATTTACCAAATCTCTATTATATAAACATAGTATTCTTATCCTACGTTTTAAAAGTTAAGACTCAGATGCTGCTTGTAGTTTGAAGTTTATGCCCAGCTGTTATCCCAGGATGCGTGTCATGTAGTCCTGCTTTGCTTGTTTCCTTCAACATTTGAGAAGGCTGAATGAATATAGGATTCAACCTTCCTAGGTAATGTCCAGCGGTGCGAACATCGTCCGTCTCGCTCTCATTTTCCATTGGGATCAATGGCCGCGAGTTCAGAACTGCCTCTATGCGACATAGCAGCGTAGAAAACTCTTCATAGGTGCAGCTATTATTTCTAAAGATCCGCTTTAGACTATATTTCATAGCTTCAGCTCGAGGTTTCCATAATCCTTCCATGTGGGAACTCCCGGGGGGAATAAAGCGCCAGGCTCTTTTCTTTTTCAAGTCGTTGCATCGCGTCAACGACTCCTGTTCACTCTCTTCCAATTTGTTGAGAACATCCTGCGTTTGCATTTTGCGGTTCTCCGATTGTGTCACGACTTTTTGTATTTTCTCTGAAGACTCTTTGTGTCGGCTCACTTGAACCTCCCGTGTAGCTTGCTCCAGTTCTAGTAGCGACTCCAGCTCCTTGGTGCGCATCTCCAAACGCTTAGACATGACAGCCAAAGAGGGATCACCAATATTTTCCATTGGGATCAATGGCCGCACCTCGGCAAGCTCTGCCTCTGCGGTCTGGCGCGCATTCATGGCGAGCATGAGTGCAAAGTCTGCATCCTTCAGCTGATTACTTAACTGTTTGATTAGTACCTTGTCAGGTGTACCCGCCTTGAGTTGTTCCAACTCTGTTTGCGCATCCTTCAGTTGCGCCTTGTATGCCTCTTCGGCATCGCTGCGAGCCCTTTGCGACATTTCGAGCACGGCCCGCACCTCGGCAAGATCCGCCTCTGCGGTCTGGCGCTCCTTCACGGCCAGCGAGCATGAAGATTTAGCATCCTTCAGCTGCGCCTTGTATTCCTCTTCGGCATCGCGATTCATGCGAATACAATCCTCCATGGAGCTGAGTTTGCATTCCAGTTCAAACTTTTCGCGCAGCAACCCTGTGCGCTGCTTGTGCTCCGTTTCCAGCTGACATTCGAGCGCATCGATCTTCATGTAGCTAATGATGCCTAATTCCTTGAACTCTTGACGCGCCTTCTTGAGCTCCTCGTCGCGCTGCTGTAACTCTCGACGCGCCTTCTCGAGCTCCTCGTCGCGCTGCTTCAACTCTCGACGCGCCTCCTTGAGCTCCTTGCTTTGCGGTTGTTCTAAGTAGACTGCGTCGTTGCTGAACTTTATGGAACGCAGTTCTTCGAGTAGGCGCATCTGTCGATCCTTCTCCTGCTGCTTCGACTCTCGACGCGCCTCCTCCTTGCTTTGCGATTGTTCTATGTAGACTGCGTCGTTGCTGAACTTTATGGAACGCAGTTCTTCGAGTAGGCGCATCTGTCGATCCTTCTCCTGCTGCTTCGACTCTCGACGCGCCTCCTCCTTGATTTGCGATTGTTCTATGTAGACTGCGTCGTTGCTGAACTTTATGGAACGCAGTTCTTCGAGTAGGTGCATCTGCCGATCCTTCTCCTGTTGCTTCGACTCTCGACGCGCCTCCTCCTTGATTTGCGGTTGAGCCTTCAGTAGCTCGATTTGCTTATCTGCCAGCATTTTCACTATTTTTTTTTTTCAATTGATTTTATACAGATTACGTATAGTGTAAAACTGTATTTCCAGATCCGACGATTAATTCCGAACTCTGTACACGCTTTCGAAGGACCAAAATTCAACGCAAATTCGTTTTCATAGTCTACGTTTAATGTAGAACTATCCGGCTCGAAGGACCAAAAAATGTATAAATCTTTATACACGCGAGTTGAGTTGTAAATTCAGACCCTTTATTTATATAAAACTCTTAAACCTAAAATACATAGAAAAAATACACTATGCAGCCGCTTAAGGCGACTGCATTGGTCCCTTATCGAGTGCGGCCGTTTGTAAGTCGACCTCTATCTTACTCCATCGAGTGCAGCCGCTTGTAAGGCGATTGCAGTCTCACTCCACCGACTTCTCTAAAAATAGCTTAACCCCATGCAAGCCAGCCTCAAGTGCCTAATCTTGAGGGCGCTGCATGAGCTAGCTATCAGCATATCTCATGTTCATATTTAAACAATGCTGGCTTGCATGGGTCAGCTATCAGTTGCTGAGAGCGTCACATGTTCATACTCGAACACCTAGCCCAGAATTTATTAAAGGTAAATAGAATAATAGCCATTCAAAAAGAAGACATCAGTTAAATAAATGTTTTTTTTAGAATGGGCAGCTAATTTATAGCTAATTTATCGCTAATTTATAGCTAACTTACAACTAATTTGCAAATAATCCATACTGAATTAATTTGTACTTGGTTGGGTTGGACTAAATTAACTTAATTAATTGGGTCTTTGCTTTGAATGGGCAACTTTAAGCTGTATTAAGCAACGTGCTTAAGCCTCAGCAAGATCGCCGTTGCATAACCCTAGTAGCCGCTCTTAGAAGCAAACACGGAGAGCGCATTTTTTTGGTTTCCACGCAAATTTCACCACTAAGGTGGTCGAGCGACGGTGGATGGGCGAATGTGAATTAAGCGCATCAGTGTGCTTGCACCGAATGAGGAGGCTGGACATTTGTAGTAGTGGACATTTTACACTGAGCAAACATCATCATCTTTGGCTTCCACCCAACTGTCGGGATTACTACCTGCTGCGGACAATTCTTGGTGGACCAACCTTATTGGAATCGATACAAAGTTATAGTGGTCCCAAAACAATTTCTTTCATTTTTTTTGTGTGTTCTTTGTCGGATAATGCGAATTATTTATTTGCGCACAATTCAGGTATGCATAACCTGCATGCATGATCTGCCGTTATGTGGTGTTTGAGCTTGCCGTTATGCGTAGATAAGGAGAACAAATGTGCGATCGGCGAGTTCAAGCAAGTGGCTTAAAGCAGATTACACTCGAATTAAATTAGATGAATACAGAATGAAAGGAAAGGAAATTGGCTCGGTACCGTTTGTTTAGGAAATAATTATATATACCTAATACTAATAAGTAACTTTTATTTAGAAAATGCATGCGGAAATTAAACACCAAAAGAAAATTTGTCGCAGTGCAGAGAATATGATGTGAGCGATTGTTCGCCGAGGTCAGGAATAATTGTTCTATTACATGATTACAGCGACACCAACACCAGGAAGTACTTCCAGCGTGGGACAGTGTATGTGAGTTGCTCTCCGTTATTGTAAGGAGCATTTAAAAAACAAAAGAAAACCTAATGTGAGTAGAGAACCAATGTTTAAATTTCTCTGTGGACAGGAACAATTATTCGTTGAACTAGTAGAATATCTGCCACACTGCGCAGCAAACAAATAGGTGCGCGTGGTTATTTTTGTTTGTTTATTATGAAGCAGTTATCAATTATATCTATTTTTATATTATATATTATATTACATACCTTATATATTATATATTTTTACTATAAGCCTAACCTTGTATGCGGGTGTTTGCATATCGATTTGATTTAGGACGTTGTATATAATGGCATGCCCGAGTTGAATTGATGAGGCATGTCTCTTCTACTTAACAGTTGCAGAGAAAAAGTGCACTGATCGACCGGCATTGTTGGTCAATTATACACCGGAATTTTGGGTTAAGTACCAACCGGAATTGTTATCAATTTATATCTATTAATCTATCTGCAAACATGCGTTTACAATACACCACTTGCTTCCGTATTTGGTCGTTATATATATAAGTACTTAATTTAAGGAATTTATCTACCGTTGATAAAAAACAATGAAACTTATGAATTATATATGCCTTTTATGGCTTGAAGTAGAAATGCACTAATTTCTTTTAAGGTGTGGATGCCAGGTACTCCTGATGGAGATAGGATAGCAGGCGTAGAGCTTCCTAAGGGATTCTGTTTTTTTTGCATAGGCCCGCAGAATCATGGTAGGGTGGGCGAGTGCACCAATATGGTAGCACCACAGGATGCCCCTATAATTCGAGGTATTTGATCCCTCTATTGCTTTTCCTCTTTCTTTTTCCTCACGTCCATGGCTTGTTGTCTACCTTCCTTTTTATGTTAAAACAAAGTACGCGAATTATAAAATATACTAACTAATGCTTGGAAGCAATTTTAATTCGGCGGTTGACCAACAAACACCCACCCCAATTGCCGGCGAGCTTCAGCTCAAAGCAAGCGCGTACTCCGCCTGATTTAAACGCACATCAGCTTCCTGTTGTACATTACAAAGGGTGTCTGAGGGGCCGGATCTGGCCCATCATTCTCGCTCCACAAGCTGTCATCCTTCGGATGCCCGCGAGAACGTGTTTGGTGGCTGTGCTCGCCACCAGTAGCCATTATTAATGTTTTTATGACTTATAATAATAATAATATTCCTATGAATGAATATTAATAATATTTTTGTGAATTATATTAATATTAATAATAAATAAATTTTTCCTACACTAGGAAAACCAAATACACTAACACTCACAACTCAGAAAACAACAAAAAAATGTTCTAGAATTGAACAAAAATATGCCTATATGTTATATTCATACCAACAAAATCTATTCAAAACTATAAATCTTCAATATAATGAGGGAAGGGAATCCCAATGGGGTCGGAATGTGAACAGACATCTCTGCGCTACATCCGAAGAAAATGCCGGCTCCTGGGTTGAATTGTCGATTGCTCATGTCATCCCTCTTGTGGATGACCGGCAATCGAGATTCTTCACCCGCGTCTCTAATCAGTTCCGTTTTCTTAGCTGGTAGCCCTCCACAAACACTGACCGGACCTCGATGCATCGCATAGTGACCTTACTGGTCCTATGGGTCACTCGAAAGTCCGAACAGTCCTGTAGGCAGCTACCAGCCAGAAAACAGACGATTTTCGACAACAAAAAAAAAATTACTACTTAAACACAAAATCTAAATTTAATTTATTGCCACTGACACAAAACAAATTCTACAAAAAAAAACTATTCTAAATAATATGTTTTAATCACAGTTGGTATTACATCTAGGAGCACTGTGCGCGAATTACCTGCTAAGGAAAAGCGGTAACGACTTCACAGTCTCCATAATGACATAACAAAACCAACACATAATTTCCCCAACGAATTTGTTGGAATGCTGCTCGGATCATCCCCATGTCGCACAATTGTAGTGAGCCACAGGCTCCTAACAAGCCGCGACTTGGGAAAGAGTCAAAGCAGCAAACCACTTTTGCGAGATTTTGTCGTCTCGTATTTATTTATTTTTCCTTCAACCCAAAATTTTCTACATCAACGCAAGAACCAACCTACGTCGACTGAAAACCCGTGGAATTACTGAATTGGGCGGCATATTGTTACGCGTCGGTTTGTCCGCATGGGGCAGCTCCGGCCAGCCAGTGCTCAGTTAGGGGTGGGTCTGCCCCTGCCCGCCGACCGCACAATAAACGAAACTACACAAAATTTACTCCCGGCTTCCCAAGGCGGCTTTGCTGGTGTTGCCGTAGCGCTCCCGCCCTTTCTATCACTTAACGAAACAAAAAAAATTTAATTAAATAAAAGTATCAAAAAAATAATTCATCTCAAAAAAAAAAAATAAATAACAACAAAAAAAAGTAACAAATAAAATTATTAATGCAAAAAAAATAGTAACAAAAAATAAGTAGCAAAAAAAATAATGATTAATACCAAAAAAAATATAAATAATAACCAAAAAAAGAGTAACAAAAAAAATTATTAATGCCAAAAAAAATAGTAACAACAAAAAAAAAGTAACAAAAAAAATTATGAATGCAAAAAAATATAAATAACCAAAAAAAAGTATTAATACAAAAAAAATATGGTTGGAGTCAGACAGCTGCGGGCAGCCCCAACTATCGATAGAATCGGCCCCGACGCAACATATGTACTTACTCCAAGCTTCATTACGTGGCCAGCCTTAATAGATCAGCACAGATCCTCTACCCCGCACCAATGGCCAATACCATGCTACACAACTGTATCAGCATTCCAATACACATACATTTGTACATATGCATGCATATACACAGATATTTACATACATACATACTTGCGAGTAGGAGCGCCAAGAGCTACAGTTAGTCCAACCGACTGGCGACGACTGGTGCGCTGTGACCGTACAAAATGTAAGAAGCAGAAGGAGCAAAAACACCAATAATCGCGATAATTGAGGCGAATTCGTAGCTGTGTGGCGAAGTGTGACGTTTACTTGTGTCACCATAGGCATGTCAGGTGACCGGCGTTGCCACACTTCGCAACGAAATCTGCATTGGAGGTTATTTATTGTTAATTTTGCTGTAATAAATAAACAACTTGAATTTATTTTTTTATACAAACAATAACATAACTTTGAGCCCACATATAAGTACAGTTTAATATTCTTGCTGTGACGTCGCTTCTTCGTGCTGAGTCACCTATGTGTTCATGAAAACTGCCAATCACAGCGAAACGTCACTTATTTGGAATTTGTGTCATTTCAACTCAGACTTCGGATGTGTGGACCTCGTGAAATTTGTAGTGCAAAGGCAAATACATTTAATAAAATATAAAGTCTTTTCTGGTAAGTTACAAATACACTATAACGTTAGATAATATTTTTTGTGCATATGAATATGAAATATATATATAAGTTTGCTAGTTGCTGTTGCGTGTGTACAACTAAGGCACAGAAATATGTTCAAGTGCGTGTGCATGTGTTTGTGTGTGTATCCCTCGCTTCTCTCTTTTCGTGATTATTCTTTCGATGTGATTCTTTTTCGCGTTATTCAAGTGGATAGTTTCAGTTTGAAAGATGTGGAGATTTCGACTCCGTGTGCGTCAATTTCATTGAACTTCATTTGCTTATCTGACGTTATTTAATATTTTTGTATTTTCCCAAATAATGTATGGGCTTTCGTGAGCATTGTGTAATTTTATATACACACATATATATATTGTTTTGAGGACAGCGCCTTTTTCACGCTCACCTATGTTCGATCTTGTTTGAATTGTGGTGTGATTTTAATGTATGTAAAACACGATTAGTTTACATTGTTTTCTTTCATGGTTTGTGTGCTTTCACTTTTTATTAACAGAATTCTTGTTGTATGTATTAAGTTTTACAAATGTATTTAATTTCTTATATGATGCGCGTGTCTCCTTTGCCGTGCGCGATCGACGAGGTATGTCGCGAGAGTGTTTTTATAGATAAAGATTTGCTTGCATGTGCAAGGCACAGACGAAAAGGAAGGCAAAGACAAAGGAGGGCGAGACAAAACCCAGGGATGGGCATGCAAGTTACGTTACGTTATAATTTTAATCGATGTTGTACTTAATTGTAAGTTGTTGGCTGCTGCTGCCTCCGACATATATACAGTGGCCCACAGCCTGCCATAAGCTAATTATTTAATATTTTTCAAAAATTCCAAGGACCGATGGTAGGTACATATATTGACCACCTAAATTAATATATGACCCCAATACACTGGGGTTTCCCCACCTGCTAGGTAGGATTATGTAAAAAAGTAGCCTATTTTTATGGAAAATTTTAATTGGATCAGTCTAAATAAAATAATATATTTTGCGAATAAAAACTTAAATAAGGATGTTAATACTTAGTATTATATCCTTTGGCCTTAATAACTTCCCTTAACCTATTATTCATGGAAGATACCAACTTCCTGGTAGCTTCTGGGCTGATCCTGCTCCACTCATCCCGCAGAGCATTTTTCAGGTCTTCTTTGCTGGATATCCTGTGCTTCCGGATGTTATTTTCCAGCACAGCCCACAAATTCTCAATGACATTTAAATCTGGAGACTGGGCCGGCGGAATTATCATGTGGGGGCAGTTCCTCATGAGCCAGGACTGTACTATCTTGGCCTTATGCTTGGTATCGTTGTCCTGGTTAAACCGGAAAGTACGTCGGATTCCTACCTTCTCGGCTTTTTGGAGTAAATTTTCCTTTAGTATGTTGAAGTACACATTCTTGTCCATTGTTGTTTCAAAAATCACAAAATTCCCGAATCCGGCTGACGAGATACATACCCATGCCATATCACTTCCTCCACCATGCTTGACTGTTGCCTTTACGTGTTTGGGATTCAGCTCAGTATTTGGCTGTCGCCACTCATAACTCCGTCCGTCCGAGTCAAATATGGTGAATTTGGACTCATCTGCAAATATAACAGTGTTCCAGAACTCCAAATCCTTGTCCAAGTGGTTTTGGCGAACGTCATCCAAGTCCCTTTATTTTTCACGCTTATAAATTGCTTTTTCCGTGGAACTCGGGCATTAAAGTCATGTGTCCGCAGAAACCTGAGCACAGTTTCCACACAGCACTTTTTCGCCAATTCATCCTGCACCTGTGGAGCCACTTTTGGAGCCGATAGCTTGGGAGATCCCCTTATTATCCCGGTGATCTTTTGCTCCTCCTCTTCGGTGAAAATCTTGTTTGGTGCCATTCTGGCCTTGCTCTTAATCCGATTGGCGTCGACGGAGCGCCAAATGATGATATTCACAGTTGAGTTGCTCAGATTGACCATTTCAGCTATTTCGCGATATGAATATCCGCTTTTGTGGTGTTCCAGGATGAGTTTCCGTGGCGCAATGGTAGTCTGCTTGTCCATAGTCCTTGTTGGCTTATTGCACCCGAGATGCAGGATGAAACTAAACTGACTACGAAGTATAGGTCTATTAATACCGAAAATACTCAACTTTAGGTAAAAAATCCGGGTTTTATGGCATCCAGGTGTCCGCAAAGTACCTGATCCAAATAAAATTTTCCCTAAAAATAGGCTACTTTTTTACATAATCCTACCTAGCAGGTGGGGAAACCCCAGTTTATTAGGGTCATCCATTCATATTTGTGGTTAATATATGAACCTACCACAGGTCTTTGGAATTTTTGAAAAATAATGAATGATTAGCTTATGGCAGGCAATTACATTATGTACTTGACTTTGCCCGCTTTTCGCTGTGGGCGACTGTATATATACAATTTTCATCAAGTGATCACGCCTGCCAACAAAAGTGAAAAAAAACAACCATTATTGAATTTTTCTTTCGAAAATTCGAAGTTCGGGAATGTTTTGAAGTATATAAATAAAATTAAATAATTTATTCAACCGTTCAACCGGTTTTTACTGTTAGTAAGCAGTGCAGGTAGGTCAATGTGACCATGTGTTTCGTTTATGCAACCTAAAAACAAAAATTTCGGTTGAGAGCCAAGGATAGGTTAGACGGTTGCCGACCAACGAGTCGACACACATAGGCCGTGTCGGATCTCACTCAGTTTCTCTGGCACTCGTATAAGCCTACGCAATTTTAGTTGGTCCTGTATTAACTAACTGTGATTGATTTGTTAGAAAGGGGTTTCTCAGGGTGGCAAGTTTTTTCCTGGCCAGTGCAGAAACAATAGTGTTCCGGAGATTCTTCTTCTACAAATGATTTAATCCTTTTTTCACAACTTACTTTATTCATTTCGATTTGGAAGAGGAGGATTTATTTATTTATTGTCAACTAAAATCAGTCGACACAAAAAATACAAAAAGTAAGAAATTTAATTAAATTAAATTTAAAATAAAATTTAAATTATAAATAAATTTAAAAATAAGAAATATTTATAAGATTTCTGGGGGTATTTAAATGCAAAATTTCAATTTAGTTTTCATTTCTTTTCGAAAAAGGCCAATATGAATCTTAAAATATATTTTAGTTTAGCACTAAAAATTGATCTATTGTTTTTACTTAGCTCAGATCTTGATGCGGTGTGTTATTGTTGATATGCAATCGTAGTTTTACTCTCTAGCGTGTCTAAGAGTAAGTCTCACCACTAAGCAGACAATGCATGGAGCCGTCAAATCGACAAAAAAAAGTGCATCAGGTTTTCCTCAGAGCCTGGGTCCCAGCAGAGTCGAAAATTTTGCAGGGATCGCGTGTCGACCAGCGAACGCAGGTTATTATTTCACTTGACTTCGTTGCGACAACATCGCGGTTAAATTAATAACCCCAGACTTTTTTGAGCATGCGTGCGTGGGTGCGAACAGGTACGCACCTTTTCTATGGGTTATGAATGTGTGCGAAAAGGGCAGCTGAAGAAGGAGAGGATCTGCTATGCGCTCGAGCTGAACAGCACTGTGAATGGAACTACAATGGACTGGGCATCGATTATCAGATATTGGCCGGACCCACATTCATATTGGTGTTTATCATAGCTGGTGTCCTTATGGGCTTCGCTGCGGACAAATACAATCGCGTCAAGCTGTTAACCGTTTGTACGGTCATATTTGGCATTGCGATCCTGTTGCAGGGCACTGTCAAATCGTATTGGCATTTAGTGCTCTTGCGCATGGTGATAGCTGCTGGTGAATCGGGCTGCAATCCGCTAGCCACTGGCATCATGTCCGACATTTTTCCGGAGAACAAGCGTGCCCTGGTCATGGCCATCTTCAATACGGTGGCTATGACATCGCCTTTCCCGTTGGCCGCTACATCACCAAGCTCAACTTTTTCGATATGGGCTGGCGTGTTTGCTATTTGGGTGCGGGTGTCCTGACCATCATTGTAGCCGGTCTAACTGGCACCACACTGCGGAAGCCGGAGCGCAAATCCATTGGCGATGGTGATCGCACAACGTCCACTGGCAAACCCATCACATTGTAGCCGGTTATCAAGAGTCCAGCGATGATAATGCTCATGATTAGCGCCTTGATACGCTACGGCGGCGGTATGACCTAAAGGATCTCTACTATAATACGTGTTTCCCGGACGTAGATCTCGGCTGGTGGCTCTTTGCCATCACCATTGGCATTGGTAGCGTTGGTGTTGTCGTTGGCGGCGTTGCTTCCGACAAGATTGTCGCCAAGATGGGCGTTCGCTCGCGTACCTTTGTCTTGGCCATTTGCCAATTGATTGCCACACTGCCAGCGTTTGGCTCTATCTATTTTGATCCGTTGTGGGCCATGATTACGCTCGAACTGAGCTACTTCTTTGCTGAAATGTGGTTTGGTATTGTATTTGCCATTGTCGTTGAGATTGTGCCGTTGCGCGTCAGCTTCTCAACCATTGGCGTCTTCCTCTTTGTCATGAACAACATTGGCGGCAATCTGCCCATTCTGGTGGATCCTGTGGCCAAAGTTTTACTTTTTGTGTTTTTTGTGTCGACTGATCTTGACGATAAATAAATAAAATAAATTGTAAATGGTGCTAAAAATTAAAAGAATTTGAAATAAAGCGAAAGAAATCTATCGGAATCGGTCTGTCTTAGTCGTTCTTATGTCTTAAGTCCTGTTTGCAGATCAAAAATTAAGTTATTGATAATGAAAAACTCGATTTAATTATATATATATTACATATATCCGTCATGCTGTCAGTCCGTCTGTATAAACGCAATTTTCGTCACTCTTAGAGATAAAGACTTGAAACTTACGTCCACTAGGGGGCTAGAATATCGATAAAATCGATAAAGATACTTATCTCCCACAATTATAAGCTACGGTCACCAAGTTTATTTGGTGGGTGTTGGCGATGTCCTTCAAAGATCGGCCCACCTCCGCCGCACCCAGGCTCCCGCCCTAAAAATTGTGTATGGATTTATCTTCCGCAGTTTTTGAGTTAGCGCCGTAAAATTTGGTAGGTGCCTTACTGGTAGCCGCGTTTCAGAACCAATAATTAATTTGTATGGCCACGCCCACACGATATCTAGGAAAGTATAAATCGCTAAATCCGCGTATCTCCCACAATTAAAAAAAATAAGTGCTTATGATTTTGCAATTCCTTTTTGAGTCGATGCCGCTAGAAATTGTCGTTTTTAGTTTATTTATTAGTTTTCTATTTAAATTTGTCCATGCGAGATCATTTTTGCATAAAAAAGTAATATAAAAAATATAGTATTTGATATATCCGTTGGTAAAACGTTAGATTTTCAGTTGAATTAATGTCTGGACTCTGGTTATAATGTAACCACATCGAAGTGTAGATATTTTGAGTCTTTGATATGCAACCCAGAAGTGAATATTCAGTATTATTCATCTTATTAAATGTAAAAGTCTTATTATTTGACTTTAAGCTCTTTTAGTTTTACCATTGCTAGAATAATCGATTTCACATACAGTGTGTCAATAAAGTGTTTGGACAACGGAGAAAATCATATTTTCTAACTTATTTTGCAAAAAAAAAGAAGAATTTATGATTTTCATTTATTTTCTTATTTTTGTGCTATTTAAGTGGACTTTTTAAAACTATTTAATGAAAAATTAACAAGCCCCAAACCTGGGACCAACGCTGACTTCAATAGCTTATATTTTTCAAAATTACTCTTTTATGCAAAAATCATCTTGCGCGGAAAAATATCAACAAAATCAGCAGTATTTACCAATGTCAAATGGAAAATGCAAGGCAAAATTGCTCATTTCTAATGGGATCGGTCGAAAAGGGAACTGTACTGTATGATTTATTTTTACTGATATTTATGATAATAATAAAAAATAGTTCAATTTTACAGAAAATTACATTTGTAGCCCACAGCGAAAAGCGGGCAAAGTCAAGTACATAATGTAATTGCCTGCCATAAGCTAATCATTCATTATTTTTCAAAAATTCCAAGGACCGATGGTAGGTACATATATTGACCACCTAA
>JAWNMN010001003.1:0-11605 GCA_035044025.1 Drosophila paracracens
ACACATCAAATTATTTTGTATTTTTTTTAACGAAAGAGAAATATGCGTATTTATAAACAAATGATCCAATATAATATATGTATGAAGTGACGAAATTATAGGGGACTTTGCATATTATCATGAATGCAAAGTCCCCTATATATTTATATGTATTATATACTATAAACATGATTATGCCCAACCCATTTTGTTTTCAACCAAGCAAAAAGGTGGGAACAAATGTGGAGATCGTGTGATCTAAACCGATCAGTTAAGTTTTCCGTTTTACATTTTAAGGCAATTATCGCTTACGTGCTTGTCATCTAAAGTTAATAAATTATTTGCATGGGCTTTTCCATCTAGTAGAAATCAATTAATGGCTCACATACAATATTATTAATATAATCAGTAATTTATTATTAGTTTTATTATTATGTTTTTAGGAAATTCATGTTTTAAACTATCTGCATATAGTTTAAAACATGAATTTCCTAAAAATTAATAATAAAACTAATAATAAATTACTGATTATATTAATAATATTGTATGTGAGCCATTAATTGATTTCTACTAGATGGAAAAGCCCATGCAAATAATTTATTAACTTTAGATGACAAGCACGTAAGCGATAATTGCCTTAAAATGTAAAACGGAAAACTTAACTGATCGGTTTAGATCACACGATCTCCACATTTGTTCCCACCTTTTTGCTTGGTTGAAAACAAAATGGGTTGGGCATAATCATGTTTATAGTATATAATACATATAAATATATAGGGGACCTTGCATTCATGATAATATGCAAAGTCCCCTATAATTTCGTCACTTCATACACATATTATATTGGATCATTTGTTTATAAATACGCATATTTCTCTTTCGTTAAAAAAAATACAAAATAATTTGATGTGTAATAAGCATTTCTTGATATTTTTAGACCATTACTATGTATATATAAATACTTTTACAAAGTATATGCCATACATATATACGCCCAGTAGGTTAATTGTACGACAAAAATAATGGACAATGGCAGAGTATTTTTGTGGTGGGAAATAGCATACTTAGAACTTACCGCCATCAATGATCTTCTTCGTGCATCCTGTGGCATTGGGGGCAGGGCGCCACTTACTCCACAAAAGCTCTCCGAAACTGGCAGTGCACTTCAGAAGTAGACTGGGGTCAGCCTCAAAATGCTCGCCACACTTGGGGCTATTTACAGATTCGCACTGATAGCACTTGATGGCATAGCCTGTAAATTGAAATCACAGTTATCAGAGATATCCTACCATAATTCTCGGACAAAGAGTTGCATACCCGTGCACGCTAAAGCGGCCAGAATGGTTACAGCCAGCACATGCCCTACACTTGACACCATTTTGAATCACTCGAAAGGGATGATACGACCTAAGTAAAGTGGAACAAAGCAAACAGTAAACTTTTTAGGTCTGATCGGCTCCTGGACTGTGTGGCGTCTGGTTTCTAACATTTTGAAAACATTGCCATGCAACCGCCCAACTGTATTCGCACTCAAACTCGCTCACTCAAACCCACACTCATCCACATTTTGAGTAATACTCGTGGTAATGGTCGGCTATCGAAAGGTTTTGCTTAGTTTATCCCGCAGGCTAGCGGTGCGATATTATTAATAAACACAATTCGTTGGAAAAGAAACAAAATCAACAGCAACTAAGCGGAACATTTGCGTTCATATAAAATACAACTTACTAATACAAAATTAAAAACAAAATTCTTCAAAATTAGCTAATATTCTTCTATGCAAATCAATGTTGATCATTCATTTGTTAAAAACAACCAGGTTCAGGATTAAGTTGAAGATCTCTGGGGCGACTTTAAAGCTAAACCTTTTTTCCATTAACGGTTGCCAGCTGACTTCGGTGGAGTTGGTCGAAGAAGAGCAGACCCGCCGCTCGCTCCACCGTCTCGGGTGGAACTTGGAACACATGCAGCGGGGTGTCGTTGCTAATGACCCTATTGGGCATTACGTATGCCTCCATGTGCAGCTTGTTGTCCGCCGCCGACTCAACCACAATCACCTTGTAGAAGTGGGTGGGCACAGCCACCGTATTGGCACCGATCACATCGTACTTGACATAGGTCTTGCCGTCGTCCTCCTTGTGGGACAGGTAGAGAGGACCCGTGCAAACGTAGACATTGGCGTACTTTTGCGTCAATTTGCGCACGTGCGACTCCAGCTTGTTCCACGCATCCCGATTAAAGCTCTGGCCCACCTGGGGCGCCATGTTCGAGAGCAGGAAGGTGTCGTCGCAGTGCTTCTGATGCAGTCGATGATTGCCCGCCGCTGCCATGTGACCACGATCGTAGCCAGAGCGACGATAATCGGTGTTCTGGGCGCGGAATCTGCACGATCTACTTCCGAATTCTTGGCCACCGACTGGGCGGTGAGGTGCTCAAACACCCAGTGGGGAACCCGAGTCCGTCTGTCGTAGGATAACACATAGTTCGACTGGGAGCGTCAAAGTGGCCACCTTTGCTGTGGTCACTGGTCAGGTGGCGTTCGGCATATGAGCCCAGATAACGACGACTATTCAACTATAGCGTAGTCGGTTTTAAAGGAAGGCAATGATGTTTTTTTTAGCAAGTGACTAACCATTGCATACTTTACGGCAGTTAGCTCTCAAACGCGCGGTTCAAGATAAAAGCGCAGATAGTGGCTGAAAAGTGCTGAATACCAGAGCTTTGCTCATCTGCCCTATTTAAGCCGAGCTGCACTCGGGAAACGCTCTCTTAGTTTTCACCAGCCGATCGCGATACTGCATATCGCCTGGAGGCCACACGTGTCCATCGGAGCACCATCAAAAATATGTTAAGCCAACCCCCCTAAAAGTGACAAGTGCGCTAAAGTAAAATTTTATTTTTAAACAAATAAACATACTTCCTTACACAAACAAAAAAAAATTAACTTTTTCAAGCTCGATTTTTTCTTCCTTTTCTTTCTTTGCGTACGTAAAATATTTGAACGAAAGAAATAAAGGAAGAAAAAAAAAAGAAAAGAAAAGAAAGAAAAACACATAACCGGATTATATATATATATATTTAAATATGTGAAAACCAAGGTTACTCCTGAAATCTCATATCGTGGTATCCCTGCATTGTTGAGGGTACAAATAAATAAATAATGATAAGGTGTTGCATACCTATCAATGGAAATTTAAAGTGAACCTACACCTTTTCTTCTTGAACTTTGTGACATGGACGAGATATTTTGATCCGAGGTGGCGGTGAAGTTTTCATACAACCATATACATATATATACCAACCGAGATAATTATGCAGCGAGATAAATTGAAAAAAATTCTATCTCAATATAAAATTATTTAAATATAAAAACATATATTTACTTTTTTTTTTTTTTTTGTTAAATTCTGTTGTAATTTTCATAAAAAAATTAACGCCATCATGCATTAACGAAATACCAGCAACAAAACAAAAAATAAAAAGTTATATTAGCAAAAGGATTATTGCCCCTTTTAGGTTATATTGGTTATAAGTTAAGTTGAACCTGCAGGAAAAAGTAGATAATAGAAAATAAGAAAATGTAATAACCCCAAATATGAATAAGCATGCAGCAGAAAAATTGTTAATTCTTTAATAAGTATGCAATAAAATTTATAAGAAGCATGCAATGAAATTTATAAGAAGTATACAATAAAAATGTATTATAAATGTGTAATAAAAAAATGAAATAAGAAAAGAATGAAATCTGATAACTTTAAGTAGAATTTAAATTTAATTGCCGGAAGTCACTATAACATCTTTTTTGGATTCTATTTATCCAAATTAAAATGGAATATTTGCCATGCCAGTGAAATAGGAGGGCTGCAGAAATTTATTCTGCGCTGAGTTCCTTTAGCTTCTTGAATGTAAAGGACGCTGTGTGTGCGTATTTATATAGAAGCTATTAAGCTCAGCGAAGAGTCATTCACTCTTTAGGCTGTCTGTCCACTATTTTAATTGCAATAGCCCAAAAATAAATTCCCTCTTTTTCGTTGGCTGAAAGTTGTTGATTTTATCAGTTGTTCAATCAAGTTAGTTATTTTGCTAATTTTTATAATGATGCCTGTAAATCGCAGACCTATCAGTCAGTCTCAGACTGCACCAAGGGTTTGGCACATGCATAAAATATTCTAGATACAATTTATAGCTCACATATGGAGCAAGACATCAGCAAATTTTATTTGCCTCTTAGTCCATTTTTAACAGCAGCACCAAAGAGAGCTGACAAAGTTGCTAAGGAGCACAACTAACCTGACATTCTCTGTGAGTGTGTGTGTGTGTGTGTCTGTGTGTTTGCTGTGGTCTCAATGGCGTAGTATAAGCAGTGGCTTTAATTATGACGTTGCACGCAAGGACAGCTTTCAAAAGCGACATCTTTGCCGATGTCAAAGGACGAGTTTGGATAGATAAACGGTTGCTAAACGAAAACCATTTGAAATTATCGTAATAAAAATAAAATACTGGATTTTTACGTAGATTTCGAACGTATATCAGAATAACAAACGATTTATTTTAGCGGTTCTTAAGCAGTTGTGTGAATACAAATTTTAAATTTAAATTTCATTTGATATTTATATAATTCGATGCAATTCTAATTTGGTATTGAAGCTGTTTAAATATGCTTTTAGAATGTGTGGATTTTTGTTCTCTTTCTTGTACAAAATTCAATGAAAATTGCGATAATGATATGCAAAGTTTTGATAATACATGTGAAACTTATTAAGTGTTCCAGGTATCAATTTAAAAGACAAGAGTGAAGACTTTATCCACGATTAGGCCAACAGCCGGGCCACACCAAAGAACAGTAGAATGGCTCCAGCGATGGGGGCGGTGGAAGCGGAACCATTGCACAAATCCTCTGTGCACACTTCACAGCTCAGCTGCTTGACGAAGGGCAGCGAAGGATCTGCCTGGCAGCCAGTCGGCGTGTTGCTGATATCACCAAAGTGGCAGCTGCGCACAACTTCGGGATATCCGGCAACTGAAAATGGATACAAATTCGTTATTATTATCACACATTTGTAAATACCATATTTGGAGCACTTTTTATTGTCGATCTGTTAATTTTAAATGCAGTTCGTCACCAATATATTATTCAATTGTCATTTAGTAGCTAACACATGATAATCGAACACATTGACCTCGTTAGGTTTAGGCTTCTAGCCTTCATTCCAATAATATCTATCATAATATCCATTCACAGATAGCTATTATAAGCCTTGCTAAAATGAGAGCTGCGCAGTTCACATAAATCTTTAATGACCTAAAAACTACTCATCTATGATTGAAACAGAGCATGAACTAAAATTAAGTTAAAAATAACTGTGACTAATCTCTCTTCTCCTCGTTGTGTGCATTAATAGTAGATTCAATTAAATACAATTGTTGGTGCCATTTTGTTGTCCACATTCATCTTCTTACTAACAAGTCAAGGGGCTTGACGCAGCTACGAATTGAAACAATCCCTTGTTAAATCACTAGTGGACTAAAAAGGGGTCATTGTCAATATACATATTTAAAATATCGAAATTATTTCTATATAAGCATTTAAACTTTGAAGATAATTTAAAACATGAATTTCCTAAATAATAATAATAAAACTAATAATAAATTATTGATTATATTAATAATATTGTATGGTAGCCATTAATTTATTTCTACTAGATGGAAAAGCCCACAAATTAATTGTCTCATGCAAATAATTTATGAACTTTAGATGACAAGCACGTAAGCGATAATTGCCTTAAAATGTAAAACGGAAAGATTAGCTGATCGGTTTAGATCACACGATTTTTGCTTGGTTGAAAACAAAATGGGTTGGGCTTAATCATGTTTATGGTATATAATATATATACATATACGCATTATCATGAATGCAAAGTCCCCTAAAATGGCGTCACTTCATACATATATTATATTGGATCATTTGTTTATAAATACGCATATTTCTCTTTTGTTAAAAGAAAAATACAAAATAATTTGATGTGTAATAAGCATTTCTTGATATTTTTAGACCATTACTATGCATATATAAATACTTTTACAAAGTATATGCCATATATATATTTGAGCATACGCCCAGTAGGTTAATTGTACGACAAAAATAATGGACAAGGGCGACGCCCACTCTAATCGTCACTAATCAAGCTAATTAAATGTACGAAACAAGTGGACGCTTATGACATCACTTTAAAACAGAATGGCAGAGTATTTTTATGGTGCGGAATAGCATACTTAGAACTTACCGCCCTCAAGGCTCTTCTTCATGCAGCCTGTGGCATTGTGGACAGGGAAGAAGCTCTGCAGGAAACGCGGTAGGACAATGCGTCCGCAATCCAGAAGTAGACCGGGATCAGCCTCAAAATGCTCGCCACACTTGGGGCTATTTACATATGAGCACTGATAGCAGTATATGGCATAGCCTGTAAATTGAAATCACAGTTTTCAGAGATATCTACCATAATTCTCGGACAAAGAGTTGCATACCCGTGCACGCTAAAGCGGCCAGAATGGTTACAGCCAGCACATGCCCTACACTTGACACCATTTTGAATCACTCGAAAGGGATGATACGACCTAAGTAAAGTGGAATAAAGCAAACAGTAAACTTTATCAGATCTGCACGACTTCTGGACTGTTTGGCGACTGGTTTCTAACATTTTGAAAGCATTGCTGTTCAAGCATGAACATGAGAGCTGCTGATAAGTGACCGCATAATATTTTCTAAGTATTTATGTTTAAGATAAACAAACGGAAGCAGTCGATAAGAGACCAATGCGGTCGCCTTACGAACAGCTGCATAAAATATTTCGATACGAGTAATAGGAAACTGGGGATTCTATGAGAGGAAGTTGTAAATTTGTTTTTTTATTGTTTTAGATTTTTAATTGCTTTATTATAGCACCTAATTTATTGCAATGTGTGGTTTTGGATCCCGTACGTGACATTTATGATCGAAGGGTCTAGATTTGTGGATGACCCTTTTTTATTGGGGGTTGGAGTCAGGTGGAGGATGACCCGCGCACTTGTTTGTGGTTACGTGATTGTGTTTTTTAAGGAGAAGATTGTGAGCAAGGCATGTAACCTGTAACCTGTATGCTAGAATGTAGTGGCAGATCGGTTAGCAGCTACCGCACAAGTGTGCAGGTACATGATTTGATTTTTCGAGGATAAGTTCATTGATCAGTGAAAAGTATTTTTGCTTCTTTTTTCTCACCTTCATTCTCATTGGTTAGAACTCTTAGGACACCTCCCACCTGAATGGTTTCCCACATCATAATTATAGTTTTATTGTTATTGAGTCATTCACTTTGTAGGCTGTCTGTCCACTATTTTAATTGAAATAGCTCAAAAATAAATTCCCTCTTTTTCGGTGGCTGAAAGTTGTTGGTTTTATCAGTTGTTCAATCAAGTTAGTTATTTTGGCCGTATAGGACAGTTTTTGTAATAATGATGCCTGTAAATCGCAGACCTATCAGTCAGTCTCAGACTGCACCAAAGGTTTGGCACATTCATAGTGTGCAGTTTTGAAATGACTAATACATAACCATGTCTGATTACAAGTTGTAGCCATGTCTTTCACCAAGTTTGTTTAGAAAGTTGGTTACAAGCGAACGCTCAATGTCCTCGTTGCAATAATGCTTGTACAACTGGGACATGTAAATTGGTAGTTGGAAACTGTTCAACTTTGTTGGATCGTACAGCCAGTAGAGCCCGGCCAGCTGTTATTGCTCATCGTCCTGTGACTAGGAAGTTGGCAAGAACCATGGAGCCTGCAGTAGACCTGGAGACTGGGGCCCAACATACGACAGAGTTGGATGTCAGTAATACGTCGAGTCCCATAAATACAGCTGCTGCGCCGACCGGAACCCGCCCGAGGCGAGGTCGACCAAACCGCGGTGTTGAAAATCTCCCAAACCCAGCACCTGATTATGCGGGCACCTGAAAAAGAGCCAGAGCGGGCAGTTTCCAAACATTTCCTTCCATCTGATCGGCTCCGTTGCAGAAGTTCTCGTCACCGCACACGTGACAGCTGGCATTTTGCACGGCGACCAATGTAGGATCCAGCTTGCAGCCAATCTCCGTCTCGTTGACCTCGCCATTTTCTGTGTTGGAGTTCACAAAAACAAACAATTAATTGTAACAATGATGCTGCATACTTTTAGGAGCGAAAATATTTATAGCCTTCAAGAAAAGAAGGAGTCTTAAACTCGCCTGTAAATTAACCCTATTAAGTTGTTAATAATGTACGAATATGGCAATAAACCAAATAGAAGGAAGAGACGATATCGACCTGTGTTTGTTTCCAATATTGAAATTGATTTCCTAACATGTTTCCTCGCATGGCTCCACTTCATGTATTTTAAAAATACCTTTACCTTAAGCAGCTCAAGGCTCGTTCAAGAATGAAACGAAAGTCAAATCAAACTGGTTAAGGAGGCGTGTGAAGTCGATTTTTATTTTCTATACATAATGAGGTCACATAGCAAAACATTTCATTTAAATCGTTTTCATTTATGTGTGTAATCGCGATGTGGTTGAAGGGAAGTACTTACCGTGAAAAACGCGCTTCAGGCACGCGGTCGCATTCTTGTTGGCCAACTCAATGTCCAGAAAACGGGGAGGGGCAATGAAGGCGCAATCGTAGTTAAAATGATTCTCAATTTCGAAATTTTCTCCGCAGCTCGCCTCGTAAACGGACTCACATGAGTAGCATCTGATGGCGTAAGCTGTTGGCATTGAAATATACACACATATTTATGTGCATATAAATACATAAGTGTTCTAAAGACAAAATGGTCAAGAGCAAACCTGTGGCCAACAGCGTGAGAAGGGCGCCAAATCCAAGTAAAACCTGCATTTTCCCGTTGATGAGACACAAAGAAATCTCAAACACTTTCCACAACACGTTTTATATATCCATTTATGTATATAGTATAGAAATTATTTGAATTTACGGGCCAAATTTTATTTTAATTGCCGATTTGGCATTTGCTGTTTTATGGAAAATTCTTGTGATGCTTTTCTTCTTTTTTCTTTTTGTTTGTATTTATATCTTGTTCACTCAGCGCTCGGGCGCAATTGAAACGAACGATTCGGTTTGAAAGTGTTTGCTATATGTTCGCCTCTAAGTTGAGGCATTAAGAAATGTATTTCTATAAATTACTCTTATTTTTACATATTTCTTATATTTGTATTATTTTCTTCATTTAGGCGCCATTAGCCCGCGTCTTGCTTTCAGCGTGTTCTAAGACTGAATTCCGATTAACTTTCCCGCACCGATGCTTAACAACATTCGCCCGCTCTGTCCTCACTATAGAGATTTGTATCGTTCCTGTTGTTTTTGTTGTTGTTGTTGTTGTTGTTATTGTCGGTATTTTCCGGAGTGTTCTGTTTATAAAGCACAAATCGTTTCAACCGTCAGTCAGTCGACGGCCGCGTTCGAAATTATACTGAAAAATGCCAAAGCGTTTCCAAATTTCACTACTCAGCTCGCACTCTTTGCCTCTCTGTCTCTCTCCTTCTCTTTGTCAGTCTCTCTTTTACTTGGATGTTCCTTTCTTCTGTATGGGTAACTTATTCGTCTGTGCTTGCTGACATCTACTGATATAGTCTAATTTTAATGAATTTCCCTCCGACGCAGAACATAAAATATTCTAGATAGAATTTATAGCTCACATATGGAGCAAGACATCAGCAAATTTTAGTTGCCTCTTAGTCCATTTTTAACAACAGCACCAAAGAGAGCTGACAAAGTTGCTAAAGAGCACAACTAACCTGGCATTCTCTGTGTGTGTGTGTGTGTGTGTGTCTGTGTGTTTGCTGTGGCGTCAGTGGTGTAGTATAAGCAGTGGCTTTAATTATGACATCTTTGCCGATGTCAAAGGACGAGTTTGGATAGATAAACGGTTGCTAAACGAAAACAATTTGAAATTATCGTAATAAAAATAAAATACTGGATTTTTACGTAGATTTCGAACGTATATCAGAATAACAAACGATTTATTTTAGCGGTTCTTAAGCAGTTGTGTGAATACAAATCTTAAATTTAAATTTAATTTGATATTTATATAATTCGATGCAATTCTAATTTGGTATTGAAGCTGTTTTAATATGCTTTTAGAATGTGTTGATTTTTGTTCTCTTTTTTTTTACAAAATTCAATGAAAATTGCGAAAATGATATGCAAAGTTTTGATAATACATGTGAAACTTATTAAATGTTCCAGGTATCAATTTAAAAGACAAGAGTGAAGACTTTATCCACGATTAGGCCAACAGCCGGGCCACGCCAAAGAACAGTAGAATGGCTCCAGCAATAGGGGCGATGGAAGCGGAACCATTGCATCTATCCCCGGTGCACACACAGCTCATATTAGAAGCATCTGCCTGGCAGCCAATCTGCGTGTTGCTGATATCACCAAAGTAGCAGCCACGCTTAACTTTTTTGGGAACTGCAAATGGATACAAATACGTTATTAGTGTCACACATTTGTAAAAACCATAAATGGAGCACTCTTTATTGTCGATCTGCTAATTTTAAATGCAGTTCGTCAGCAATATATTATTCAATTGTCATATGGTAGCTAACACATGATATTCGAACCCATTGACCTCGTTAGGTGTAGTCTTTTAACCTTCATTCCAATAATATCGATCATAATATCCATTCCCAGGTAGCCATTATAAGCCTTACTAAGATGAGCACATAAAATACTCATCTATGATTGAAACAGAGCATGAACTGAAATTAAGTTAAAAATAACTGTGACTAATTTATAGAGAGCGGCTTGAGAGACACTTAATTGCCAGTGGGCCATGCCCACATGGATCTCTTGTTCTCTGTACTCCTCGTTGTGTGCATGAATAGTAGATTCAATTAAATACAATTGTTGGTGCCATTTTTATGATTCACCTTTGCTGTTGTCCACATTCATCTTCAAATATTGGCTAATGGAGAATAATAACGCAATGCTGACATAAGTTACTAACAAGTCAAGAGGCTCGACGCAGCTACGAATTGAAACAATCATTTAAACTTTGAATATAATTTAAAACATGAATTTCCTAAAAATTAATAATAAAACTAATAATAAATTACTGATTATATTAATAATATTGTATGTGAGCCATTAATTGATTTCTACTAGATGGAAAAGCCCATGCAAATAATTTATTAACTTTAGATGACAAGCACGTAAGCGATAATTGCCTTAAAATGTAAAACGGAAAACTTAACTGATCGGTTTAGATCACACGATCTCCACATTTGTTCCCACCTTTTTGCTTGGTTGAAAACAAAATGGGTTGGGCATAATCATGTTTATAGTATATAATACATATAAATATATAGGGGACCTTGCATTCATGATAATATGCAAAGTCCCCTATAATTTCGTCACTTCATACACATATTATATTGGATCATTTGTTTATAAATACGCATATTTCTCTTTCGTTAAAAAAAATACAAAATAATTTGATGTGTAATAAGCATTTCTTGATATTTTTAGACCATTACTATGTATATATAAATACTTTTACAAAGTATATGCCATACATATATACGCCCAGTAGGTTAATTGTAC
>JAWNMN010001010.1:0-29598 GCA_035044025.1 Drosophila paracracens
CTTAAACATAATATTAACAAAGAGCGTAGTATAAAAATAAAGGAAAAAAAATCAAATTTTTTTTTTTAATGTAATCACTTGCTCGGCAGTTGGGCGACTGTCGATGCCTTTATTCATGCATTACCTATTGGCAACTTGTTCGAATTAATTAACAACAAAAACTTAACTTCAAATTATAAGTCTAAGTATAAGACTAGGCAAGTTTGACAGCCCTGTGTATATACCAAAAAGCAGCAATGCGATTTGGCAATATTTGCAGTTAGTTGGTTGGTCACACCCAACCATAAAACATAGGAAATGTAAACAAACTAAAAATGATAAAACTAAAAATAATTGACAATAACAATTTTTTCTTTTAAATTAGTGGCAAGATTCCGGCAGTCGCAATCAGAAGCAGTCACCTCCAGGTTGGGTCATCTTTTGTTGGTCCTCAATGAATCCTTCGTCATTTGGGAGTGGCAGCTTTACAGATGCGTCGCGTTATGCATTTTGCAGGCGCTGGCCACGCCTTGCTTGGTCATCAATTTTTGGCTAGCGATTTTCTATTTCTGCGGCCATGCAGACACGCAATAATGAAATCATCGCAGCTCGTGCCAAGAACACCGAAAGCTGAACCAGCAGGTTTGGGTCTTGCACTCGCTGGACGATTAATATTTATTTTCATAGTATAAACTTAAATACTTTATAAAAATTTTTTGGCGCCTTATAAATGGCTCATAATAACGAAACTTATACTAAGTTAAATGTAAGCTTATAATCCTAAGAATTGTTTACATTTAATAAGGCTACGTGCCGCTTATAATATAACATTTCGAGATGAATATATACTTATATGCTATTAATTTCATTGCTCTTTTAACTATTAATGGGACGGCAGCCATTATTGATTGAGACACTTTTAAGTGCTCAATAATATTTTGTTTTACTTAATGGGTAAATTAAAAATCAAAAATAATAATAATTTGAGCGATAGTTTTGATTTGCGCGCTCATGTTTGTGGAGCAACTCAACGGAGGTGGAGCAGCTCAATTGTTACCGATCGGTTGCTCAACTGTTACCAAGCGGTTGCTCAGCCGCTTATCGATAAGTCGACTTCGTAATCAATTGGCATGCCGGACAGCTGTTTCTATTCTATTTCTGCGGCCATGGCAGACACGCAATAATGAAATCATCGCAGCTCGTGCCAAGAACACCGAAACCTGAACCAGCAGGTTTGGGTCTTGCACTCGCTGGACGATTAATATTTATTTTCATAGTATAAACTTAAATACTTTATAAAAATTTTTTGGCGCCTTATGAATGGCTCATAATAACGAAACTTATACTAAGTTAAATGTAAGCTTATAATCCTAAGAATTGTTTACATTTAATAAGGCAACGTGCCGCTTATAATATAACATTTCGAGATGAATATATACTTATATGCTATTAATTTCATAGCTCTTTTAACTATTAATGGGACGGCAGCCATTATTGATTGAGACACTTTTAAGTGCTCAATAATATTTTGTTTTACTTAATGGGTAAATTAAAAATCAAAAATAATAATAATTTAAGCGATAGTTTTGATTTGCGCGCTCATGTTTGTGGAGCAGCTCATCGGAGGTGGAGCAGCTCAACTGTTACCGATCGGTTGCTCAACTGTTACCGAACGGTTGCTCAGCCGCTTATCGATAAGTCAACTTCGCTAACAGTTGGCATGTCGGACAGCTGATTCAATTAGTGGATGACGCTTTGTTATTTTTTGCACTTATTTGCGCGTCATTTTTCTGTGCTCGTCCTCGTTCCAGTTGTGATTTGGCCTCCATCTGTTTGACTGGCCCTGCTGTCTTGCTGGACCGCTGCGGTCATCTGGTTCGCAGGCGCCGCGGGAGTGTGTAAAAGCGGCGTTGCTGGCTGCGCCAGCTGGAAGGTTGGTGGCCATCCCCGTTGCTACTATCAGTGCCACTGCTGATAGAGTCAGGAGGATGCCAAAGCTGGATTGCCATTGCTTTGACCGTCTCAACCGCGGCCAGGCAAGCAGAGATAGCCTCGTCGATGGACGTGACCATGCTTTTTTTTTTTTTTTTTTAATTTAAATGTTTATTGTCCATTCATTTTTAACTTATTGCTAGCAAACAAATTCAAAACTTATTAGGACATTAACTGATATTTACATTAATAAAAGCGTAGCCTGTTCTTAGGCTGTTATTATTTGAATTAGGTTCGGAACCTGGTTTTACTATTATTAGTTGGTTTTTGTCTTAGGTGGTATGTTATACGATGCTTGTGTCTATCTTAATTCATCGTGTGTATCGATAAAAAGTGTGTCTTATCGGTAGGCGACAAGGTTTTGCACACGGTGAGTTTACTTTTGTTTTTTTTTTCTTTTGTTTTTAGTTGTTAATTAAACTAAGTTATATTTAAAATAAATTATACATCAGCTGTATATTTTTTAATATATGTTTCATTTTATTGTCTCTGCAATACTTTTCTTTTTTCTAACAAACAGATTAGAAGCCTATTTGGACAGAACAGACTTAAAATTAATAACAGTGTAGCATATTTTCCAGCTGTTTTCTTTTTAGTTATAAAGGTTCGGAACCTGGTTTAGCTGGTGTTTGTCTTAGGTGGTAAGTTATACGATGTAAGCTTTTAGTTAATCGTGTGTATCGATATGTCAAGTGTTTTATCGAGAGGCGATAAAATTTTATACACGTAGTGTTTACTATTTTAGTTACAACTAAATTATAAATAAATTATATTTTTTTTTTTTTGTGATGGTTGCTGCTGTGGCTTCGTGCAGGTCGCAGTCTGCCGGTCGCGCAAGCCTCTTTATTTGTTTCAGACTATCTTTTTAATAGCAGAACTTAGCACATCAGATGTTACTCTGATGGCCACTTTATTTAAATTCATCTTATTACCTATCGGCAACTTACATAAATTTGAATCACAACAATAAAACTTAACATATTGTTTATAGACGATAGGCACATTTTTTTTTTTTTTTTATGCTGGGGCGGCAATTTCAGTTGATGTTGCTCATCAGCTGGATGCCGCGCCAGCAGTTCATCAAGAGAATCAGACACCTCGAACATGGAGCTTGGACAATTAATATTGCTATTATTGGTTGTGCTGGTTGTTGGGCCGCCCCTTAATATTACATCAGAAATATTAATTTGGCGGCTTTCACTACTCAGGCTATTATTTGCTGTTGTATATGCTGTTGCTTTTGCTATGCCAGCAGCCACTGCTTGCTCTGGCACAGCAGTAGCTGTTGCACTGCTTGCTTGCTTTGCTTGTCGTTTTTGTTGGCCCCTCTCTTTGGCTTTTGCTGTTACTTGTGCTGTTGTATTGGCTGTTGCTTTTGGTTTTGCTGCTGTTGCATTTGTGTTGGCGTGTGTGTGATGGCGCGCCCGCGCAGTTTGCGCATTCTGCCATCCCCTTAACGGCATCTTGTTTGCTGGCGCCAAAAGACAGCGTCAGCGCCTGTTTTTTGGCGGGCTAATTTCTGCGCGCCTGGTGCGCAAGAGTATTGATTGGCAGTAAATGGATGAATATATATACGGATTTGTGGATTTTTGGATTTTTGTGGTGATGGTGGCTGCTGTGGCGTCGTGCAGGTCGCAGTCTGCCGGTCGCGTCCGCCGCTTTATTTGTTGTTGTTGAGGACAGATGTACAATTTTACAAGAGTGACTTACTGCTTAGAGGCTGGGCCGAGTGAGTTTTGGAATACCCACGGACACAGTGCGTCCTCGTTCCTCGTGGAGATGCGCGTCGTCAAACACCTGATGACCCAGATCAGCCGGCCGCCGACACCCAGTCTGGCGTCTCCGTCTCCAGAAGAAGATTCTGCGTCTCGTCGTAACCCGTGTGCAATCACTGATTGGCAGTTATACCACTCACTCTCACTCTCACTTTTGTATAGTCAATTTTAGTTAATTTATTGGCAGAAAAGTAAAAATTAATATGTACTTTTCACAGTTGTTCACTTTTGCAATTTTCACAATTTAACAATTTACTGTGCGGAGCCGTGCAACCGTTCGCGATCAGCGCCAAAGAGGGTGTGTCCTCCTGACACTGGACGAAGGCACACAACTCTCGTAGCAGCAAAGGCATATACATCTATATTGGATGTATATAGTGTATTTTTTTTTTTTTTTTATATATCATTTATTGTCCGTTCATTTTTTTCTTATTGCTAACAAGTAGATTTAAAACTTATTAGGACAGAGACGGTTGCTTAGATTAATTTAAATGTAGCACATTTTTAGGCTGTTTTCGTTTGGGTTATTTAGGTTCAGAACCTGGTTTCAGTAGTACACTACCTTGAGGGACTCCAGCAGTAATTTTTCCGTCTTGATTGGATGCCATCACTACACTTTACTACAAAGCTACGCTCATGCAGGTAAGTCTTAATTATATTGTACAAATTCGTTGGTAGTAATTTGATTAATTTCCAGAGCAGTCCACTGTGCCAGACTCGATCGAAGGCTTCAGCAATATCGATGAAAACTGCGGAGCAGTACTTTCGCTCTTCAAAGGCTCTCAAGATGAATTGGGAGACACGGGCAATTTGCTGTTCAGTGCCATGTTCACGCCTGAACGCAAACTGGTAATTAGGAACAGATTTGGCAAACTCTTTCACTTCAAAGAGGCGGGCCAGCAAGAGTTTTTCAAACATCTTTGAGAGTCCGGACAGGAGGCTGATAGGTCGGTAGGCGACAACGTCAGCTGTATTCTTCCCAGGCTTTAGTATCATCGCGATACCGGCATGTTTCCATTTGCGTGGGAAGTATCCAAGGCGTAGGATTGAATTGTATATCAGGATTACATATAGTTGTGCTTTGAGGGGCAACAACTTTATAACTCTGTTATCAATTTGGTCCTCTCCAGGTGACTTTTTCAGCTCAAGTGCGTCTATTACCTTTTTTAATCGCAACACTTGCTCGCCAGCTAGACAACTGGCGGGTACTTTATTAATTTGTCCTATTACCAGGAGGCAACTCATACAAATTTAATTTACAACAATAAAAACTTAAAATACTGTTTAAAGACAATTGGCACAACAAATAACGGCCACTTATACTAAAACTTAAAACTACTTTTAGTATTTATTTACATTCAACAAACAGGCCACGCCAGTGTTGTCAAAAAGAAAATAGTGCAAACTGGTCACACTTACTTATTGTTTACATTTACATTTTACAAATTCTTATTGATAAATATTAATTATTAATGCATATTCTTTTATTTTTGCAGGTACTGATGGAGGAGTGAGCGCCGCGGAATTTTTTAATCACAAAACTTGCTCGCCAGTTTTTACACTGGCGGGAACTTTATTCAACTTGTTCTATTGCCGGGAGGCAACTACTACAAATTTCAATTACAACAATAAAACTTATGTTATTGTAATTTAAACATTGGCGCTAACTTAGAAATATATATACTAAGTTAAACAAACAACTATGGTATTTACATAAATAAAGCTGTCTGGCAACTTCAAAAAATATTTTGTTTGCCATTGTCAAGGGCGTGTGATCTGGTCACACTTACACATGTTTACATTTTTCATTTACATTTACTTATTGACTATTAATTAACATTGTTTAATTTAATTTCAGGTACTTGTTTGTTTTCTTTCAGGGTATGCTGCAGGCGTAGATGCTGTGGAGGCTTCTGGGTGTCCATTTGCTGGTGACGTCAGTTTATG
Organism: Drosophila paracracens; assembly: GCA_035044025.1. Classification (NCBI taxonomy): domain Eukaryota; kingdom Metazoa; phylum Arthropoda; class Insecta; order Diptera; family Drosophilidae; genus Drosophila; species Drosophila paracracens. The sequence goes on from JAWNMN010001010.1 coordinate 5,694, forward strand.
GTGCGCCGTTCCAAGTCTGGGTGAGTTGTTTGCCACATATGATTTTCTGTTGCAGCAGCATTTACTTCTTTACTTAAGCGCAGCAAGGTTAATTAATAAATATATTATTTTTGTTTTTCTTTGCAGGTACTGAGAACTGATAATGGAAGCTCGCCGATGGATGTGTCGCCCAGCTGGGTGCATCAAGGTCAGGCAGCGCCAGTGGATCAGGTGAGTAGTTTCAATGTTGTTTATGAAGTTGTGCGTGTGTATGTTTTTTTTATTTTTATTTTATTTGCGTTTATGTGAGTTGTGTTATTATTTATGTAGTGTTGTTTTGTTTTATTATTGCTTGTAATATATTTATGTATACATGCTTACATGTATACACACTTATGTGTGCGCGTGTAATTATTTTCATTAGTTTGGTTTTGGTTATGTTTGTTTTGTTTATATGCGTGTAATTGTTATCATATATTAAGTGTTTGTTTTGTTTGCATTGCGCAATTGCGTGTGTAACTTTTGCTTTTAATTTTATTTTATATTACGTTTTGTAATAAATTAGTATTTTTAATTAGTGATTATTTTTTATATTTTCTCCTTTTATTCCAGATAAAAAAAAACAGCATCAGAAAGGCGTCGTCGTTAGAATCTCCGTTGGTCAGGTAAGTTGTTTACATTTATTACTTATATGTATTGGTTTTAAATGTTTTCTCATTTTAGGTACATTGTGAACTGAACGGCACCGATGAACAGCATTAATTAATTCAAGTATAGGTTTAGATGAATTTTAAATTGGATTGGTGATATTTTAATATGTATTTAAATTGTTTATTGTTTGTTATTGCGTGTATATTGTTTCAGTATGTATGTTGGTATGTTGTTGCTAATTTATTATTATTGTGTTATTTTATACGCGTGTATTTATTTGTATTTAGTTGGTTCTTGTTTTGCTTGTTTTGTATAATTGGGTTTTAGTTTTGCTTATTTTTCTTATCAGTTTGTTTTGCTTGTTTTGTATGTATGCATGTGCGCGTGTGATTATTTGCATTTATTGGTTTTAGTTTTGGTTATTTCGCTTATCTGTTTGTTTTGCTTGTTTTGCACTTATGCTTGCTTTATTTATTTTAGTTAATACTTGTATTTATAATTCCATTATCACTTTGTTTTTATTGTAGCTTTGGTTGTTATTATTTCAGTTATTGTATTATTATTTTTATTTTATTTATATTACGTTTCGTTGTTGTTTATGTTTTCTCCTTTAATTCCAGATACAGGATCAGGAGGGCGTTTTTTTTTTTAATCACAAAACTTGCTCGCCAGTTTTAACACTGGCGGGTTCTTTATTAAATTCGTTCTATTACCGGGAGGCAACTAATACAGAATTTAAATCACAACAATAATAATAACAGCTTATTGTCTAAATACTATGGCCAACATTCACAGCCGATTAAATACTAAAACATTTAACGTTGAAGTTATCGTAATTGCGACAGTTGACAAAGAACAAAAATACATTGTGTCACCCTGTGCTTAATGTTTACATTTACAATTGCTTACAGCTAATTAATAAGTCTAATAATATATAATTTATTTATTCTATTTGCAGGAGGTATCTGGCGCCGCGGAGTCTTCTTGGTGATCACATGATGGAGGTGCCGGGATTTGTAACGCCGCCTGGATGACTGGGTGAGTATTTTCGTAGCGGCTGTTTCGTCAGTGGCAGCAACATGATCGTCAATTTATAATATATATACTCCTTTTCTTGCAGGTATTTGCATTTAATTGGTTTTCGTTTTGCATGTTTTGCTTGTGGCGTGTATTATTTGGTTTTAGTTTTGCTTGTAAAATGTTAACTTTTATTTTCTGATTTATATTATATTACGTCTTGTAATAAATTAATATTTTAATTAGTAATTATTGTTTATATTTTCTTCTTTTATTTCAGGTAAAGAATCAGCATCAGGAAGGCGTCGTCGCTGGAATCTCCGTTGGTCAGGTAAGTTGTTTACATAAATTGTATTTATATGTATTGATTTTAAATGTTTTCTCTTTTCAGGTACATTGTGGACTGTATGCCATGATCAGATAAGTTGAATTAAATTTTTTATTGTAATATTATTTAGTTTTGTTTATTAATTTATATTTTAAATTTGTATTTATTTTTCTTTTCAGGTACTTGCGGTTATGTTTACGTTTCTGGTATCAGTCATCAGGGTGACAGCATATATTCGTCACCATGGAGGTCATTAACGTCATTGGCTCTGTCATCTGCATCCGTCCAAGAGTTATGATGGCCATCTTGTGGGGTGACTTCTTGGTGTTCCTGTGCCTGTGCAGCGTCTTGGGCGTGTGGAGCGTCTTGCGCAGGTGGAGCGTCTAGTGACTTTTTTTTTTATATATCATTTATTGTCCATTCATTTCTTATTTCTAACAAATAAATTCAAAACCTATTAGGACAGTAACGGTTACATAGGTTAGTATAAGTGTAGCATATTCTTGGGCTGTCTTAATTTTTGTTATTTAGGTTCAGAACCTGGTTTCAGTCATAGGTGGTAAGTTTATACGATGTTAGCTTTTGTATCGATTCATTGTGAGCATCGATATATTGTGTGTTTTATCGAGAGGCGATAAGATTTTGCACACTAATGTTTACGTTTTTTAATTGTAGCTTAGATTAATTATATTTGTTTAGGTTCATATAAATTAATTATAAGCAATTAATATGTGCGCTGCAGATTGTGCAGACCCACAGCATATAAGTAAAATATCAGCAAATAATATCGCGAACACTGCACTCAATAGCTGTTCAAAAATGAACACCCTGTATATAAATACACATGGCCCATGCAGGCCAGCCTCATTTACCGTTACGGTCGCCGTGACCAGCTCGCTGTTTAGGCGCCAGGCAGACGCCTTCGCAACATTTACCGTTACAGTCGCCGTGATCAGCTCGCTGGCCAGCGTCGATGCGAATTCCTTCGCAACAGTTACCGTTATCCAGTCGCTGGCAGGCGCCAACGCGAATTCCTTAGAAACAGTTCCCGTTACCCAGCCGCTGTTATGCGCCAGGCAGGCGCCTCACAAGCAGCTGCATAATATTATATTTGTACTTAGTCTTAAGCATTTTTCTATAAATAAAGAGCCTGCTCGTCAGGAGCAGTCAGTTCGAATCTGATCGTCAACTCCGCAAGTCTGATTTCTATCATCGCACTTACTGTGCGCATCGAAGGATTTTAATCACAAAACTTGCTCGCCAGTTTTAACACTGGCGGGTTCTTTATTCAATTCGTTCTATTACCTGGAGGCAACTAATACAGAATTTAAATCACAACAATAATAATAACAGCTTATTGTCTAAATACTATGGCCAACATTCACAGCCGATTAAATACTAAAACATTTAACGTTGAAGTTATCGTAATTGGGACAGTTGACAAAGAACAAAAATACATTGTGTCACCCTGTGCTTAATGTTTACATTTACAATTGCTTACAGCTAATTAATAAGTCTAATAATATATAATTTATTTATTCTATTTGCAGGAGGTATCTGGCGCCGCGGAGTCTTCTTGGTGATCACATGATGGAGGTGCCGGGATTTGTAACGCCGCCTGGATGACTGGGTGAGTATTTTCGTAGCGGCTGTTTCGTCAGTGGCAGCAACATGATCGTCAATTTATAATATATATACTCCTTTTCTTGCAGGTATTTGCATTTAATTGGTTTTCGTTTTGCATGTTTTGCTTGTGGCGTGTATTATTTGGTTTTAGTTTTGCTTGTAAAATGTTAACTTTTATTTTCTGATTTATATTATATTACGTCTTGTAATAAATTAATATTTTAATTAGTAATTATTGTTTATATTTTCTTTTTTTATTTCAGGTAAAGAATCAGCATCAGGAAGGCGTCGTCGCTGGAATCTCCGTTGGTCAGGTAAGTTGTTTACATAAATTGTATTTATATGTATTGATTTTAAATGTTTTCTCTTTTCAGGTACATTGTGGACTGTATGCCATGATCAGATAAGTTGAATTAAATTTTTTATTGTAATATTATTTAGTTTTGTTTATTAATTTATATTTTAAATTTGTATTTATTTTTCTTTTCAGGTACTTGCGGTTATGTTTACGTTTCTGGTATCAGTCATCAGGGTGACAGCATATATTCGTCACCATGGAGGTCATTAACGTCATTGGCTCTGTCATCTGCATCCGTCCAAGAGTTATGATGGCCATCTTGTGGGGTGACTTCTTGGTGTTCCTGTGCCTGTGCAGCGTCTTGGGCGTGTGGAGCGTCTTGCGCAGGTGGAGCGTCTAGTGACTTTTTTTTTTATATATCATTTATTGTCCATTCATTTCTTATTTCTAACAAATAAATTCAAAACCTATTAGGACAGTAACGGTTACATAGGTTAGTATAAGTGTAGCATATTCTTGGGCTGTCTTAATTTTTGTTATTTAGGTTCAGAACCTGGTTTCAGTCATAGGTGGTAAGTTTATACGATGTTAGCTTTTGTATCGATTCATTGTGAGCATCGATATATTGTGTGTTTTATCGAGAGGCGATAAGATTTTGCACACTAATGTTTACGTTTTTTAATTGTAGCTTAGATTAATTATATTTGTTTAGGTTCATATAAATTAATTATAAGCAATTAATATGTGCGCTGCAGATTGTGCAGACCCACAGCATATAAGTAAAATATCAGCAAATAATATCGCGAACACTGCACTCAATAGCTGTTCAAAAATGAACACCCTGTATATAAATACACATGGCCCATGCAGGCCAGCCTCATTTACCGTTACGGTCGCCGTGACCAGCTCGCTGTTTAGGCGCCAGGCAGACGCCTTCGCAACATTTACCGTTACAGTCGCCGTGATCAGCTCGCTGGCCAGCGTCGATGCGAATTCCTTCGCAACAGTTACCGTTATCCAGTCGCTGGCAGGCGCCAACGCGAATTCCTTAGAAACAGTTCCCGTTACCCAGCCGCTGTTATGCGCCAGGCAGGCGCCTCACAAGCAGCTGCATAATATTATATTTGTACTTAGTCTTAAGCATTTTTCTATAAATAAAGAGCCTGCTCGTCAGGAGCAGTCAGTTCGAATCTGATCGTCAACTCCGCAAGTCTGATTTCTATCATCGCACTTACTGTGCGCATCGAAGGATTTTAATCACAAAACTTGCTCGCCAGTTTTAACACTGGCGGGTTCTTTATTCAATTCGTTCTATTACCTGGAGGCAACTAATACAGAATTTAAATCACAACAATAATAATAACAGCTTATTGTCTAAATACTATGGCCAACATTCACAGCCGATTAAATACTAAAACATTTAACGTTGAAGTTATCGTAATTGGGACAGTTGACAAAGAACAAAAATACATTGTGTCACCCTGTGCTTAATGTTTACATTTACAATTGCTTACAGCTAATTAATAAGTCTAATAATATATAATTTATTTATTCTATTTGCAGGAGGTATCTGGCGCCGCGGAGTCTTCTTGGTGATCACATGATGGAGGTGCCGGGATTTGTAACGCCGCCTGGATGACTGGGTGAGTATTTTCGTAGCGGCTGTTTCGTCAGTGGCAGCAACATGATCGTCAATTTATAATATATATACTCCTTTTCTTGCAGGTATTTGCATTTAATTGGTTTTCGTTTTGCATGTTTTGCTTGTGGCGTGTATTATTTGGTTTTAGTTTTGCTTGTAAAATGTTAACTTTTATTTTCTGATTTATATTATATTACGTCTTGTAATAAATTAATATTTTAATTAGTAATTATTGTTTATATTTTCTTTTTTTATTTCAGGTAAAGAATCAGCATCAGGAAGGCGTCGTCGCTGGAATCTCCGTTGGTCAGGTAAGTTGTTTACATAAATTGTATTTATATGTATTGATTTTAAATGTTTTCTCTTTTCAGGTACATTGTGGACTGTATGCCATGATCAGATAAGTTGAATTAAATTTTTTATTGTAATATTATTTAGTTTTGTTTATTAATTTATATTTTAAATTTGTATTTATTTTTCTTTTCAGGTACTTGCGGTTATGTTTACGTTTCTGGTATCAGTCATCAGGGTGACAGCATATATTCGTCACCATGGAGGTCATTAACGTCATTGGCTCTGTCATCTGCATCCGTCCAAGAGTTATGATGGCCATCTTGTGGGGTGACTTCTTGGTGTTCCTGTGCCTGTGCAGCGTCTTGGGCGTGTGGAGCGTCTTGCGCAGGTGGAGCGTCTAGTGACTTTTTTTTTTTATATATCATTTATTGTCCATTCATTTCTTATTTCTAACAAATAAATTCAAAACCTATTAGGACAGTAACGGTTACATAGGTTAGTATAAGTGTAGCATATTCTTGGGCTGTCTTAATTTTTGTTATTTAGGTTCAGAACCTGGTTTCAGTCATAGGTGGTAAGTTTATACGATGTTAGCTTTTGTATCGATTCATTGTGAGCATCGATATATTGTGTGTTTTATCGAGAGGCGATAAGATTTTGCACACTAATGTTTACGTTTTTTAATTGTAGCTTAGATTAATTATATTTGTTTAGGTTCATATAAATTAATTATAAGCAATTAATATGTGCGCTGCAGATTGTGCAGACCCACAGCATATAAGTAAAATATCAGCAAATAATATCGCGAACACTGCACTCAATAGCTGTTCAAAAATGAACACCCTGTATATAAATACACATGGCCCATGCAGGCCAGCCTCATTTACCGTTACGGTCGCCGTGACCAGCTCGCTGTTTAGGCGCCAGGCAGACGCCTTCGCAACATTTACCGTTACAGTCGCCGTGATCAGCTCGCTGGCCAGCGTCGATGCGAATTCCTTCGCAACAGTTACCGTTATCCAGTCGCTGGCAGGCGCCAACGCGAATTCCTTAGAAACAGTTCCCGTTACCCAGCCGCTGTTATGCGCCAGGCAGGCGCCTCACAAGCAGCTGCATAATATTATATTTGTACTTAGTCTTAAGCATTTTTCTATAAATAAAGAGCCTGCTCGTCAGGAGCAGTCAGTTCGAATCTGATCGTCAACTCCGCAAGTCTGATTTCTATCATCGCACTTACTGTGCGCATCGAAGGATTTTAATCACAAAACTTGCTCGCCAGTTTTAACACTGGCGGGTTCTTTATTCAATTCGTTCTATTACCTGGAGGCAACTAATACAGAATTTAAATCACAACAATAATAATAACAGCTTATTGTCTAAATACTATGGCCAACATTCACAGCCGATTAAATACTAAAACATTTAACGTTGAAGTTATCGTAATTGGGACAGTTGACAAAGAACAAAAATACATTGTGTCACCCTGTGCTTAATGTTTACATTTACAATTGCTTACAGCTAATTAATAAGTCTAATAATATATAATTTATTTATTCTATTTGCAGGAGGTATCTGGCGCCGCGGAGTCTTCTTGGTGATCACATGATGGAGGTGCCGGGATTTGTAACGCCGCCTGGATGACTGGGTGAGTATTTTCGTAGCGGCTGTTTCGTCAGTGGCAGCAACATGATCGTCAATTTATAATATATATACTCCTTTTCTTGCAGGTATTTGCATTTAATTGGTTTTCGTTTTGCATGTTTTGCTTGTGGCGTGTATTATTTGGTTTTAGTTTTGCTTGTAAAATGTTAACTTTTATTTTCTGATTTATATTATATTACGTCTTGTAATAAATTAATATTTTAATTAGTAATTATTGTTTATATTTTCTTTTTTTATTTCAGGTAAAGAATCAGCATCAGGAAGGCGTCGTCGCTGGAATCTCCGTTGGTCAGGTAAGTTGTTTACATAAATTGTATTTATATGTATTGATTTTAAATGTTTTCTCTTTTCAGGTACATTGTGGACTGTATGCCATGATCAGATAAGTTGAATTAAATTTTTTATTGTAATATTATTTAGTTTTGTTTATTAATTTATATTTTAAATTTGTATTTATTTTTCTTTTCAGGTACTTGCGGTTATGTTTACGTTTCTGGTATCAGTCATCAGGGTGACAGCATATATTCGTCACCATGGAGGTCATTAACGTCATTGGCTCTGTCATCTGCATCCGTCCAAGAGTTATGATGGCCATCTTGTGGGGTGACTTCTTGGTGTTCCTGTGCCTGTGCAGCGTCTTGGGCGTGTGGAGCGTCTTGCGCAGGTGGAGCGTCTAGTGACTTTTTTTTTTTATATATCATTTATTGTCCATTCATTTCTTATTTCTAACAAATAAATTCAAAACCTATTAGGACAGTAACGGTTACATAGGTTAGTATAAGTGTAGCATATTCTTGGGCTGTCTTAATTTTTGTTATTTAGGTTCAGAACCTGGTTTCAGTCATAGGTGGTAAGTTTATACGATGTTAGCTTTTGTATCGATTCATTGTGAGCATCGATATATTGTGTGTTTTATCGAGAGGCGATAAGATTTTGCACACTAATGTTTACGTTTTTTAATTGTAGCTTAGATTAATTATATTTGTTTAGGTTCATATAAATTAATTATAAGCAATTAATATGTGCGCTGCAGATTGTGCAGACCCACAGCATATAAGTAAAATATCAGCAAATAATATCGCGAACACTGCACTCAATAGCTGTTCAAAAATGAACACCCTGTATATAAATACACATGGCCCATGCAGGCCAGCCTCATTTACCGTTACGGTCGCCGTGACCAGCTCGCTGTTTAGGCGCCAGGCAGACGCCTTCGCAACATTTACCGTTACAGTCGCCGTGATCAGCTCGCTGGCCAGCGTCGATGCGAATTCCTTCGCAACAGTTACCGTTATCCAGTCGCTGGCAGGCGCCAACGCGAATTCCTTAGAAACAGTTCCCGTTACCCAGCCGCTGTTATGCGCCAGGCAGGCGCCTCACAAGCAGCTGCATAATATTATATTTGTACTTAGTCTTAAGCATTTTTCTATAAATAAAGAGCCTGCTCGTCAGGAGCAGTCAGTTCGAATCTGATCGTCAACTCCGCAAGTCTGATTTCTATCATCGCACTTACTGTGCGCATCGAAGGATTTTAATCACAAAACTTGCTCGCCAGTTTTAACACTGGCGGGTTCTTTATTCAATTCGTTCTATTACCTGGAGGCAACTAATACAGAATTTAAATCACAACAATAATAATAACAGCTTATTGTCTAAATACTATGGCCAACATTCACAGCCGATTAAATACTAAAACATTTAACGTTGAAGTTATCGTAATTGGGACAGTTGACAAAGAACAAAAATACATTGTGTCACCCTGTGCTTAATGTTTACATTTACAATTGCTTACAGCTAATTAATAAGTCTAATAATATATAATTTATTTATTCTATTTGCAGGAGGTATCTGGCGCCGCGGAGTCTTCTTGGTGATCACATGATGGAGGTGCCGGGATTTGTAACGCCGCCTGGATGACTGGGTGAGTATTTTCGTAGCGGCTGTTTCGTCAGTGGCAGCAACATGATCGTCAATTTATAATATATATACTCCTTTTCTTGCAGGTATTTGCATTTAATTGGTTTTCGTTTTGCATGTTTTGCTTGTGGCGTGTATTATTTGGTTTTAGTTTTGCTTGTAAAATGTTAACTTTTATTTTCTGATTTATATTATATTACGTCTTGTAATAAATTAATATTTTAATTAGTAATTATTGTTTATATTTTCTTTTTTTATTTCAGGTAAAGAATCAGCATCAGGAAGGCGTCGTCGCTGGAATCTCCGTTGGTCAGGTAAGTTGTTTACATAAATTGTATTTATATGTATTGATTTTAAATGTTTTCTCTTTTCAGGTACATTGTGGACTGTATGCCATGATCAGATAAGTTGAATTAAATTTTTTATTGTAATATTATTTAGTTTTGTTTATTAATTTATATTTTAAATTTGTATTTATTTTTCTTTTCAGGTACTTGCGGTTATGTTTACGTTTCTGGTATCAGTCATCAGGGTGACAGCATATATTCGTCACCATGGAGGTCATTAACGTCATTGGCTCTGTCATCTGCATCCGTCCAAGAGTTATGATGGCCATCTTGTGGGGTGACTTCTTGGTGTTCCTGTGCCTGTGCAGCGTCTTGGGCGTGTGGAGCGTCTTGCGCAGGTGGAGCGTCTAGTGACTTTTTTTTTTATATATCATTTATTGTCCATTCATTTCTTATTTCTAACAAATAAATTCAAAACCTATTAGGACAGTAACGGTTACATAGGTTAGTATAAGTGTAGCATATTCTTGGGCTGTCTTAATTTTTGTTATTTAGGTTCAGAACCTGGTTTCAGTCATAGGTGGTAAGTTTATACGATGTTAGCTTTTGTATCGATTCATTGTGAGCATCGATATATTGTGTGTTTTATCGAGAGGCGATAAGATTTTGCACACTAATGTTTACGTTTTTTAATTGTAGCTTAGATTAATTATATTTGTTTAGGTTCATATAAATTAATTATAAGCAATTAATATGTGCGCTGCAGATTGTGCAGACCCACAGCATATAAGTAAAATATCAGCAAATAATATCGCGAACACTGCACTCAATAGCTGTTCAAAAATGAACACCCTGTATATAAATACACATGGCCCATGCAGGCCAGCCTCATTTACCGTTACGGTCGCCGTGACCAGCTCGCTGTTTAGGCGCCAGGCAGACGCCTTCGCAACATTTACCGTTACAGTCGCCGTGATCAGCTCGCTGGCCAGCGTCGATGCGAATTCCTTCGCAACAGTTACCGTTATCCAGTCGCTGGCAGGCGCCAACGCGAATTCCTTAGAAACAGTTCCCGTTACCCAGCCGCTGTTATGCGCCAGGCAGGCGCCTCACAAGCAGCTGCATAATATTATATTTGTACTTAGTCTTAAGCATTTTTCTATAAATAAAGAGCCTGCTCGTCAGGAGCAGTCAGTTCGAATCTGATCGTCAACTCCGCAAGTCTGATTTCTATCATCGCACTTACTGTGCGCATCGAAGGATTTTAATCACAAAACTTGCTCGCCAGTTTTAACACTGGCGGGTTCTTTATTCAATTCGTTCTATTACCTGGAGGCAACTAATACAGAATTTAAATCACAACAATAATAATAACAGCTTATTGTCTAAATACTATGGCCAACATTCACAGCCGATTAAATACTAAAACATTTAACGTTGAAGTTATCGTAATTGGGACAGTTGACAAAGAACAAAAATACATTGTGTCACCCTGTGCTTAATGTTTACATTTACAATTGCTTACAGCTAATTAATAAGTCTAATAATATATAATTTATTTATTCTATTTGCAGGAGGTATCTGGCGCCGCGGAGTCTTCTTGGTGATCACATGATGGAGGTGCCGGGATTTGTAACGCCGCCTGGATGACTGGGTGAGTATTTTCGTAGCGGCTGTTTCGTCAGTGGCAGCAACATGATCGTCAATTTATAATATATATACTCCTTTTCTTGCAGGTATTTGCATTTAATTGGTTTTCGTTTTGCATGTTTTGCTTGTGGCGTGTATTATTTGGTTTTAGTTTTGCTTGTAAAATGTTAACTTTTATTTTCTGATTTATATTATATTACGTCTTGTAATAAATTAATATTTTAATTAGTAATTATTGTTTATATTTTCTTTTTTTATTTCAGGTAAAGAATCAGCATCAGGAAGGCGTCGTCGCTGGAATCTCCGTTGGTCAGGTAAGTTGTTTACATAAATTGTATTTATATGTATTGATTTTAAATGTTTTCTCTTTTCAGGTACATTGTGGACTGTATGCCATGATCAGATAAGTTGAATTAAATTTTTTATTGTAATATTATTTAGTTTTGTTTATTAATTTATATTTTAAATTTGTATTTATTTTTCTTTTCAGGTACTTGCGGTTATGTTTACGTTTCTGGTATCAGTCATCAGGGTGACAGCATATATTCGTCACCATGGAGGTCATTAACGTCATTGGCTCTGTCATCTGCATCCGTCCAAGAGTTATGATGGCCATCTTGTGGGGTGACTTCTTGGTGTTCCTGTGCCTGTGCAGCGTCTTGGGCGTGTGGAGCGTCTTGCGCAGGTGGAGCGTCTAGTGACTTTTTTTTTTTATATATCATTTATTGTCCATTCATTTCTTATTTCTAACAAATAAATTCAAAACCTATTAGGACAGTAACGGTTACATAGGTTAGTATAAGTGTAGCATATTCTTGGGCTGTCTTAATTTTTGTTATTTAGGTTCAGAACCTGGTTTCAGTCATAGGTGGTAAGTTTATACGATGTTAGCTTTTGTATCGATTCATTGTGAGCATCGATATATTGTGTGTTTTATCGAGAGGCGATAAGATTTTGCACACTAATGTTTACGTTTTTTAATTGTAGCTTAGATTAATTATATTTGTTTAGGTTCATATAAATTAATTATAAGCAATTAATATGTGCGCTGCAGATTGTGCAGACCCACAGCATATAAGTAAAATATCAGCAAATAATATCGCGAACACTGCACTCAATAGCTGTTCAAAAATGAACACCCTGTATATAAATACACATGGCCCATGCAGGCCAGCCTCATTTACCGTTACGGTCGCCGTGACCAGCTCGCTGTTTAGGCGCCAGGCAGACGCCTTCGCAACATTTACCGTTACAGTCGCCGTGATCAGCTCGCTGGCCAGCGTCGATGCGAATTCCTTCGCAACAGTTACCGTTATCCAGTCGCTGGCAGGCGCCAACGCGAATTCCTTAGAAACAGTTCCCGTTACCCAGCCGCTGTTATGCGCCAGGCAGGCGCCTCACAAGCAGCTGCATAATATTATATTTGTACTTAGTCTTAAGCATTTTTCTATAAATAAAGAGCCTGCTCGTCAGGAGCAGTCAGTTCGAATCTGATCGTCAACTCCGCAAGTCTGATTTCTATCATCGCACTTACTGTGCGCATCGAAGGATTTTAATCACAAAACTTGCTCGCCAGTTTTAACACTGGCGGGTTCTTTATTCAATTCGTTCTATTACCTGGAGGCAACTAATACAGAATTTAAATCACAACAATAATAATAACAGCTTATTGTCTAAATACTATGGCCAACATTCACAGCCGATTAAATACTAAAACATTTAACGTTGAAGTTATCGTAATTGGGACAGTTGACAAAGAACAAAAATACATTGTGTCACCCTGTGCTTAATGTTTACATTTACAATTGCTTACAGCTAATTAATAAGTCTAATAATATATAATTTATTTATTCTATTTGCAGGAGGTATCTGGCGCCGCGGAGTCTTCTTGGTGATCACATGATGGAGGTGCCGGGATTTGTAACGCCGCCTGGATGACTGGGTGAGTATTTTCGTAGCGGCTGTTTCGTCAGTGGCAGCAACATGATCGTCAATTTATAATATATATACTCCTTTTCTTGCAGGTATTTGCATTTAATTGGTTTTCGTTTTGCATGTTTTGCTTGTGGCGTGTATTATTTGGTTTTAGTTTTGCTTGTAAAATGTTAACTTTTATTTTCTGATTTATATTATATTACGTCTTGTAATAAATTAATATTTTAATTAGTAATTATTGTTTATATTTTCTTTTTTTATTTCAGGTAAAGAATCAGCATCAGGAAGGCGTCGTCGCTGGAATCTCCGTTGGTCAGGTAAGTTGTTTACATAAATTGTATTTATATGTATTGATTTTAAATGTTTTCTCTTTTCAGGTACATTGTGGACTGTATGCCATGATCAGATAAGTTGAATTAAATTTTTTATTGTAATATTATTTAGTTTTGTTTATTAATTTATATTTTAAATTTGTATTTATTTTTCTTTTCAGGTACTTGCGGTTATGTTTACGTTTCTGGTATCAGTCATCAGGGTGACAGCATATATTCGTCACCATGGAGGTCATTAACGTCATTGGCTCTGTCATCTGCATCCGTCCAAGAGTTATGATTTTTTTTTTTTTTTTAAATATTTTATTTTTATTGTCCTTTCATTTTTAACTTATTGCTAATAAACAAATTCAAAACTTATAAGGACATTAACTACTATTTACATTAATAAAAGTGTTGCCTATTCTTAGGCTGTTTGAATTAGGTTCTAAACCTGGTTTAGCTATTGTTATTTGGTTTGTGTCTTAGGTGGTAAGTTATACGATGATTGTCTCTATTTTAATTCATCGTGTGTATCGATAAAAAGTGTGACAATGTTTTGCACACGGTTTGTTTACTATTTTTAACTAGTATTAAATTAAATTATATTTGGACTAAATTACGTATCAGCGAGATATTTTATCGTGTGTGTCTTCTTTTACGCGTCATCTTTCTATGTTTATCGTTCTTCCAGTTATGGTTGGGCCTCCATTTGCTTGGTTGGCCCTGCTGTCCCGCTGGACTGCTGTAGTCATCCGGCTCACAGGCGCCGTGGGAGCGTATTGGATTTGCGTTTGGGCCAGTTGGAGGGTTGGTGGCCATCCCCGTTGAACCCATCCGTGCCACTGCCGATATGGTCAGGAGGATGCCGAAGTTGGGTAGCCATTGTCTTGGCCCTCTCGTCCGCGTCTGGGTATGCAGAGATGATGACGTCGAAGGATGAGACCATGCTCGCTGCAGTTCAGGTGACCGTTCACGTGTTGTGGCACCATCAATGTTTTCGTCAGTTTGGTTTTTGTATCTGTAATTAGTGTTAGTTTTGTTTGGATACTTATGTGTGTCTGCTTCTCCAGGTTTGGCCATTGTTTTGCTTCTGCACTTGTTCCCTGGACTTATTTGGCGTCGGCTTCCCAGGTGTGGAGTGTGTGCTGGCGCTTTCCCTGCTGTACTTTCCACCTCAGGTCGCCCGCGCTGGGACTGTTGTTGCCTCCGTTCGCTGAGTGGAGTGTGGGAGTGGGCTCGTCTGGCTGCCTGGGCGTCAGTTTGGCCTGTATCTCCAACTGTGTCCATAGGTTGTATGTGGTTTGTGATTGTAGCTTGTATCGGTGTCTCTGTTGTATTTTGTTGACTAATTATGATTTTTGTACTTTCAGGCATTGTTTGTTTTGGCTGCTCGTTCATCGCTACTGTCTTGCATTGCGTCAAAATACTGTTGCCTGGGACCGGACATGTTGCCGCTTCACCTCGCTGCCGTCTTCGCTGCTCGATCGCCGTTTTAGATTTACTTATTATTAATTTAGTTAATAAGTTAGTTTTAGTTATGGCTAGGTCTGTAGTTGGTCTGGTTGTTGTCAGTGTGTTGATTAGAAGTGGTTGCTCAGCTTCGTCTTCTTCATCCAGTTCCTTTTCTAGCTGTTGTCTGAGAGATTGGAGTCGTTCCTCTAGTTGCACATCTGCAGATTTGTTTACTATTGTTGGTTGAGGTTGAGGCTGTGTTATTGTTGGGATTTGTTGTAGGGTGATGATGTTCTGTTGCGGCTTTGGTTTAGCTCTATTTATTGGGTATTCGTTTGGCAGGATTAAGTTTTTTATTTGTATTGGTTGATTTTTGATTAGGTGTCGCGCATTTTCTAGAGTTGTAATTCCTGATTTCAATCGTCGTCTTAATGCGTTTATCATTCCTTCACCAAATCTATATGTTGGAGGTGGCTCTGCTAGGAATTCTTGTTGTTGTTGTCTTTTTTGTAGTGCATCCGCCTCTTCTCTATGTAGTCTGAGCAGTGTTGGTAGTTGTTCACTTGTTTGTGGTGGTGTTAATCCGTTGTTTATGTTATCAGGTCGTTGTTGTTGTTGGGCTGGTATGATGTGTTTTTGTAGCTGGGTTTGGTATCTTGATCTTTTTATTCTGTTTGGTGTAAATGGCTTTGTGATTAGATTTCGCGCATACGGGTTTTGGTGGGAGGCTAGTGAAGAAGCGAATCTGGCACTAGCATTATTGTAGGCCTCTTCTGCTGTCTCAATGTTGTATAGTTCTCTTATTGCACTGTTTCTTGTGTATATGGTGGCTTTGGTTAATTTCCGGACTATTTTGTTTTGTGCTGTCTCCAGTCTTTGGAATTGTGAATCACTCACAAGTGCACCCCATACAGGGATTCCGTACTTCCAAACTGGAGCTATTAGTTGTTTGTATATTATTATTTTTGTGGTGGTGGGCATTTTACTACTTGGTCCAGTTAGCCATTCTAGCTTTTTATATAATGCTGTTAATCTTCCTCTCAGTGTGTTTAGGTGGAATTTTAGCTGCAGCTTACTGTCAAGGTGGATTCCTAGGTATTGATGTCTGTTTTTATTTGTTATGTGTTGGCCGTTTAGTTGTGGTGACTGTGCCTTCTGTTGCTGATTTAAGGTGCGTTTTGTGTACATGACATGTGCTGTTTTAGTGTTATTGATTTTGATGCACCATTTTTCAGTCCAATTACTAAGTTCTCTGAGGTATTTTGTATTTGCCTCAATTGCTGAGTGTGGCGTGCTAGCTGCGCATAGTATTACTGTGTCGTCAGCAAATGTGGAGAGCATTCTTGTGTCTTTTTGGCTAGGATTATTGCTGTGGTTATTTGGCAGTGGCATATCCGATGCATAAATTGTATAGAGTATGGGCCCCAATACGCTTCCTTGCGGCACTCCAGCTCTAATGGTGCCAATTCTGGATTTGATTCCGTCGTTGCATTTTATTAGGAATTTTCGGTCTTTCAGGTAGCTCGCAAGTACTCGGCTGAGCGTATATGGTAGTAATTTATTGAGCTTCCATATTAAGCCTTCATGCCATACTCTGTCAAAGGCCTCAGATATGTCAATGTAAACAGCTGAACAGTATTGTTTATTTTCATGCGCTTGGAGTATGAACTGTGTGACTCGTGAGAGTTGCTGTTCAGTTCCATGCTCCTTGCGGAATCCGAACTGGTGTTGGGGGATGGCATTAGCAAAGTCCTTATAATCATATAATCTGTTTAATAGCAGTCTTTCAAACAGCTTGGAGAAACCTGTCAGTAGGCTTATCGGTCTGTATGAGGTGACTTTCTCAGACGGCTTTCCAGGTTTAAGGATTGTTTTGATTGCTGCGCATTTCCATTGTGTTGGGAAGTGACCGTGTCTGATTATGCAGTTGTATATTAAAACTAGGAATAGAATGGCCTTGAGTGGTAGGGCTTTAATTGCTCTATTATCCATCATGTCCAGTCCAGGGCTCTTGTTGGTTAGTAGTCCTTTAATTTCTGCTATTAGTTCTTGGTATGTAAATGGCCTAAATCTATTTTGGTTATTGTCATTACTGTTGTTGTTATTATTGTTGCTATTGGTGGCGTTAATTGTTGTTGTGGTTTCTTGTTGGCTTTGGCATTGTTGGTTATGTTCTCCTTGTTGTTGTTTTTCTGTATTTTCTATGGCGTGTTGATTAATTTGATCAATGATTTGTTTTTGTTGTTCAGGGGTATTTGTAATAATAGGGCTGAATCGTTCTTCCATGTATGCCGCTAGAACTTCTGCCTTTTCTTTGCTTGTTTTAGTCCATGTGGTCTTGGTTTGTGTTGAATTTGTCGGGATAATTAGCGGTAGGTTTATTTCAGGTTGTTTTTTAATGTTTCTTGTAATTTTCCAAAGTTTTTGCATTTTGTATCTGTCGGTTGGATCAATGTTTTGTACTTGCCTATTTATCATGTTAATTTTATCTGTCTTCAGCATTCTTCGGAGCAGGTTTTGTGCCTGCCTGTATTTGCTGCGCGCTTGGGCTGTGCCTTGGCGTATGCTGTCCTTTTTGCATTGCCTCTTGTAGGTGAGCTGGGCCAGTGTCTCCCGACTGATTTTTGGTTTATTGCGGGGGTTGTGGTTGCTGGGATTATTGTTGTTGTTGTTTGTAGGTGGGTGGAGGTTCTGTAGTTGTTCTTCTTGGTTATTATTGCAATTGTTTTGTCTATGTGAGCTTTGGTTTCGGTGTGGCTTTGGGACTGCTTCAAGGGCTGCATTCTGTATATTTTTATATAATATATCAATAGCATCCTCGATGTCATTCCCTGAATTTATTTCCATGTTTAAATTTATGTTGTCAATTAAGTGTTTTTGGAATTTGTCTATGTTAGCGTACCGTGGTAGTACGCTTTGTGGTTTTGCAGTCATGATCAGTGGCTGACTTATACCCATAGTTATGTGTATGGGTAAGTGGTCACTGTCAAGATCAGTTGAGCTGTGCGTCTGTAGTCTTTCAGTTGGGATACCTCCATATATTGCAAAGTCAATTGCTGATGGTCGTTTACCCTGTGCATAAGGGTAGTGAGTGGCTCCTCCTGTTGCTAGGATGTTATATCTTTTGCTTTTATGTATGTTGGCCATGAGGTCCCTTCCTCGTCGGCAAGTCTTTACATTGCCCCACCATGTGTGCTTTGCATTCCAGTCACCACATAATAGGATTCCTGAGTTAGCGTTTCTTTTTAGTAGATCCGCATAGCTCAGGAATTTAGCAAATTTATTTGCGTCCCATTTATGTTGGGGTGGGCAATAAACTGGGGCAATGATAACTGAGCTGTTTTCTTCCAATTATTTTAATAGCACAGCTTAGCTCATCAGATGTTACTCCGATGGCCACTTTATTTAAATTCATTCTATTACCTATCGGCAACTTACATAAATTTGAATTACAACAATAAAACTTAACATATTGTTTATCGACTATAGGCACAACAAATAACTGCCTTTTATACTAAAGCTTAAAACTACTTTTAGTATTTATTTACATTGAACAAACAGGCCACGCCAGTGTTGTCAAAAAGAAACTAGTGCAAACTGGTCACACTCACTATTGTTTACATTTACATTTTACTAATTCTTATTGATAAATATTGATTATTAATACATATTCTTTTATTTTTGCAGGTACTGATGGAGGAGTAGGACCCGCGGAGTCTTCTTGGTGAATCCCGGCCGGACTGGCCGGGGATTGCAGCGCCGTCCGGATGATTGGGTAAGTGTTTTTCACTGCGGATGTTTTGTCGTCAGCAGCCGCGTGATCGTCAATTAATTGTATATGTTTTCTTTTCTTTCAGGTGCTTGGAAAGGCTCGCCGTTGGATGCATCGCCCAGGTGGACTCTCGGGGATCTGGATTTGCCCTCACCAATGGATCAGGCAAGTCGCATTATTTGTTATCAGTTTTAAAAGTGTTTGTGTATTGTGCGCATATGCAAGTTAGTACACACGCAGATGTGCGTGTATTTATTTACATTTATTTTGAATTGGTTTTGTTTGTTGGTTTTCGTTTTGCTTGTGGCGTGTAATTAATTGTATTTATTTGGTTTTAGTTCTGCTTGTTTTGCACATATGTTTGCTGTATTTTAGTTTTAATTGTTTTTGCATATATGTATGTATATATTATTTGTGTAGATTGTTTTTATATTAAATTTTTATTAAGAGATTTTTTAACTTTTATTTTTAATTTTATTTTATATTACGTTTTGTAATAAATTAATATTTTTAATTATTAATTAATTTCTCCTTTCATTCCAGGTATAAAATCAGCATCAGTAGGCGTCGTCGCTGGAGTCTCCATTGGTCAGGTAAGTTGTTTACATAATCTGTTTATATGTATTGTTTTTAATTATTTTCTCTTTTCAGGTACACTGTGTACGGCGTCCTTGAACAGCATGTATTAATTTAAGTATAGTTTTAATTAAATTTTAAATTGGATAAGTGTTATTTTAATGTGTATTTAAATTGTTTATTATTTGTTATTGCGTGTATATTGTTTCAGTAAGTATGTTGGTATGTTGTTGCTAATTATAATTATTTTATTTTATATTGCTTTTGTATTAAATTAATTTCATATTTTTCTTTCTTTTCAGATATTCTTTTAAGTCGCTTGCCGTTGGGTCCATGCCATGATCAGATAAGTTGTATTTGTTTTTGTTATTGTGATATTATTTAGTTTTGTTTATTGATTTAAATTTTTAATTTGCATTTATTTTTCTTTTTAGGTACTTGCAGTTATGTCCACGTTTCTGGCATCAGTCATCAAGGTGAAAGCATGTAATCGTCACCAAGGAGATCATTGACGTCATTGGCTGTGTCATCTGCATCCGTCCAAGAGTTGTGAGGGCCATCTTGTGGTGTGGCTTGGTGATGTTCGTGTACCTGTGGATCTTCTTCAGCATGTGAGTCGTCCTCGGCATTTGGAGCGTCTTCAACAAGTGGAGCGTCTTGTGTATGTGGGGCGTTATTGACAGCGTTAATATTTTTAGTTTGAAATGTAATAAACTGTAAAAGCACATTTAATAATTTGTCAATTTTGTTCTCTAGGCGCATAAACATGGCTGTGTCCGTCTGTTGGTTCTTCTCTAGTTGAGTCTGCTTCTCGTGTTCAGGCCGAGGCTTCTGGTGGGGGACGCATGGCTTCCTTGAAGAGTTTGCTGCTTTGTCTGGTGAGTTCCTTATTTGCTGTTTGCGTGGTTTGGCTGGATTCTGTTGGAGTCTCTGCTGGAATCTGGCCAGGTGTTTTTTGGCTGGGTTACGCAGTCCTGCAGAACTCGGTCCTCCACGCACAATATCACTATATGATTTTTTCAGCTTATTTGCAGGTGTACATTGGAGCCGTTTTTCAGCAGTTTGCTGAAGTGACTTTGTCCGTGTTGGCTGTGGGATTTGCTGAGGAGAAATGGCTACTGTTTGTTGCACAGTTTGCTGACGAGGGTGCCTTTCCTGGTGCTCTTCTGCAGCCACTCGATTTGCCTTGAGCCTGGCACGCGCTTCTTTGAAGGCTGGGCAGCCTTTATAACAACTGACGTGTGCGTTTCCACAGTTGGCACACTTGGGGTCTTCACGTCGAGGCTTTGGGCATGCCGTCGATGGATGCTGACCCGCGCACTTCATACAAACATAGGGGCGACTACAATAATTTTTTGTATGCCCAAATGCCTGGCATCGGTGGCATTGTGAGGGATCAAGCGACTTTGCCTGTCTCTCGACATCCACGGATTGGAAACCCAATTGCTTCACAGTAAGTATTTGCTTATGGCTTCCATCTTCTCTAGTAGCAATTTCAACTTCAAATATGTTTAATTGCCTTCTAGAAAATCTGTGCTGCATGGCCCTGGAGAATCTTGTTGTGTAGCCCAACTTGCTCAGCATATCCTTAAGCCATTCACTTGGCGTAGTATGGTGGAGGCCACGGATTATGACCCTGAAGCCTTTATCGCTGCGCATCTGGTGTGTGTGCGCCTGTATGCCATCTTTATCTAGTGCTGACTGGATTGCATCGAAGGTTCTTCTGTCTTCGCATTGAATGCGGAGACCATTGTTTGCTGTCGCCTTCGTTGCATATTTGCCTACTCCTGGCAACCTGGAAAGTCTATCCAGGAGCGGCACTATTGAGACAACTGATGGCAGGAAAATTGATGGCATTTTTATTGAATGCATATTTTCATGCAACAGCTGTTTTATTCTATGCTGGTTTGGCTGCTGCTGTGGGCGCTCAACATCATGATGTTTATGTTGGTGTTGAAGTTGCTGCAGTGGCTGCTGTTCCAAGTCGACCATTTCTTTTCCAGCTTTTTTTTGGCGTGCTTCCTGGGTCAACCTGATGGCAAGGCCACTCTTGTAGATTTTTAATAGCAAACTTTAGCCATCAAATGATGGCCACTTTATTTCAATTCATCTTATTACCAAATTGGCAACTTTTATAAATTTAAATGATAACAATAAAAAATGACTTATTGTATTTAATACTATGGGCTTTTGCTAGTGGCAGCCTTCTAAATACTAAAAAAAATTAATTTTTGGTATTTTAACATTTTTACAGTCTGGCACAGCCAGATCTGTAAAAATGTGTTTGTTTACATTTTGTGTATTGAATTGGCTTATTTGCCAATGCATAATAATATCTTAAATATTTTACTAAATTAAATGTTATTTATAACAAACAGGTGCTGGTGAAGTGGATGCTCCGTTGGATCTTTGGGATGGCCATATTCTGGTGTAGTCGGTGCTTGTTGCGTCGTCTGGATTCTGGGTGAGTAATTCTGCAACAGCTGTTTTGTTTTTGCGGAGTCAGCATGAACATTTTTGGCTTAAAATATTAACTTAATTAATAACATATATTTATCTTTCTTTGCAGGTAGATGGAGTGAACGCTGATGGACAGGTGAGTATTATTATTCTTATATTATATGTATACATTTATATATTTTAGTGACTTGTATTTATCTTTGTTTTCAGGTTCTTGTAGACGGATGATCGCCGATGGACACCATGCCAAGCTGGACGCGCAGGATACGCCGCTGGATCAGATGAGTAGTATCAGGTGAGTATTATTATTGTTATTATTACATGTGTGTATATGTTTCCTTTTGTTATTGTTATTAAATGTTTTTATGTATGTAATGTGTTTGCTTGTGTTATTTATTTATTTATTTGGTTGCATTTATTGTTGTTGTGTATTAGATAGTCCGTTTAAAATTTTTTAATTTATTGTATATTTATTTATTGTTTATTTATTGTTTGGTTTAATATATTTGATATGGTTTTGTTTATTTTGGATGTGTTAAATGTTAAATGTTTTTATGTATGTGATGTGTTTGTTTGTGTTATTTATTTGTTTATTTGGTTGCATTTATTGTTGTTGTGTTTGTTGCTTGAGCTATTGTTGTTGTTATTAGATGGTCCGTTTTAATTTTTTATTTATTGTTTGGTTTAATATTTAATAATAAACAATTAATTTAATAATAAACAAAACCATTTATTTTGGATGTATGCATGTATTTGTTTGCATTTAATAGGTTTTCGTTTTACTTGTTTTGTGTAGTTGAATTTTAATTTTGCTTGTTTTCCTTATCAGTTGTTTTGCTTGTCTTGTGTATATGCGTGTGTGCGTTTATTTGTTTGCATTTAATTCGTTTTGCATGTTTTGCATTTAACGTGTATTTAATTGCGTTTATTTGGTTTTAGTTTTGCTTGTGTTGCATATATGTGTGTTTTATTTTAGATTTACTTGTCTTTGCATATATGTATGTATTATTTGCGTATATATTATTTGCATATGTTATTTGTATATATTATTTTTATATAGATTTTTTTGAAAATTTATTTTTAATTGTATTTTATGTTATGTTTTGTAATAAATTAATATTTCTAATTAGTGATTATTGTTCACATTTTCTCCTTTTATTCCAGGTATTGAATCAGCATGAGAAGGCATCGTCGTTGGAGTCTCCGTTGGTCAGGTAAGTTGTTTACATAATTTATATATTATATATTATTGCACTTGAACTTATTTTCGTCAGTTTATTGCAGGTTCTACTGTGGGAGACACACCAGACGAACAGCTCCTGGAAGCAGAGTTTTGGATGCTCGGGCGGTCCATATAAGTAGCCGGGTGCATATTTGCTTTATTTTTTAATATGTATTAATATTAATCGTTTTCCTTTTTTTTTTCAGCTTCTCTGTGGACTGTATAGTCGCCGTGAACATTATGTATTGATTTAAGTATAGTTTAAATTTAAATTTTAAATTGGATTAATGTTATTTATGTGTATTTAAATTGTTTATTTATAATTGCGTGTATATTGTTTCAGTATGTATGTTATTATTTTATTGCTATATTATTATAATTGTTCAATTATATATGGCTTTGTATTAAATTAAATTCGCAATTTGATTTATATTTGTCTTTAATTTCAGGAGCTTGAAGACGGATAGTCGCCGAGGGACACCATTCCTAGCTGGACGCGTAGGATACGCCGGTGGATCAGGTGAGTAATAACAGGTGAGTAGTATCAGGTGAGTGTTATGTTGCATGTGTGTGTTATTATATGTTTTTATGTATGTAGTATAATTGTTTGTTTAGTGTATTTGTTTAAGTTATTTATTTATTAGGTTAAATTTATTGTTGTTGTTTCTATTGTTTGGGCTATTATTTTTTGTTGTTGTTAGATGGCTTGTTTTAATTTGTGATTTATTATTTGATTTAATATTTGATTTAATATTTGATTTAATTCGATTTGATTTTATATATTTTAATGAAATGTATTTGAATTTGTTTTCAGATCCAGACC
>JAWNMN010001011.1:0-43643 GCA_035044025.1 Drosophila paracracens
CCACCTCTGTCGCGGGTTGGCCTGGTATTGCAGTACCGCCAGGATTCGGCCCAACTTAATAATAAATGAAACCAGTTAAATCGTTTAACTAAACATTTCTGTTCGCCTGTTATTTTGACTGACTGCCGAAGAGTTGCATACTTTTAAGAGGTTCGATTTAAATGCTAAATTGAAAAGAAATTGTTGCATACTTTGAAGACCGTGTATTTGAGGTTATTCTCCAGGTAAATCGTTTATCTAAACATTTCTGTTCGCCTGTTACTTTGAGTGGGGAGGCAATACGAAAACTCGAAGAAAAAAGGGCTGACATGTGAAATATTGATTATTATTTTCATAGCATTGGTTAATTAGTATTAGTATACTTTAGGTAAATCGTTTAACTAAACATTTCTGTTCGCCTGTTATTTTGATTGGGGGAACAATACGAAAACTCGAAGAAAAATGGGCTCACATGTTAAGTACTGATTATTATTTTCATAGCATTGGTTAATTAGTATTAGTATACCTTTAGGCAGGTCGATTTAAATAAATAGAAAAGAAATTGTTGCATACTTTGAAGACCGTGTATTTGAGGTTATTCTCCAGGTAAATCGTTTATCTAAACATTTCTGTTCGCCTGTTATTTTGAGTGGGAATAAAGCGATAACATGTGAAATATTGATTTTTATTTTCATAGGAGCTTGCTCCACCTCTGTCGCGGGTTGGCCTGGTATTGCAGTACCGCCAGGACTCGGCCCAACTTAATAATAAATGAAACCAGTTAAATCGTTTAACTAAACATTTCTGTTCGCCTGTTATTTTGACTGACTGCCGAAGAGTTGCATACTTTTAAGAGGTTCGATTTAAACGCTAAATTGAAAAGAAATTGTTGCATACTTTGAAGACCGTGTATTTGAGGTTATTCTCCAGGTAAATCGTTTATCTAAACATTTCTGTTCGCCTGTTACTTTGAGTGGGGAGGCAATACGAAAACTCGAAGAAAAAAGGGCTGACATGTGAAATATTGATTATTATTTTCATAGCATTGGTTAATTAGTATTAGTATACTTTTGGGCAGGTCGATTTAAATAAATAGAAAAGAAATTGTTGCATACTTTGAAGACCGTGTATTTGAGGTTATTCTCCAGGTAAATCGTTTATCTAAACATTTCTGTTCGCCTGTTATTTTGAGTGGGAATAAAGCGATAACATGTGAAATATTGATTTTTATTTTCATAGGAGCTTGCTCCACCTCTGTCGCGGGTTGGCCTGGTATTGCAGTACCGCCAGGATTCGGCCCAACTTAATAATAAATGATAATATGTAGCAACTAATGAAAAGTTATAAAATATTGTTTGAGCAGCTGCTAATTAGGTTGACAGTAACAGGCGCTCAGCAACTTTAAATGATCGAAATAATTGCATTAACAGTGGTTGTTGTCCGCGCTTAAGAGCGTTTTTCTAAATTGATCTCAGTAGTTGGGTTGTTAGGTGGGCTAAGCTAACAGCTGTTAACTGCTGAAACTTAACAGGAACTTTTTTTTTTTTTGATTTTTTATTTTATTTAAGAATCAAAAAATGAACGATTAAAGAAAAATTCCAATTTAAATGCAATAATTTTTGAAAATTGGGTGAGTTTGTGGATTGTCAACATGAATTTTGAGAAGAGCATACTTTCGGGAGAATACAAAAATGGTACAGCAAAGTATGCTAGAAATCGTAGTCAATATTTTTGGAAGCAATATGTAAAGCATACTTATTTCCTATTGTGTGTGCAATATTCTGAATGGTTTTTATTTAATAAGCTTGGAGTTGCGAAATGTTGCATATTTTGAAGTTTGGTAACAACCGCTTGGAAACTGTTTGAAGGCCTTCGTTGAAAGGAGGTCTTAACAGAATTAATTCGTATTGGTGGTTGTTGGTGCTTAAAAAGCCCAATAAAATTTAGTTTTCAATGAAATTAATTATCATACATTTGCACTCTTGCAAAGCATATTAATAATGTTTAATGAAAACATATTCTTTGTTGATAAATTAGCTTATTTGCTAATTATTAAAGCTCAGCTATTATCGATTTTTTTTTTGTTTTGAAGTAGCTTTTAGCTTAATGGATTGTCAATTAAATTATATTTAAGCAGATTAAATACATCTTTTTTTATATTAAATCGGTTTCAAGGCATTTCTTTATTTGTTCCCTTCACTGGCAATTGCCATACAAAATCATTAATAGTAACTTTGGAGTCAAAGTAAACATTAGCGTCTTTGCTGGCTGGCTGCTGCAGAAGCCTCAAGGAGCTTAATGACGACGACGGAGGACGACGCGACGACGCTGGGTCTTGTAACGGTAGCCATCGCTGGACGAGAAGGTGTGTGCGGGGGCAGAGGCACCGGTATCGTAGCTCTCGACTGGGGCAGATGCAGCAGCAGAGTAGCTGGCAGCAGGAGCAGAGTAGCTGGCAGCTGGAGCAGAGTAGCTGGCAGCTGGAGCAGAGGCAGCACCGGTATAGGAAGAACCGCCGAATGAACCACCGCTGCTGAAGCTAGCAGGAGCAGAGTAGCTGGCAGCTGGAGCAGAGTAGCTGGCAGCTGGAGCAGAGGCAGCACCGGTATAGGAAGAACCGCCGAAGGAAGAACCACCATATGAACCACCGCTGCTGAAGCTAGCAGGAGCAGAGTAGCTGGCAGCTGGAGCCGAGGCAGCAACTGGGGGCAGGTAATCGGCGGATGGTGCGGAAGCGGCGCCTTGGACAGGGGGCAGGTAATCGTTGGAGGGCAGATGGCTGACATCACGACGGTGGCGACGGAGCACACGGCGACGGTGGGTCTTGTAACGGTAGCCTTCGCTGGACGAGAAGGTGTGTGCGGGTGCAGAGGCAGCGGTATCGTAGCTCTCAACGGCAGCGGGAGCCGAGTAGGTCTGGACTGGAGCAGAGGCAGCACCGCTATAGGAAGCACCGCCATTATCGGAGGCGGCACTCTCGTAGGAGGCACCACCAGAGTAGCTCACGGCTGGGGCAGAGGCGGCACTCTCGTAGGAGGCACCACCAAAGTCAGCAGCAGGAGCGGCATAGCTCTGCACGGGAGCCGATGCAGCTTGGTTGGGTGGCAGGTACTCGTTCGATGGCAGATGGCTGACATCGGCTGCAACGGCAGCGATCAGGGCGCAGATCAACAACACTTTCTGCAAATCGAACAAGGGTAAACAAAATATATATTATTGTTTTGCAATTATTATTATTGATATTGTTGCTGTTGCTGTTGTTGCTGTTGTTGTTGTGTCTGCAAAAAAGGACTTTTAGTTACCATTTTTGCTCGCTTGCTTTTATCTCCAACTAAGTGTAGAATCCAAGAAGAAATGATGCTGTTCTCAAACTTTTGCCGTATATTTATATGATTCTAATGGTTGAAGCAGATGCATAAAAAATCAAATTAGCATATGGCTTTGTTTGAAATTAATGTATTTTGAATTTTAATAATTTGTACAAAAAAAATATACTATATACAGCAGCTGCAAAAATAAATCTATTATAGTTTTTTCACTAGCAGGTTTAATTCAAGTTTCTTGTGCGATTGCTCGCTGGCAATCTCTTCTCATTGTTAATGCAAGTATATATATATATATTATATATAAATATATACTAAATGCGCTGCTGTTCAATCGGTCGGGGACGATACATGCCAATGGTGTATTAATATTGATGTCAGCATCGGCTTGCAGCTCACTGATTGCTTTATTTTGCAGTATAATAATAATGGTCTGTTCCAATTAACTAAGTTAAGTGCTTTCAGGTTTTCGCACTTCCCTTTGTCCCACTGTCAAATTCAACGCAACTTGTTCCGATGCCCAATTAGTGTTTATTGATTTGTAATTAGATCTCCATATAAGCATATTATGGCATCATTTGCATAACTCTTGCGTAGGAGCTTGCTTATCTACCCAGACAATCTGGCAGACAGTGCTTCAAAAATAGTGTTGCATAACCCAGGGATGTTAAGTATGGGCCTACGACTGAGCAAGCGTCTATTATTGTTATTCAACACTTTTACTTTCTAAAATCGTAATTCTATAATTCGAAATCAGTTGGCAAAATCCTTATTCCTTAGATAATCATATTGTTATATATGGGCATAAATATAAGAATAAAGACTTAGATTGTTGGACTGGCAAATAAAGTTGACTTCCACCTGTCAACCTCGTGAATGAAAACAAATATTTATTTTACAGTTTACCATTATGGACGTTAAAAAGTTTGTCGAGCTCTAAGTGGCTATAAGAGCTAGACAGTTTGGAATATAAGTTCCCTTATACAATATGTAGATCAAGTTCAAGGAAAACTGCCCCCGTTTCGCGAATAACAATATCAAATTTAATTCCGATAGCAATAAAAACAGCAATTTGAAAGATCGAAAATGATTAAACCGCGGCGAATTATTGATCAACTGTAAGAAATACGAAGATCTGATAGGAAGTGCAGTAAAATAACCATTAATAATTTAATTTTATTAATGATTAAGTTACGTTAATCTTGAACGAAAATAATTAACAGCAAACATTTTCTATGCATACGAGCTTCTGTGAGCAAGTGAGAAGAGAGAAGCACGATAATCAAAGCGAACGCAATTAAGTGTTTATGTATGGTGTAACTCCCCAATATTTATTTACATATGTTTAAAATTATGAAAAATAATACTACAACAATAACCTGCTTAGTCACTTAAGGTTAAATTTTGTAATAATCGATTTCATATATTTAAATTTTGGGTTCAGGGTTCCCCACTAGAATATTCTTACGCCATTATTGCCGACTGATCTACTAACATATTCAAGGTTGTCCAATGGGGCGGATTTCTTCGTTGGTGGAAGCGGAAATCATTTAACCCTTTTCGAGCTTGGGGGTACGAAGTCGTGACAGATATAAGCAGATAGCTGTCGCTAATTTGTCGGATTTTTCAAGTTGAGCTGAGTATTTATTTTATTAAGTGAATTTGTGGATTTTTTCATTCTTGTTTGATTGAGTTGCTTGGTAACAGCAATTAAAACAATGTTCAGATTCTCCCCATCCAAACTATTATATAATCTAAATAGAAGTGATTCTCTTAACAAATAACATTTCGCTTTTTTCAAATATCATAATTTGCATTTGAATATCTGACACAACAAACAAAAATGATCAGCCGCAAAATAAATTTATTATTTAAATGAGGCTTAACTCAATTTGAGCAGCGAATCAATCGGTCGCCGACGATCAGTGGTGTGAATATTGATGCCCGCATTTGAAATGTTCTAAATATTCCAAATATATTAATAAGCCACGTAATATTTGCTTTCAATTCCCCTTAGAGGAAAGCCGCTTCTAAGATTTCAATTCAATAGTTATAAAAATTATGGATATTTTCGTTATATTTTTATTTCGGGAACGAAAAGAGGAAATATTCTAAATGTATATTAAACTCATACTCCAAAATGAGTACGAGTCGATCACTTAGTGAATCTTTACAGATAAGGCTTAATGACGACGACGGTAGACGACGCGACGGTGGGTCTTGTAACGGTAACCATCATCAGCGAGCTCGTGAGCGGGAGCAGCCTCCACAACCTGGGCTGAGGCAGCATACTGGACGGGAGCTGGGGCTGGAGCAGCATACTGGACGGGAGCTGGGGCAGGAGCAGCATACTGAACGGGAGCTGGGGCTGGGGCAGCATACTGGACGGGAGCTGGGGCAGCAACAGTCTGGACGGGTGGCAGATAATCGTTGCTTGGCACTGGGGCAGCAGCCTGAGCAACTGGGGGCAGGTACTCGTTGGTGGGCAGGTGGCTCACATCACGACGGTTGCGACGGTAGACGACACGACGGTGGGTCTTGTAACGGTATCCATCATCGGCAAGGTTTCCCTGCTCAACCGGAGCGGCAACGGGTGCCAGATACTCACTGGTGGGGGCAGCAACAACTTGAGCCTCCTCCTGAACTGGGGGCAGGTAATCGTTGGAGGGCAGTTCGTTGACATCACGACGGTGGCGACGGAGCACAACGCGACGATGGGTCTTGTAACGGTAACCATCTTGAGCGAGGCTGCCCTGCTCAACTTGGGCGGAGGAAGCCACATCGTTGGCAACTGGGGCCAGGTACTCGTTGCTGGGGGCAGCGACAGTCTGGACTTCTTGCTGCACAGGGGGCAGGTAGTCGTTGGAGGGCAGTTCGTTGACATCACGACGGTGGCGACGGTAGACGACACGACGGTGGGTCTTGTAACGGTAGCCATCATCAGCGAGCTGGTGAGCTGGAGCAGCTTCTACAACCTGGGCTGGGGCAGCAACCTGAACGGGAGCATACTGCACGGGAGCTGGGGCTGGGGCAGCATACTGGACTGGAGCTGGGGCTGGGGCAGCATACTGGACGGGAGCTGGGGCTGGGGCAGCATACTGGACGGGAGCTGGGGCAGCAACAGTCTGGACGGGTGGCAGATAATCGTTGCTTGGCACTGGGGCAGCAGCCTGAGCAACTGGGGGCAGGTACTCGTTGGTGGGCAGGTGGCTCACTTCACGACGGTTGCGACGGTAGACGACGCGACGGTGGGTCTTGTAACGGTATCCATCATCGGCAAGGTTTCCCTGCTCAACCGGAGCGGCAATGGGAGCCACATACTCATTGGTGGGGGCAGCAACAACTTGAGTCTCCTCCTGAACTGGAGGCAGGTAATCGTTGGAGGGCAGTTCATTGACATCACGACGGTGGCGACGGAGCACAACGCGACGATGGGTCTTGTAACGGTAACCATCTTGAGCGAGGCTGCCCTGCTCAACTTGGGCGGAGGAAGCCACATCGTTGGCAACTGGGGCCAGGTACTCGTTGCTGGGGGCAGCGACGGTCTGGACGGTTTGGACGGACTCCTGCTGCAGAGGGGGCAGGTACTCGTTGGAGACATCAGCAGCGACAGCTGCGATCACAGCGAAAGCAATCAGGAAAAATTTCTATGAAGCAAAAGTGGGAGTTGAATTGAGTTAAAATGACTTGATTAAGTTAATAGGTGGTTTAGGTGGATTGGTTGAACTTATTCCGGTTGTGCGTGTGTTATGCGTACCATGTTGAGTTTTGCTTGTTGTTAACACCAGTTAAACCGAAACTCTAATGAAGAAATACGCAGAACCTTTTGGTATTTATACAAATTCTTCTCGGCATTCGTGGCTCATTACAGCTCTGCTCGCAAACGCGACGCTGCTTCTGCTACTGCTCAGCCTCTGCTTTCGCACTGCTTTTGCTCTGCTTCTGCTTTGCGCGTGGCCCTACAACAAGCGTCGACGTCGACGTCAACGCCAACGCCAACGTCAACGGCATTTGCTTTGATCGAGCTGTAAAAATTCGCACGGCGTCAAACTCTGCACCAGTTCTAAGCCACAGCAACGGCTCCAATTAACTGACCATTCCGCTCAGCTCAGCTCAGCTCATCTCAGCGACGGTGACGTTGACGGCGGCCGCGTCGTCAGCGCTTACATTCGCTTAGCAAATTCGCTCGAATGGATTCTCTTAATTGGTTTCTTAAATTTTATGCAAAAACTTTTGATGGACAATACGCAACATACAAAACACACACAACACACACCACGCACAGACATCTTGAATTGATTTGTTTTTTTGTTTTTCATTCAAGCAGCCAAAAACGAGTTCGACATAAATTTCCAAATTGTTTAGCTATGTATATCAAATAAAAGTCATATATTTATTATGATCAGAAATAGATGATGATCAGGTACTTAATATGTTCATATTTTGTGTATACTGTGCCTTGATTTAGTGTTGTTTGTATTGTTGACATCGTTGTTCATTAATCATTTGAAACGAAAATATTTTATATTGAGTGCAGAATTCACTATTGTTTATTTTATGCATCAATTATATGCCGGATATAATCAAGTCGATCATAATACAATACGCCTAAGTCAAGTTGCCCCACATTTAAATAAAAGATTGAGCGAAAAATAGTAAAAATCTTTTTACAAATTGTCGGATTTGTTGGCAACTACTCCCATCAACAATCTAACGGAAAACCCCCTTAAAAATATAAATTCACTATTTACCAAGATAGATTAGATATGTACATATATCTCAATCGGGTCTGAGACCTACTTCTGCAGCAGCAATCGACCAATGATCAACGATGAACTATTGCTGTGATTAATGATCGATGCGAAAAGGAATTGTGAATTTTGTTAAGTGTGCCACATCAAAAATCAAATCAGGCTCGTTAGTGGCGCCCATCGAACAAATTGGTTCCGCACATTTTGAAGGATGATCAAGTTTGCAGCAGATGTCTAACACATCCAATATCCGCTCTTTAAGTTTATTTTGTTATTGATACTCAGAAGTACATAATGTTAATAATTATTTATGTTAGTCAAGGCTAGAGAGCGACGAGTACTTAAGATCGATCATTTTTTATCATTGTGATCAGCGTGGGTGGCTTTGCCACGTGATTTCAATTTGAGTTCAAAGTTGGTTAGCATTAGACTTATTTAATCTGAATACACGTTTGGCTAATTGACTTGTGCTATAAACCAAATTGTGATGGCCCATCAAATGCTTTTTTTTTTGCATTAATTTTGAATGCATACGCATTTCTTGTTTGTCGCATATAAAACAATATACACAAACCAACGAACACAATGAAACTACTTTTCATTTCCTGTATGGCTCAATTGATGCCTTGACGAGAAATAAAATTTAAAATCTCCAAATCGAGATCTATGTCTAAATCGAATCCAAATCTAAATCAGAGCTCATTTACAAGTCCACTTTAAGCAGTTCTATTCTTTTTATTGTGTTGTATTCTATCTGAAAGTAGTACTGGCTCAGTTGCTCATCACAAACGATGTTCAACAATACATCATTGTCGTAACTATAATAGCAGCAGCCCCCGAAAAGCCGGTCCAAGCACTTAAAAGTGCCATTTCGGCATTAATACTTATGCCGAAATGGCATAAATATGCAAATTAGTGAATGGCTTCTAGCAAGCTTACTTAAACTCGTCCCGCCAAAATCGAGAACAGACAAAAACACACACGCACAAACACACACACACACACAATACTTATAATATAATAATACAAATGGCCATTGGACATTAAGCATGTGCACAGATATACATATTCACCTTACCAGCCCCAGTCGAAAAACTCCAGCTTAAGTCAGCGCATCCCATTAAAATGTATCTTGAAGATACGGGAATACGATAGTCGGTAACTAGCAACAAAGTCGCCTTTTAGCTACGCTTCAGTTAATCCATGGCATATATATACAGCTATGGAAAGCTAAATATCACCAAAAAAAAACTGTATATACATTTATCAACATTTTCCAAAAGCTGAAAATAAGCCGCAAAAGTTGCACTACTTTTCATAATTGAGTTTGAGAAAAATACCGATATATTGAAAAAATTAATGAAAAATCTGAAAAATTTTCGAAAATAATACTCGATGAAGATTAATTCATTTGTAGACATAGACGTCAAATCTTATTAAGATGGTCACAATACAAAGTTCTTCGCTTTTTATTGATCTTGATTTTGGCATCAGACACTTTGTGCTAAGGAAATGCCTATGACGTCAAACCAAGATTTCTTGCTGGTTTGCTAAGAGGCGTTTTCCTCTTCCAAGAAATACCTTTCATTATCTGCACAAGGCAACACATTTGCCAATATTTAAACATCACTTTGTTGATCCACGACTGTGTCAACCAAATTCATTCTGATCAAATCAAGCAGACATCATTATCCTCGAGTCTACGCATTTTTTTCCTCATCGTTTTTTAAGTTATTTGGGAAAGTGATCGCTTATATTAAATATTGAAGCAAAGTCCAATCAACTAAAACAGAAGTCATTGCTTTGTGCTCTGAATTTATAATTGTGCTATATTTTTAGCTGGCATTGTAGGCATGTTTGTTGCTTTGTTTGCTTGACGTTTGCATAAAAGCTAAAAATAATAATTCTGCTATGGCAACAAGTTGAAATCTTTTTTTTTTGCGACCGGCGAGCGTCGCTCTGTCTAACAGAAATCGTTTTGCCTTACTTTATGCAAATTCCACTTTAATTAATATTATTCACATTGGCATTAGCAATTTAACATGCAGCAGCAGTTTTATCTCTGTCTCCGTCTCGCTTCCTTCACCTTACTCACACGCGCGCCTTAATTTAGTTTTCTAATCGCATACCCTGAAAAAAAGTGGGGGTATAAAACTTTAACAACATGCTTAAAATAGCTTATAACTGAATACGTATTTTTAATATTTGCATATATGCATGCAAATAATAGTCTTGAAATAGTATTTATATACAGAAAAATCAATAAAAACAAATTTAATCATTATTTTAATCACACGATTCATTTATTTCCAGTAGAGTATACTCATTTAGTCCATGAGTATATGCGATTTATTTTTTTCTTGTTAAGTACAAGTTTTAGTTTTTTATAATAAATTAAGCTTTTGGCTTTAGATGCTCTTTTTTGGTGTGTTTTATTTTAATGTATGATAAATCATTCTGGAAACCAGTTTTCTTTCTCGCTTCGAATGCGATCTAAGCAGCAACTAGAAAGTGCCGACAGAGACATGGATCTCATCTTCAGAGCCATATAAAAATAAAAATACAACAGAAGAAGACGAAATCATAAATAGAATTATAATAATCTCGCACACTTCCAACACGCGGCGATGGGCATCATTACAAATTCAAACGCGTGGCACAAGAAATTTGGCAAGTTCCTTTCAAATTGTCTATTTTGTTAGATTTGTGTTTTTTTGCTTTATTCTGCACTTAAGTGTGTATGGAGATGCTTCAAATGTGATGCTTTCAGTTGAAAGCAAATTAATCACTTGCCATATGCTGAATGTAATTGTTGGTCTTGGCTAAGATGACGTAAGACAACCAGTAGGGCAATAGGGCCAGTTCCCACACACATCAATATGAATAACTTAAAGCTCGCACAAATGAGTCTATGAACTATGATGTGCCAATTAAGCGGGGCGGGCTCACTATTACCAACAAAAAATCAACCACAGTACACAAATGGCAACCAGCTGCGGATCATTGAACTCTCCACTTCGCTCTCAACTCTCATTAACGTAACGCTCGATCTGATCATATCTGATCCGCACTCGCTTTGCAGAGCTACAATAACAAAAAAAAGCACTAAACAAATAAGCGTGCTCCAGTCGAGAGCGCGCGAATTGTAGATACCCTTAGACACATACGGAATATCAATGTTATGTCAAGCTTTTTAGGTAGGTATATCTTTCAAATTGTGGCTCTAATTGCTAATTTGGAACTCAAGAACTTATTTCCCAAATTTAAACTCACTAGCTCTCATATTCCCTGATGTAGGCTTGATTAGATTATTTATCCCCATCAGGAACTATATTCCTGATATAGATATACATATACCTTATGGGGTTATGAGATACTTCATTCTTGTTACACAACTTCATAATACCCTTTTTACTCATTCGCATAACAATTAGAATTCGCATATTTAAGTCCACAGTCATGGTCGAAATTCAGCCATGAGGAGGCAAATCTTTGAAAGTCTCAACTTGATTCTTACTCATGCCACATTCTCATCAATTATTTAAATCAGAAAAGTTTTAAATTGTAGTTAAATGTATTTAAATGAACAGAGGTCAGCCAACGATAATATCAGCTACTTATTGCAATGGGCTAACGATGGGTCACTCAGCAAGTGTAAAGCTGCGCCACTGTTTTAGCCAATTTGAGAGATTTGGGCAAACACAGATGCGGCCTAAAGCAAATCATCGACTATGATTTAAGTGTTCGCTGCCAAATATTGACATCGATGGTAAACAAAAAAAGTATTACTTTGAATTGTATGTATATGCAGATTTTGAACGCGTGGGCTCGCCTTAGTTTACCGGTTATATATATGCAAATGAATATATATATATATATATATATATATATATGTATATGTTTGTGTATTGGCATAATACATCTTAGCTCTGATCCGTTCAGTGCTGTACCCACGTCAGCATTAGATTTTTATTTAAATGCTTTGATTATTTGTAGTTTTTTCTTTACACAGTCGATTGGTTAAATATTGTTTATTTTTGGTTGTTTGCTGCTTCTTCTGTTTTTTTCAATTTGCATGAGAATCGTATCTAAATGAACGCATTAATTTATGCTCACAATTGGCTTTGTGTGCACATCTTCCTTTCTATTATGTCCAAAAATAAAAATAAAAACTTGCATGACCTGTATATTTCTATTGTGGTGCAAAGTCAGTCCATCTCTGAACTAGTTTAATATGCACACACATCGATTCTGCTGTTTTCCGCTCTACCCCAAAATCAACTATAGAATGATGAGTAAATAAGATACAAATAAAAACAAGTCAGAACCAATATCGACAATAATCCAAAACTTTATGATATAGCTTTATAATATAGTAATCAACAGCTTATAAATTTTTAAATTAACATTTTAACAACATAATAAAAAACGCATTTGCTGAATTTGGTACGGATAACTTGGTAAACAAAAACATTTTTCAGACAAGAACTCAATTTTCGTTCAATGAAAGCTATTGCAGCTAAAAGATATATTATTTTATAAATATATATTCGATTTACAAACTTCGCTCCAAAAATATAACTCTCTCTTCGAGCGCATAAAGATTCTACTGAATAGAAATCACTACAAACAAATTTGTTGCTCTCTAAACATATTGTCTTTTACTTGAACTTGATATAATTTTTTTTTATTTTCATTTAAATATTGTGTAGCTCTGTGTAAAGCTCTGTTGCAAGCTTCAGCTGGCAAGCTTAACTCGAACTTGGCCAAAATGTTGCTTAAAAGCGTCAGCTTAGCCAAAGCGGAAACGGAACTTGCCAATTGAGAGAAAAGCCTAAAAGTAGGCAACACAAATTTTTGATTTAAGTCTGCTTTTTAAGCAAATGCCCTGATATATTTATAAATATTTAAAAGTACATACAAATTCGAATAAGACTTATACAAGGAATCACTTAGTATGCCTGGAATTCTTGTAGTGATAGCCATCATCGAGGTACGCTCTTTCCTGATGCTCCTAAGCAGCTGTTTCTTGTTCCTGACTGACCCTCTGACGAGTTCCTCTGCGTTCCGGCTTGGCATAGGCTAATTCTGGTGCACTGCCAGCAAATCCAATATTCGCTTGGATGCTGTCTGTGTCGTCGTCATCGTAGTAATCACCATCAGTTACGAGAAGGGAACGTTGATTACCATTCTGCATGCTAAAGAAGTTGCCATCGATGATATTGGTGTCCTGCTGATTGCCAACTGCATTTGTGGGTCCCTGCACATTTGGCTGGCCAAATACATTGCCTCGGACCACATTTAAGCCTTGGTAGTTGGAGCGAGTGCGTTGACGTCCATTGCGTCGTCTGTCATTATCTCGTTCAAATACTACAAACTGATTTGGACTCGCATTTCCTAGCGCTTGAGTCCCAGTGGCTAATTGTCCGCCCAAGATGGGATTTTGATTACTAGCTAGGGTTTGTTCAGCAGTTGGCGCTTGAGCTGTTCCCAATTGAGCACCCAAAATGGGTACAAATTGATTTGAATTGCCGGCTATCGAGACAGGCAGTTGTCCACCAAAGGCGGGATCAAATTGAATGAGAACTGAGCTTGGACGCTGGCCAACTGCTTGCCCACCATTGACCAGAGCTGGCTGCGCCCCCACCAAAAACTGACCTCCATTTGCGGGCGTAAATAGATTCTGACCAAATCCACCATTTTGATTGCCATTGCCAACGCCCTGTCCATTGCCCAGATTCACAGCCAGTTGTCCACCAACTGGGAAGCCATTAGTTGCAAATTGTCCACCAGCTGGAGCTAATCCGTTGACTGATAACTGACCTCCAACTGGACCTAATCCATTGCCTGATACCTGACCTCCACCTGTAGTCAATACAATAGTTGGCAACTGTCCCCCAGTTGCAGCTAATCCATTGGCAGGCAACTGATTACCACCTAGAGCTAATCCAATACCCGGCAACTGTGCACCCACAGCAGCAACGCCATTACCAGACAGCTGACCTCCACCTGGAGCTAATCCGTTGACGGATAACTGACCTCCAACTGGACCTAATCCATTGCCTGATAACTGACCTCCACCTGTAGTCAATACAATAGTTGGCAACTGTCCCCCAGTTGCAGCTAATCCATTGGCAGGCAACTGACCACCACCTAGAGCTAATCCAATACCCGGCAACTGTGCACCCACAGCAGCAACGCCATTACCAGACAGCTGACCTCCACCTGGAGCTAATCCGCTGACTGATAACTGACCTCCAACTGGACCTAAACCACTGCCTGATAACTGACCTCCACCTGTAGTCAATACAATAGTTGGCAACTGTCCTCCAGTTGCAGGTAATCCATTGGCAGACAACTGACCACCACCTAGAGCTAATCCATTACCTGGCAACTGTGCACCCACAGCAGCAACTCCATTACCAGACAGCTGACCTCCACTTGGAGTTAATCCATTACCCGGCAACTGTCCACCCACTACAACAAATCCATTACCCGGCAGCTGATTCCCACCTGTGGCCAATCCATTACCCAGTAGTTGGCCTCCAACTGGAGCTAATCCATCTGCAGCCAATTGATCGCCAAAGATACGACAACCAATTGGAGCATTGCCCGCTACTGGAAACTGACAGTTGGCCAACCGACGACCAGCCGGAGCCTGAGTACTTCCAGCTAACTGCCCAACTGGCCGCAGAGGATCTGTACGAATTTGTGAGCTGAGCTCTGAGTCCTGCGACTGCACATTGATCTGTGTGTGGAACACAGAGTTGGGAGCCGTGGCATAAACCAGCCGATTGGGACGACGACGACGTCGACCGACAGTATTCCGAGTGGGCGATGGTCTGATTCTGATTCCAGCGTTGGGCAATTGTGGATTGTGCTGTTGGTAATGAATATGTTCCGTCTTCGCTTGTGGCTTCTTATCGTAGTGATGATAATGATCCACTCGCTTCGGTTCGTGATGCTCTTCCTGATCCCTGTGGTGGTTGGCAACTGGCAAGTAGCGACTATCGTCATTGTTGTGCTCGCTGTGGTGTCTCTGATTCTTCGATGGGGTTGCCGCAGCCAGCAAGCCAAACGCTGCCAGGAAAACGAGCAGCGTTCTAAACAGCTCCTGTGAAAGAATTTTTCTTAGCCGGCTTAAGTTGGTATTCCTATCGAAACTTACCATATTGCGTCTGTGCCAAACGGAGTATTTCTACTTCAATTATATACGAAATCGATATTGCATCGTGCATTGTTCCAATTTGGACTGCATTGTCCGGCTAAAACCCGTTGTGGAGCGTGAGAAATTTGTTGCGGCACTTTATGTGACCCATTTGAATCGTATCTTATCGAATCAGCGCATTTATCTTGTCGTATCGAATCGACTCATCGAATTTAAATTCAAATGAGGCTTCTAAGACAAAAGACAAAACAACAAAAAAAACCACCGCCTCTGATCAAAGTCAATTGAATTTATGGAGCTGATTCTTCTGCAAGCGAATCGAATTGACGCACGAGCCGTTAGTCAATTAAATCAAAGCAGCACTTTGCAAAATATTAATGAGATGTGTTAAGTTATATCAAAAATATATTACTCTTCCAGAGAGTTGTTTTATTCTTTCGTAAAGTATGTCTAGCAATAAGCTTGGTAAATTAGAAAATAGGGTTTTCATCAGAGTTTCCTGACCAATCAATATTGTATAAAAGAATATACATTCTTGATTGGAAAGATACATTTTTAAAGTTTTTATTCTTATTGCTTAAGAAATCAATTTGTATCGATATCCGCCAAATTTGATCTCTCTACTTTTTATGGTTTCTTATAGTGTAAGTCGCCTGTTGAACGGATACTTAATGGAATCTGAGAAGCTTTACTTTACCTACTAGCATTGACACAACTTATCCTGCCCAATTTAGCAATTTTTAATGGATTCGGAGCTTAAAACAACGAGTTCAATATCATAATATTAAAATTTCCATAATCTGTTCAAATATCGTCGACTCTCTAATTGCCATACCGTTTTAGACTCATTAGGTTTAGCTTTAACTACCAACATCGAAAAATGGCAATATCAACTTTATGCCAACAATATCAAACATATTAGGGGTAAGCCTTTTTTATTGTAGAAATTGTGCTGAATAAAAATAAAATGGTCAATCTGATTTAATTTCATTTGCATAATTTATGCATATTTTTAATCATCTTGAAAGCCAGTTCTTTCTTTTATGATCATAATCACATTGTCTAAGAGCTTAAGTTTATAGTATTTCTATGGTTTTTATCGCTTATAAATTGCCACAGGGCTATATTGTTCTGTAATATCTGAGCTCATTTCCATAAGGAATAATTGTTGTCCATTTGCCTAACCATTAACCATTGTAAATAGAAGTTACAGTTTATATTCAATTTGAAATATTTATTGCATATGAAATTCTTTCAATTGTCGGCAACAATTCGATTAGAAGCGACGTCTGTAGACGCGACGACGGACAACCCTGTACTCGTATCCGGAGTTAGTGAGTGTGGAGGCAGCTGGAGCTGAGGCGGCTTCTTCGTAGGTGTCATCGGAGGCCGGGCTTTGGAAATTGAAAGCGGGTGCAGCTGGTGCAGCTGGAGCAGCGAAAGCTTGAACAGGAGCTGAGGCGGCGGCAACGTGAACGGGAGCTGGTGGAACATACGAGCGAACCGGTGCCGGAGCAGATGCAGCGGCAGTAAAAGAATGTTGAACTGGAGCAGGAGCAGGGGCAAAGGATTGCGCGGGAGCCGGAGCTGGAGCAAAAGACTTAACGGGAGCAGAGGCAGCAGCAAAGTGCTGAACTGGAGCTGGTGCTGGAGCAGGAGCAAATGTCTTAACGGGAGCAGAGGCAGCAGCAAAGTGCTGAACTGGTGCTGGAGCTGGAGCTGGAGCTGGAGCAAAAGTCTTAACGGGAGCAGAGGCAGCAGCAAAGTGCTGAACTGGAGCTGGTGCTGGAGCAGGAGCAAATGTCTTTACGGGAGCAGAGGCAGCAGCAAAGTGCTGAACTGGTGCTGGAGCTGGAGCTGGAGCAAAAGTCTTAACGGGAGCAGAGGCAGCAGCAAAGTGCTGAACTGGAGCTGGTGCTGGAGCAGGAGCAAAAGTCTGAACGGGAGCAGAGGCAGCAGCGAAATGCTGAACTGGAGCAGGAGCAGCGGCGAAAGACTGAACTGGAGCCGAGGCAGCCGCATAATTACGAACTGGCGCTGGCGCTGGATAATTGTAGCCGGCATCCACCGCAACACAGCCCATCAAGGCCAAAACGACGACAAAGTATTTCTGCAAGGATTAGACGAAATCAGCATATGATAACAACAACAATACCAACAACTAATACCACAGAGCTAATTATTTACCATTTGGGATGCTGTTGTGACGACAAATCTCGAACAATAACTAATAACCAGTGGGGAACTCAACTTTTATACGACTCGTCGCGGAACAGAAGCAGTGCATATATCATTAATCAGTGTTTGCCAATCCGTTCATTTGCCGGACACCAATTAACGAAATTAACGAAAAAAGCTTCTTTAATTCTCCTTCATTCTATGCTGTCATACGTAATAGAGATAATAGCTTTATATATATAAATATTCATAGACTAAAACCTGATTCACTGCACCGCACTTAATTTAATATTCTAATTTGATAATTTGATAACAGGGATTAGTATATATATATATATGTTTATAAATAGATATAGACCATGTAGCAAGTTGGATTAAAGTTCGAAAGCTTGATTAATTAGCCAAGAATTTAATGACTGGCTTTTGAAGAACGTGATAAACGTTTATGTTCCGATTGTATTTATATAATTAATAATGCAGCTGTGCCCCCTTGAAAAGTTTAGTGTCATTTCATTCTTGTTTTTTTTTTTTTGGCTAGATGGTGAGCGATAAGTCTGACTAAATTCATTTAAATATATTTCTAATATGATGGTATCTTGACTGTTTGTGTTTTCTCTTTCTTTGTTTGCTGCTTTTAGTTAAAAAATGCTAATAAAACTTGAAATGTATCTGCATTTAAAGAACTGTTTGGTTTTTTATAATTTTTTCCTTTTGTTATCACGAATTAGCATTTGAATGTAGTTTTATGGTCTCTGCATGGGTTAAACCGTAAACCAGTTAACATTTTACTGAGGTAACATTTTGTGGAGCGTGCAGGATTGTCAGCGGTTTAAGGTGGTAACTGGACAACTTTACTTTGTAATTGATTGACCACCAATTTTGATTTTTGATGATCTGTGGAGGCGGGAGGCACGTACACAGACTCAGTTGTGCGTTCTAGGCTTGTGACAAAGAAATCAGTTAAAGCAAATTAAACCTGATATTTAAAATACTTTATTTAAATTTTCAAAGGCAATGCAAATTAAAAGCTTTGCGAACAAGATGAAACTGTTCGACGTGCTTGTGATTTATATACATACATAAATATTGCCATATAAATAAATGTATATATGGCAGCAGAAAACAGCTAAACATATATTAATTAATATATGGAATACGTAATGAATATCAAACACAGATGTTTTTTGTTTGTAACAAAAGGCAGCTAAGCAAGTTAATTTTGAATCATCAAACAATAACAGTGAATATATTTATTACCATATTAATATTCTCTCACTCTGTGCTTTACAAACAAATCAATAAATTTAATGGTTGTCTCATCAATTGTACCAAATTAGTCGCCAAACAAAACTAAATAAACTCAAAACCAGTTGAGAGCAGTTAACAGCCTTAGCATAGACACAAACCAATTCTGTTAAGTAGCACTTAAATGCAGAGTTTAAGTTTATGCTAATAGCGACGCATGTGGCGTATGCGCACTATGCTCAAATAATGATCTTTGTTCCGCTTGAGTGTGTCTCGTGTTTGGTTCTTCTATCTCTGTGAAGATTAAATCATTATTGACATGTGTGGTATTTTATTTGTTTATTTTTAAAAGCGATTTTAATTTAGTGTATGTATTTGTATTTCAAATGGTAGATGGTAAATTAGTTGACTAGTTTCGTCAGCAAGCGGATTGACACGTTTTGCCAAATCGACAACATTCTTATTGAAGCCAAATTAAACAAACGGAACAAGAATTTATTCTAATCTAATTCCATTTGGGTTATATTTATGATCAGTTAATACTGAAAAAATTCCCAAACACTAATAGAACCGGTTGCATTGAATGGATATTTTA
The DNA here is from genome assembly GCA_035044025.1 of Drosophila paracracens. Taxonomy (NCBI): domain Eukaryota; kingdom Metazoa; phylum Arthropoda; class Insecta; order Diptera; family Drosophilidae; genus Drosophila; species Drosophila paracracens. The sequence goes on from JAWNMN010001011.1 coordinate 19,240, forward strand.
TATGCTGTATATTAATACCCTCCTCCCATTAAAAAATGCGCAGAAAGTATGAAATTTACAACTCAGACAGATTGATTGATTTCAATATTTATCATTATTTTATGTATACATATTCCAGATCATACTATTCTCATGAAAGTTTTTGTATACCCTACCCTAATAAAGTTGATTTTCCTCATCTCCCTAATCTCGATATGAATCGATTACCGTCTGCATTAAAAGCCATAAGCACTTGGGTGCAGGGTATTTAGTAGTCGAGCTTTCTCCTCTCGAGTAGAGTACCCTTACTTGTTTTAGGTTTAAATTATTCTGGCTTGGTTTTGTTTGGTTTTCGAACGATTTCTTGACCATTCAGTTTATTTCAGTTGCTGACAACAAGCAACAAGTATTTGCAGGCTTTGTATGTGGATGCAAATATAAATTTAGGTGTAGATATGATTATATAAATAGAATGCAATTAATTAAATGTATGCATATGCATATATATCATTCCAACTCCTCTTAATTTTTGCAATCAAACCCATAAATAATTATACCCTTCTATGTTCTTATCATTATATTTATTTTTGGCTAATAGCTTCAAACTTGTTTAGCGTTCCTCTCTTCTTAAATGTTTTTTTTTAGCATTTAATCTCTAATTAAAATGCGACATTTTTTAAGAAATTCGCGCTATTATGCGATGAAGTAATCGCAGCTAATTTGAATGTGGAACATAATCCAGATTTGAATTCCATTTAAATGCCGGAAACTTGGCCAAAATTAATACAGTTAGATAACAGCTGATGATAGTTGTCAATTGTTGTAGAGCAGCTGTTCAATCAAGATTGCAGTCTCAGAAAGCAAAAGTGAATGAGTCCACTGACCATTCAACTGCTGCTGCTGCTGATGATGATGATGAGCAAGAAGCCCCTCAGGGTCGTTAAGAATCGAATTTACCACGCAATGACTAACGGTTAAGCAACTGCTGACGGATTGCTGATGAAAACCAGTCAGAGACATGCATATTTATTGATCTGTCACGCAGTAAGAAAAATGATCGCTTCGCAGAAATTTGAATATCTTAGTTTATTATGAGCCCTAATGTTTCGAGGTGGTGGGGAAGATCCGCATAGAACGTGTTCTATGCTGTGCCCAAAATACGTCAAGCTCTTGTATTTACATAAGCTGACAAAATTTTAATGTTTGAGCATCTGATGTAAAGGGTTGCTATATTTTTAAGGATTGTTAGGCACTTTTTCATTTAATATTATTTGGAATATAAAAACAATATATAAATAAGACCAAAAAAAACTAAATCGTACTTCGAACACTTTTATGTTGTATTACCTTTATACAATCTGGAAAGGTGATAAATTAACGTTAATAGTAGGTTTCCCATATAGCAAAATTAAATAAACAAAGATAGAATTAATTCAAGTCACTTTAAAATATTTTTGCTTACATACCAAAAAGCTATGTTAAAATTCTCGATAGTCAAAAAAGAACAAAAGAAAAAGCGTTCTTTAAATGCAGAAGCGTTTTAAGTTAAGCTGCTGACTACTGACAATTTAGCGATTAAAACCAGTTATATTTTAATTAATATAATATTAAGCCACAAAATTGTTAAATTGTCCAGAACGTGTTCTATGTTGAGCCAAGAATCAGCAAACATTCGCATAAGCTCACAAAACTAAATAGTTTGAGCATCCTGTAAAGGTTTGGTATATTTCAAAAAAATTAAATATCGCAAGCTGCGATATTATTAGGCCATATACCAATTCATTCTGAACACCCAATAAAATACCAAATATTTTGTAGCCACACATAACATTCAGCATTTCCAAAATACCCTTTCTCTATTACAAGCTACGAGGTATATTTTTTAAAAAGCAAATCAGAACTTGTAGCTTATGGTATTTTTTTTAACACCACCCAAATTGTTGTCAACGTTAAACATTTATTTATTATGTATGATAAAAAAGATCTTTTTTTTGTTATAAAATTGGAGACAAAAAGAAATCCCTGATTAGATGGAAACAGAACAATCTTTAGATAATTTTGTATAAGCATACTTAAATACATATACAAGATGTACATATGTGTGTGCTTTTTATTTGAAAGAGTGCTTTAGTTCAATGCTCGCTTAGCATTGAGAGGAGCTTGATTAGATTATGCCTGCGTCAGTGATCTCAACATTAAGCTACAGCTTGATCGACTACAGCACACAAATACCATGATCCCAAGAATTTTTTATTTTTTTGGCGAGGCCAGTTTTAAGTTGAGTTAATTGCGTGCTAACCAACAAATCAACGCTCAAAGTTTTTTTTTGTTTATTGATAAGCAACAACTAGCATTAATTTTAATATTTGCATTCGAGTTCTGTGCAAGAGTCGACAGCTGGGCAAGAATGCCAGTCCTCTAGTTCAAATGTGGTATGTGGATGCGCAGTCGTCCAGAATTAAAGGTCACCACTGAGCCCTTTTCCTTTCAAACTGGTTTCACACCTTACACACATACGCACTGCTACATGTGTATGTGACCCAGTGTGTTACATTCGAAGGTTGCAACCAGATCTGCGACTGTTATTTCTGGACCTGTTGCCGGTGAGTAATTGAGGATGACCCTGTCTCGAAGTGTAGAGTATCTGAGTACAGTCTACCGGAATTGTAAATCATGCAAATTCTTTTTTTTATTAATATTCAATGGGTTCTCATAAATAAAACATGTATTCATTTAGATCGATTTGCTGTTTTAATATGGTTTCATAACCATAAAATGCCATATATTTTATGTGATAAGCCTGTCACACCAGTTTTTTTTTTTTAAATAAAGAGCATCTCTGTTCAGACTTAAGATTGGGGCGTCGGTGTTCCAACAGGAACATCAACTCCATATATGCATGATAATTTTATGGAGTCGCTATTCTTATAAAACATTTAATAATTTACCTGATTTTTCCTTATTCAGTTATGTAAAATTTATACACTAGAGTTTGGGGCATATTTAATTAGAAGAAAAACCAGAATTATTTAAAGATTTAATTTTATTCAAAAGGGTGTAGGTTTATTCGCTTTTGCGAAACTTTCTTAAGACATTTTTTGGTTTTTAGTTATTCAATTTGACTGACTACCATCTCGGTATTTCATTGTGCTTAAATCTATAACGCTATGGGATCTACCCAAAAGAGTGAACAGAATTCATAATAAAATTATGGGCGTCGATTCTGTTGTCATAGCCGGTTAGTTATCCAACCCAATCAGGTTCGGTTAACTTTTTTTCTTTTGGCTTGACAACCGCTAATCGATGACGGCTGTTTTACTATTGTTGTTGTCGAGAAGATTCTGCCTGCTTTTGCCGAAAATCATATTTTGGATTGTTGAAGCGGTCCTGAAGCGACAACGACGACGACGCCGACGACGACGTATATATAATGTCGTACTCTTCAGCGGCATCACAGTAATATTTCAACCTTCGTGTTGTGAATTTGTAGCTGAGCAAAATGGTAAGCAACAAATATAAAAAAATTAAAAATTAAAAAAATACAGAACACTGTGCAAATAATAAAAGAGGATAACTGAGCTGTGAAAACATAATAATGAGAAATTGTAAAGAAAAACCCAACCAAATGTGAAGCAAACATATTTGCTTAATATCAGCTGTTGAATGTGCTTTTTAGGACTATCGAATTATCTTGCCAAGTGTGAAGTGTGCTAATACCTCTATCACAGTCCCCATCATAAACCCCAATCGATTGCTTTCGTTCCGCAGAAACTCCTGATCGCCCTCGCACTGGTGGCAGCCGTCAGCGCTGATGTTTCCCATCTGTTCTCGAACAGCGATAACCTGCAGGATGATGGATACCATTATCAGCAGCCTGCCCAGCAGTTCGAAGTGCAGCATTACCATGAGTCTGCACCAGCTCCTGTGTACCACGCACCAGCTCCAGTGTACCACGCACCAGCTCCAGCTCCAGCTCCCGTAGTTTATCAGGCACCCGCTCCAGTCTATAAGGCACCCGCTCCAGTTTACAAAGCACCCGCTCCGGTAGCTTATCAGGCACCTGCTCCAGTTTACAAGGCACCCGCTCCAGTCTACAAAGCACCTGCTCCTGTCTACAAAGCACCCGCTCCAGTTGTACATGAGAATGCTGGAGTTCTGAAGGAGGATGGCTACCATTATCAGCAGCCTGCCAAGCCGTTTGTTCTCGATGTGCCCCAATATCATGAGCCTGCACCAGCTCCAGTCTACCACGCACCAGCTCCAGTCTATAAAGCACCTGCGCCAGTCTATAAAGCACCCGCTCCCGTAGCTTATCAGGCACCCGCTCCAGTCTACAAAGCACCCGCTCCCGTAGCTTATCAGGCACCAGCTCCAGTCTACAAAGCACCCGCTCCAGTCTACAAAGCACCCGCTCCCGTAGCTTATCAGGCACCCGCTCCAGTCTACAAAGCACCCGCTCCAGTCTACAAAGCACCCGCTCCGGTCTACAACGCACCCGCTGCTGGAACTCTGAAGGAAGATGGCTACCACTACGGCCAGCCCGCCGTCAAATTCGAACCTACACAGGAATACCTGCCCCCAGTTGTTCAAAAGCCAACTCCTGTTGTTAAGCCTGCTCCAGTCTACCAGCCAGCTCCTGTTGTCAAGCCAATTCCAGTCTACAAGCCAGCTCCCGTTGTCCAGAAGCCCGCTCCAGTTGTTAAGGAGTACTTGCCCCCAGTTGTTTCAAAGCCAGCTCCAGTTGTCTACAAGCCAGCTCCTGTTGTCCAAAAGCCAGTTCCAGTCTACAAGCCAGCTCCCGTTGTCCAGAAGCCCGCTCCAGTTGTTAAGGAGTACTTGCCCCCAGTAGTTTCAAAGCCAGCTCCAGTTGTCTACAAGCCAGCTCCAGTTGTCTACAAGCCAGCTCCTGTTGTCCAAAAGCCAGCACCTGTCTACCAGCCAGCTCCCGTTGTCCAGAAGCCCGCTCCAGTTGTTAAGGAGTACTTGCCCCCAGTTGTTTCAAAGCCAACACCCGTTGTCTACAAGCCTGCTCCAGTCTACCAGCCAGCTCCTGTTGTCCAGAAGCCAGCGCCTGTCTACCAACCAGCTCCCGTCGTCCGTCAGCCAGCGCCGGTCCAACAAGGCCACCAGGGATACAGCTACCCCAACGACCCTCAGCCATCTTTTGATTTTTAAGAAACGATTGGTTTAATTAGAAACTATTCTCCTCTAGTATTAGATGCTTTTTTTCGAATGGGAAGTCACTAGAAACAAATAAAAACGAAACATTATAAAACGACTTAATTGAAATTTTCATTTAAGGGAGTGAAGAATGTGGAATGGCCAAAATAGGGAAAATATTTTAAGAAGTTAGGAAAAATAAATAATATATAATAATAATATATTTAATATTTAATATACACCAAGGAATGACTTTTATTCAGTGATTTGCACTTATTAATTCCTTATTTGTTCTTACTACATCGTTCACTTAATCTAGTTTAATTGGACAAGTGTTGTATTATACTATAATGTTTCGGTTAATTCAATAACTATAAAAAATACTTAATTAAAATTTTTTTTTCAATGATTTAAATAATTGATGCTAGAAATATTTGTAATTCGGAGCCATAGTCTATCAAAGCGCCCTCTTTTGGCTGAATAAGTTTTCATTATCGCCCGTTTGTATACTTTGGATTTTTAACAATTATAAAAAGTCTAGAAGTATGCTATAGAAACCACAACAAATCTAGCCCATTAACAAACCAACAACCTCAAACCAAAAGCGGTCAAGTCTGTATATTTGTATATTGATCAAGAAACTAACAATCAAGAAAAAACAACGACTGCAAACAAAGATCAAAGCTAGCTAGAGAGTGAGAGGGATAGATTAAGAAAGAGAGAGAAAGAGAAGAATAGCTGAACTCCCTGAGAAATCAAAGTCAAAGATCAAAAGTTTGACTTGACTCGCTGTCAAAATGCTGAAACGCTTTTATTTGCTTTAGATAGAGACAGCTGGGAGGTTGTTTGACTCTTGGGTCTCTCTTGGGTCAAAGTTTTGGTACGTGATCTCTGTTCAGGGCTGTCAGCACGTTGAGCAGTGATGAGATGCAAAAGTGTCTAAAACTGACAAAGACAAATCGACTACGATCTAAAGTCGATTGACAATAAAACCAGAATGAAACGGAAATGTGCTCAAGCTGTTGACAGTATGATTCAAATTTGAATTGATTCTAGCTGTGCTACATGATGATGAAGCTGCTGCTGCTGCTTAAGTAGGCAGTTTGAGTGACTGTGCATAGAATCAATACACAGAAAGAGAGAGAGAAGATAAGAGCAGAGCAGAGAGAAGGCACAAGAAACGAACGCACTGACACTTGACCCCACAACAAGCCAAACAAGTCTCGACCTTGACAATGAGGCGCACACTTTTTCAAATAAAATCAATTCGATTGGATGGCCCCAAATATAAAAAACGAGCTGACTTTTTTTTTGTTAGTGATTGCTTGTTTATCTAGGGCCGCTCCAACTATCGCAATCTGACAACGAAACAGCAGCAGCCGCAGCAGCAGCATCCAAAGCAAACGGAACATATATAAAAAAAAAAACTGAGCGAAAAACACGCTCGATATTTAGAAGTATAAATAGTTTGAGTCTCCACAACGCTTACTGCATTCGCGTCAGACCCGTTGCTGGAAGCGATAAAACGTTTATTTATTCTTTCAGGTTGCAGCGTCCCCCCTCCCAACCAGTTCATAAAATGGTAAAAAAAAATACTAATATTAATAATATTATTACTAATATTTGTACAACATATAAATTATTTTTTTGATCTTAGCGTTTGTTTATATGGTCGCTGCTGGCGGCACTTTGTCTGCAGCAGTGTGTTTTGGCCGATCTTTCGCAGCTGGTTCAGTCGGGCAACGGATTTGTGTACGATGTGCCCCAGGTCAGTGAGCTGCAGCTGGAGCTGAACAATGAGTTTCCCACTGGTGATGAGTTTCCCCAGGACGCCATACCCGTTGCACCCTCCGATATAGAACTGGGACTGGCCGACGAGTTGCCCGAGGAGGTAGCTGCCAGCCATGATAGCGCTGTATATGCCTCATCCAAGGGTCATGGCTATGCCTATCGTGTGCCCAGCAGACGCTTCATAGAGAGTTAAACCTTTATTAGTTAATATATGTATATATTCCGCTGTACCAAAGTTCATTCACAATAAAAACAAGAACAGTTAGAATGCTCGACTTATAGATACCCTGAAGACAACTGTTCGATAAATATGAAAATATGATGAAATTTGTACAGTTAACTAATCATATGACAGGGTATATTATAGACCAAATGGAAGGGTATTTTATTAAACCTATATCTTTATTCTTTATTACTACTTTCCTTATTAGTAACGTTTGAAAACTATTCGTTTGTTTTTTTCTGCATTTTCTCAATCTTTTCAATAAATTGTGCACCATTTTACTTTTTAAAATATTCTGATATTATTTTATTTTTATTTATTTATTATATTTTCATTTATTTAATTTTTTTGTTTTTTTTTTATTTTCATTTAGTTATTCACTTTTAATTTAATTTTTTGTGTTCCAATTTTTTTAAATCATTTTAAAAATAAGTGGATTGATTTAAGTGCATATTAAAGAAATAAATAAAAATCAAATAAATACAAATAATTAAATATTGAATAATTATATTCGTAGCTTTTGGAGTTAACCTTTCGCCAGCCAAACGGCTCCAAGGGCTTCAGCTTGCCTTGGCAATCGCTTAGAATGATAACGACGATGGACAATATTGATTTATATTTGTTTATTTATATTGTATTTTAATAAACACATAACGCTTTAAACAGTCTTTTGTATTCGATCATGCCAAAAATGAACCGGTTTTGGCTTAAGAATCTGACAATTTCGCACAAGCTCTAAACACTTGTCAGCCTATGAATACATATGAATATATGTGGGTTGTGTACAATTAATTTAAATGATTTACATAAGTTACACAAAAAAAGTTGTGACTAAATGCGAGCAGCACACAACTCAAATTTCAAATCAATTTTGTTGCTGCAGCGTCTGCTTTTTTGGGTAATCGATCAAAGCCAATGGCGGTTCAACAACCCGCATTAATTAGCCAAATAGCAACAAAGATAAGAAAACAAGAAAAACGAAAAGTGATTGTTGAAACACAAGACAAGATGCCAGCCGCGCAGCTCTGACTGTTTGAGACTATCTAAAAACATGAGATCTTCGATCTGCGATCTATGTTGTTATTAAATGAATCGTGACTTCTAAATTCTAATTAGTCCAGCTTTGCGCAAAGTGTCGCTCAGTTTAAGGCAGCTTATGTCGCCCTAATATAATACGTAGGTGTGTTATTTAAATAGGTAGCCGACATTTGATGGGTGTCTTAAGTACGCGCTTGATCCGCAAACGCTTCCGCAAGCTTTAAGTGCCATATACATACAACAAATAAATAAAGAGAGACAACTTCATTGTGCTGCTGGGGCCATGAAATCTTGACCAATCCAACTTCTTGAGCGTCGCAGCGTAATTATTATAAATGAATTCATATGATTTATGACAGATAGACAGCACAGTGCGCTTACAACGCAACCAGCGGAACTGAATCTCTGTATCTGTAGCTGTATCTCTGTATCTGTATCTGTATCTGTCTGTATCTGTATCTGTACCTGTATCCGTATCTGTATCTGTCTTTAGCCACAGCTCGGAAGCACAAACAACAACAAAAGCAAGCATTAACAACAATGGCAACAAGAATTCAGCCTTTTTATGATGTTGCGTCGCTGCTGATGGAAATATGGTCACGAGCATTTATGCTAAAAGCCGTTAAGATGCTACACAAAAGCATTCATTTTAAACTATTTAAATAGTGTCGAACGTGCTTGACTGGAGTTGCCCTATAAAACAAAATCAAGCTAATTGGAATATATAAAAGGCCAATTGTAGCTCAGCTTATAAACGAAAGAGAGATATCAGCAGCAATCGATCTGGGCAGAGGCACAAACATTCAGACACATCAAACTGCCAAATATATTTTGGGCAGCTATAAGCAAAAGCAATTTAATCAAGTAAATAAACTTTCTGTATCAATCTTGATTAGATACATAAATATGCATGCATTCAACAAACCCATTTTGGTCATTCTTAAAGGGTACAACATCGCCGACGCAGGCCCCCAAAACATAAATACTGCATAATCAGTAAGCAACAACGGAATACAGATACATATGCAGATTCACATACATAGATATGGATACAGATACAGATATAGATGCAGATACAGACACAAAGAATACCCAATTTGTGCATGTACATGTATAATCTACAATATAATAATCGACTAGCCGCATATCGATTTAAATAATAATACTGTCCATGGACATGGACAACACAAAGTGTCTTGTATCTTTTCAATCAAGTCTAGAATTGTGACTATAAAAAACAGGTGCTTTTGAAATTCGACAATCATTAAACGTCTTCGAGCTCAAGCTGTAACATGGTACGTGCTGGACTGACTAAATAATATATAGATATATACTATATGCCTTAACTGAGCCGATCCGTCATTCTTAACTTGTTTGTTATTTGCAGAACGCAATGTTGAGCTGCTTTTTGGTTAGCTGCCTGCTGGCTTTGACTGCTGCGGATGTTTCGCATTTACCGCTGGAGCAGCACTCGCCGAACGAGCATGGCTATGGCTATGATTATCCCAAGCCCGTGGTCCCTTTTATCATAGCGGCCACCACAACACCTGCACCGATACCAGTGCCCACCTATCTGCCACCACCGAAGCCCGTGCCCACTTATCTGCCACCAGTCACCACCACGACCACGACAACTCCGGCACCCACACCAGCGCCCACCTATCTGCCACCCGTCATTGTACCCGAACCAGAGCCGGGCTATCACTACGATCCACCCGCAGAGCCCTTTCTCTTCTAGACTGCACCACCCACACAACCACCCAAGCAACCACACCTGTTGACTGATTGACCCGGAATGCTGTTTGTATAGTTTCTAACTAGTCGTCCAATTTTCTATGTTATATAAGTTGAAATAAATCTCAAAAATTTGTTAATCAAATTGAAAATTTCCTTCTATTTTTATATACACTCTGCATATTGATGAGTTCATTTGTGTGTGTGTGTGTGTGTTTGTTAGCAGACCTAATTTTGTTTAATTGTGTGTGTGGACCACATCAATAATTGGACTGGCCCAGCTGCAAGTTCAAGAAAACCCACAAAAAGAAAATTGTGAAGCTGGCAAATTATGCGTGTTAACCTTTTGTATTTTTTGTCTTTTGGTAGCAAACAAAAAACGATAGTCAATAATTATTTTCATGCATGTTTTTTGGGAGCTGCAACGTATAAAAGACAAAACGTCAACGAGTCAAAGCATTAATTCAGCTTGTCAGTTGGACAGCAGCACAACCAAGTTGCCCACTCAACACAAAATGGTAGCTAAATAAAAAGGGCTCTCTTTTCTCGGCTAAGCGCTTAACTCCTAACACTTTTCTCTTTCTTTTCTTTCTATCTAATAGAAAGCCTTATACATCCTGTTGGCCTTCTTGGCCTGCTTGGCCATTTGCCGTGCTGACGCTTCCCACTTGTTTGGCGGCGGCGGTGGTGGCCATCATGATCCACACGATCATCACGATCATCATGAGTCGCACTCGCACCACCACGAGGATCTCCACTCGCACCATCACGAGGATCTCCACTCGCACCATCACGAGGATCTACACTCGCACCATCACGAGGATCTACACTCGCATCACCACGAGGATTCACATTCGCATCACCACCACCATGAGGCCCCACACTCGCACAAGCTGCACATCGATCTGCAATTCGATGAGCCGCGTCACCAGGATGGGGCAGGCAGCGGTGGCTACAAATATCCCGCACCCAAGCCCGAGTATCTGCCACCAAGCAAATTGTACTTGCCAGCTCCGAAGCCCGCTGTCAAATATCTGCCAGCTAAGGTGGCACCATCGCTGCCACCACCGCCGCCACCGCCACCAGTGAAGGCGCCGAAGATCAAGTATTTGCCACCACAGAAGCCACGCGCCATATATCTGCCCCCAGCACAGCCAGAGAAACTCTATCTGCCCGCAGCTCAGCCAGTGAAGAAGTACTTGCCACCTAAGATTCCACCGAGTCTGCCACCACCACCACCAAGACCTGAGCCCAAGCATACCTATCTGCCACCTGCACAATTGGAGACGAAGTACTTGCCAGCTGCTCAGCCTGAATTGAAGTACTTGGCACCCGCTGCAGCTGCGCCACGTTTGTCTGCGTTTGCGCCCAATTTTCATATACCAATTCCATCGTATGCTCTGCCCCTGACCAACTCCTCCCCGGGTTACAATTACAATCCGCCGCAGCGTCACTTCAAATCCTAAGCGGGGTTCAATTTATTTAAGAGTAGTCCTCCCCAAAGTTACCCAAATAAAAAGTAATGTATAACGCATAAGTAATGCATTTTATTTCTAAGTAGTCTGGCGAAAATAAATCAAAAATTAATTCTATTAATTATCGCTTTTGAAAGTTTGTAAAAATCTGCATTTTAAAATAGTATCACACTTAATTGACTTGCATTCGTTTTTTAATCGTCAAAAATGTTTTGAAAGTTACTAAAAGTTATTTAAATTTATCTTTAATTTATCGCTTTATCGCTCAGCCAGCAGGAGATGATGAAGGAAAGTACCAGGCAAGTTCATCAAAATAAAAGTTATTGCAAATGAACGTAAATAAAGAAATAAACTAGGCAAGAGAGCGCTCAACTATTAGATACCCTATACTTAGTCGAGTTTTAATCGGCAAAATTCGGAAATCGTTGTGGTTCCGGTTTCTGTTCCGTTTTCTAGTTTAAATGGGTATTTAAGATGAAAGGTTCCAGTTCGAATTAGGTTCCGATTTGGTTCCCAGAAATATTCCATTTTTATTATCAAAATATAGTTATTATTTTAATCAATTGAAATCTGTATTAGATGATTTCAAATGTGAACGTCTTTAATGAATATTAGATAGTTAAAAATACTAAATGTTCAATCAACTTACTTAGTTTGAATAAAAAGTTTGTTAAAAGATACCCCATAATCTCAACTATTAACTCAAGGATAATAACTAAATAATAATAACTCGAAAATGGTGCAAAATATAAAATAAATATAATGGGTCATTAATATTTCGATCCAATTCCAAGCCATTTGGCTTGGTAGCCACAGCAGCTAATGCATCTCTTTCAACAGTCCAAAGAAAAAAAAACAAACAAACAAAACGGAAGCCATTAAAGCCGATTAACTATCGAAAGAGGTCAGATTTCGATATATAGTCGCTATAGCTGCGGGGAAATGGGCCAGCGGGCGAACGTCAAAACAAAAGAGTTCAATCAAAAAAAATAAAACAAAAAAAGTCAACTCCAGTTTGAGTTCAAGTTTTGATTCCAGTTTCAGTTTCGATTTCATTCGGAACGTCATCAGCAATTGCCATATGATAATTATTTATTGAAAATGAATAATGAATGCGTGATATTGTTGATTGGAGTCTGGCTTTCAGTAGCTATTATTATAATAATTTTTTTTTGTTACAAATACATTTAAGCAAATCGCTAATTGCCAATTGCAGCCGGCAGCGTTGAACTTGATTTTGTTGACCTCTTTCAGCGCCAAGACGATTGCCATCGAACCATTGAGTCAATAGTCTAAAAAAGCATTAAGTCAATAAAACTTAAACTCTTTGGGCATGTGGAGAGCGATGTCCAACTTAAAGAAGATTTTTTTATTTTTTTTGAATGTCCATTTTAAATGGGAGGCGTTTATTGCCCGTCAGCTATAAACCAGAAAACGAGAAATAACCGCTATTTGTGTTGAGTTGTCGAATGCATAAATACCCTAGCGGAAATAACATAATATGACAGCTCTATACGATATTGGCTAGTTAAAATATTGAGTTACTTGATAAAAGAATAAATTATTGCATCGATTTTAAATGACTCATCTTTTGTCAGCGGTTATACTAATATCAATACTAATCAGTTGGACTGATAAGCCGTCAGACAATGACTATATATATTATATAGACTTATTGAATTAGTTTTTGTTTATTCAAGTTTGTTAAATATGTGTTTTTGTTTAGTTGGGGTTATTAAGAGTGAGACTCTAATTTGAATCTGAATTAAACAACAGGACTGTGATTTAATATGATTAGCAGAGGTTAAGCTTACGAATTGGTGCCACATTTTGTATAATATTGGTTCTTGTAACTGGTTCTTAAAATATGTGGAATTTCGGTTCCGGTTTGACATGTATGCAACTTGTAGAGTTCCACTTTGGGTTTAATTAAAAGCTAGGGCTGTGATAAAATACTATAAGCAATTATTTTGGTAATCATGATATATACATATTAATATAAATATAAAATACCCCTTAAATGCGATACTCATTTCATATTTCCCCATATTATAGGGTATTACAAACTATATTGCCTCAGTTTATAGATGGTCCATTACCATTTCACTGGCTTATAATTAAGTGCAGATCCGCAAATTGATGTCCGCTTCACGCGGCGACTAAAACAAAGGCAAATCGTCAATCGCATAAGGCGATTGGAAATTCAGAAAAAAATCTCATTTAATAGAATTTAAAATGCGAATAACGGCTGTGCCCCCCACAGAGGGGGGAAAACAACGCATCGCTACAAGCTGTCAGCAGCAGCGTCGGCGTCGACTGAAATTGAGAGACTTCAGTTTAGTTCAGACTTCATTGATCTTGCGATTCTCGCTCGTTGTATATAAATAAAGAAGCACTTCCCGGTAACTGTATCATTTTAGAGCCAGTCATCGCACCGAGAACGTTGTCTAAGAACTGCTCAGCAGATCCAAAAGAATAAAATGGTTGGTATACAAATAATAAATAGTTAAAGGAATTATTTAAACTGTCTCTATCTCTGTGTCCTTTAGAAAGTCCTTGTGCTCGCTTTATGCAGTTTGGCCTTGGTAGCCGCTGATGTTTCCCATCTCCTTGGACACGATCATCATCATCACGATCATCCTGGCTACAACTATGAGGCTCCCAGCGTACCCTTTGAGCTGCCGGCCAAGGCGCCAGAGTCGAATTATCTGCCACCACCTCAGCCTAAGCCCGAATATCTGCCACCTGTGGCACCAGCACCCAAGCCTGCCTACGTGCCACCTGTAGCACCAGCACCCAAGCCTGCATACGTGCCACCTGTAGCAGTAGCACCCAAGCTTGAATACCTGCCTCCTGTGGCGGTAGCACCCAAGCCTGCCTACGTGCCACCTGTAGCCGCACCCAAGCCAGTCTACGTGCCACCTGTAGCAGCACCCAAAGTTGAATATCTGCCACCTGTAGCAGCACCCAAAGCTGAATATTTGCCACCAGTAGCAGTAGCACCCAAGCCTGCCTACGTGCCACCTGTAGCAGCACCCAAGCCAGTCTACATTCCACCCGCACCCGTTAATCAGCCAGAGAGCAGCTACTTGCCACCAGCCCCTGTCAACGTCGTTGCTCCTGTGCCCAGCTTTAAAATACCGATTCCCTCGTATGCTGCACCACTGGAACCGGAAGACACATATCTGCCACCACAGGAGCAGGTGGAGCCACACAGTGAGGATGGCTACCATTACGATGCACCCGCCAATCGTTTCTTCTATTAGCCTCAATCAATTGGCCACTCTCAATGTGTATATACTTATATGTATTCTAACTGTAAATTGTAAATTGCCCAGTTTCTTATTTATAAAACTTAAAAAGATAAAACAAATAAAAATGTAGAAATCTAAACTTGAACTTGAACCGTAGGCATAAATCCTCTTCGATGACAACATAATTATATCTAAATGTGAATAATACTCAAATAACAACGCCAAAATGAAAATCGTTTCATTCATGGGCAAAGCGGGTCTGTCCATCTATCAATCTGTCAGTCTGCTCGCATTTGAACACCCACAACAGCGAACAAATTTAAATGAACCAGTTGAGACAACTCGACTAGGATATACCCTATTGAATACAGAAGTGCTCATAAGGAAAATACCTTTTGCCTAGAAGCTATTTATTTATTAAACGTGGACTTAAAAGAATTCTTTCAATAATAACAATGTTAAATAAAATATAAAATGATATATTTAAGCTAAAATTAAATTTAAAAAATTTAAACTAAATCAAATAAAGAATTTAGCCAATCTGAAATTATTAAACTTCTTTTCCAAATTTAAGTCTCAAGCTCTGAGATCAATTTGTAAACGCAGCTAAATCGACTCCACTGATCAAGAATATATATATTTTGTTGTATCTGCTTGGTGCTTCATACCCTTTTCTCTATTTGGAGGGCTAAGATTGATTTGCGTTTTTGATTTTGTGAACCGTTTGCTCATTTGTTAATACGCGTGAGTAATCGTTAAGAAGCGGCAATAATTTGATTCTTTATGGGCCCCCAATGGAGCTGATGATTTATGAGCAACAGCCAGCACAAACGTGGGCCATTGTTCTCGGCCACAAAATGTGTAAAGATGCCACGCCCCCTGCCGCCTCTCCGATCTGAAGCGCCCACTGGCAAGCAAAGCGTGAAAGTGAAATTAATGTGAGTAGGAAATGAATAATGAGCTGTGGCTAACTTAAGTTGACACTTGAATTTAAGCGACAAAACTTCGTTTCTTATTTTAGGCATAATCTAATGCTAAATTATTGTAGAACCAGCTCATTCACTTTTGTGATATGCAAATTAATTAGTTAATTTTTAATTTAAAGCCGTAAATGTTTTCGTTCTACAATTGTTATTGCGTTTTCGAAGCACCGTTTAATATGAAATATAAACAAGCCATAAATTAAAATAATTCCAAGTTCCCTGTTCTACTAGCTATTAGTTCTGTTCATTTGGCAACAGGTTTATAATTCTTCCTCTTCGTCTTCTTGTTTGATTTGGTTTTTGTTATGAAACTATTCTATTCAGATATGCAGGAATTTGATCGGCGTTAAATAAAAGAGAAAGGTTGTCAGACTCCAATGTGCGCAAAACACATAAATAGACAATAAGTGTATAAGATCGTAGATTATATTGATTGTCAATATTATGTGTACGAAAAGTATAGCATACAAAAAAGCTGATGAACTGATAAATGACCAGCTCTCTATTCTATGTACAAATATGCGCAACAAAATAATTGTCATTCATTTAAATATTAAAATTCCCTTTAAGGCATGAATTATAATTTCCCAAAAATCCTAATCGATATTCATAGCTACGACCTTTTTGTCATAGCATAGCTTCCAGTCTTAAAGCTGTCTGTTACATTACTTCATTAACGGCTAGAGAATATAAATACGCAATATAAATTTAATATTAGATATTTTGCAATACGAGTCACAATGTATATTGATGAATAAACCGGCTACGACGTTTTTTGTATTTTTATCTCGTTTTGACGGCTTAATCACGGTTTGACCTCTAGATTAATCATAAATTATAAGTTGAAAATGTGATTTTTTGTAGAATCTTTTGTGAATATTCTATTCCAAGAATTGTCAGTTCGGCCTAGGTTAATTAAATTGGCTTATAAAATTAGTTTACACAATTTATTTAGAAAAGGGTTGAGGCATTTTTAAGCACACATAAGACCGAATAATGTGTTAAGTGTGAAGTTTATTAACAAGCTAAACAATCGCAAGGTTCTCTAAGTACAAAAACAATCATTGGCATTTGTCAGTGTGTAGTCTTTGTTTGATTTTATAAAATAAATGGTTGTTCACTCAAAACTATTGCCAACTCTTAGGCATATTTTTGGGTATCCTAAATATATGCTTTAAAATCATACCTTTGATTGTATAACAGTTTCGATTCAAACTACATTTAACAACCATTTGTCTATACACAAAATCAAACTATAAATAGATTCCATTTCGAATCGGCGTATAAGCCAATTTATATCTGCTAATCATTGATGAATAATAAGCGGGTTGACAGATTCCAAATCAGATCATAATGAATCAGAAGTAGAAGGTCAATTGTTCGAAAGAAGTCTTACAACAATCTTGACGCCCAATCAGCAGCCATTAAATCGATCAAACAAAAAAAGACATTTAATTTATCAATCAATAGCACTTTGTCTAGAACTATATGAATAGCTGAAAGGTTAGAAAGGCTCCTAAAATTTTGGCAGAAGTGACAAGTGGATTAACATCAGATCTTAAACCGGTTAATTGAATTTATTTTTGAAAGTATTTTGGCAGAATTGCGTATCTATTTATGTGCTAAACTACTAAAAAAAAACCCATTCTAAATAGCCAGTTATATTTTAGTTGAGCCTTCTCTTAATTTCACTGAAAATATTGCGCATCTTCACCAGGTTTATTATACCCTGAAAAACTGACAAAAGGGTATAATGAAGTTGTGCAAAAGTTTGTACCCAATTGGTAGGAGGCAACTCTGGTCCCATATATTATATATATATCTATATACTTATATATACATATATTTGATCAGCAGCAACAACCGAGTCAACGTAAATATGTTTAAAGACTTCGCAGATCATTGTATCGATAACTGTCCCCATTTATCGATTACATCTATACAAACCAATTGTCGATAGCAATAGAGAACACAATTTGTAATTTAGCCTTCCAGTTAATATTTGATATACGCAGACATTTTATTGAAGATATGTAAGTAGAAGGTATCTTATTATCGAACAAATTACATTCAGCAAGTCTAATATTTTATTTAATAGGGTATCTTCTAGTCAAGCTCTTGCGATTGCAGCATTTCAACTTGTTTAAATTGTTGAAATAATTCCCAGGCCGTAACCTGAAATATCAGCAGCAGCTTCCGTATGCAAAAATGGTACTCAGTTTTCAGAGACACACAACACAAACAACAAACACATTTATAATGGATTCTTCATAAATCGTGATTAATGATGAGTGACTAACTACCAGTCAGAAGGCATTCAGAGTTCTGAGCGGTGGCAATAATGAAAATCAGAACGAATCGCGCACATTATTTCGACACACACTTTAATATTTTTTGTATCTTTTGATGAGCTGTGAATACTGTAATTAAAGTCATGCCTTGATATAGTGTTTCATTCAAAAACCTTGGAGAAATCAAATAAAAACATTACCAATTGAGTTTTTTTTTTCTTCTTTACAAATAATTTATCTTTATTTATTCGAGTTTGCAATTCAACAATAACTAAATACTTTGACTCGAGTTCGTTTTCGACTTCGTCTTCATTTGTCTCTTTGTACTTTTGATGTTTAGTATTTCATTATTTTTGTGGGCGTGGGAAGAAAACACACACAGCCACGGCATTGTTAAGGATTTGGATTAGGATGCGATAGTTGAGGATATAGATTGGATAGTTGAGGATTAAAGCTAAACGGTTTGCAGTTCCAAGCGAGCGTTTAGAGTGTAGAAAGCGGGATCGGGAACGGAATTGGGAAAGAGGAGAAAGGAGAAAGGAAAAAGATATATATGTATGTGTATATGTGTTTGTAAATAAAAACGAAAATAAATTGATATTGAGTATTAGATATATATTAAATAGACATTGTTAATATGCTAGAAGCCCTCTCTTTAATAGCGGCGCTGGCGATAGAAGCGTCTTACATAGACTGGACGACGATATTGATAGCCACTCTGGCTGCTGTACGAATGTCCTGCCACAGGTTGCTGCACACGCTGCTGCAAAATTGAGTGCTGAAACTGTTGCACCTGGTGCTGCACCTGTGGCACAAAATTCTGCACCTGCTGTTGGAACTGAGGACGGGAATAGGCAACGTTCTGGGCGATGGCGAGGGGACGTGATAGTGACACTATGGGTCGCTGTACGGGACGTGGCCCAGCACGTGGCACGGCAATAGCAGAAGCAGCAGCAGCAGCAACTGGTCGTGCTGGTGCCGGTGCCGGTTCCGGCTCATCGATATCAATGTACTCCGGTTCGGGTGTGGCAATGTCCTGCGGATTCGGTCCCTGTGTGGCGGAGTCCGGCAACTGTGCACCAGCAGCGCAGCCAAGCAGCGCCAGAGCAATAAAAACGAACAGTTTCTGCCAAAAATAAAAAGCAAAATAATATTTTGAGTTTGAGATGAACAGCAGAATATCATTAATATTGTAGAATTTTAATGGTAAATAATATTTGAACTGCTGAAGTTGCAGTGAAGCCAAGTATTTTCTTGTCGGTTGAGTTAGTCAAAGCCAAAATAAAATTAAGCTTAAATATTTTCCATACTAGCTCTAAAGTCTTTCATTCCCACTTACATCCTTAAAGATAACTAACTTTAAAGATTGTTTCTACAAGGCAGCAAATAATATTATTGTTATTAATATTAGTTTATATATTCTTGATCAGCCAAGTCGATGAACAGTAAAAATTGCAATAGCACAGCTTCTGTTAAACAAAATGCATTTTCATCAGCAAGGATTGAGCGTATATTCCAGTCGACCACTCTCGACTGTACCATTCTAACTTGCTTTCAATAAGAAATAGCTTTAATCACTCTCGCTCAAAATAAAACTGTTAAATTCCTGTTTTAATATCAAAAGTTGAACATCTTGTTGTTTATATACAAAGATCCATCCAGTTCTATATTGCGTTCAGTTAAGTTATGTATATTTATATACTGAAAGACATCCATTTCTACATTGAGTTGAGTTGAGTTGTGGTAAGTTATTTTTAGCTGTTGTCTAGGTGCGAGAATGAAATTCATGAGTATCCCACTCAAGGCTGTCCGGTTCGCAAATGAAGTTGTGCACTTGAGTTGAGAGCACTCCAACATAACGTAAATGTTCTGGATTCTACGCACACACACACACGTACACACACAAACCCTAAACATAAATTTAAATGTGTATATTTTGTGGAACACTTGGCACTTTTGTTGTTTTAAGACATGTCCTTGATTCACTTTGAGAACACTATTATTCATTATTCAGTTATGTCTCCGAGGATCACATACCATTTCGGATTGGTGTTTTATTTTTGTGTGTTTTTTGGTTATGCAAGAAAATTTCTCGTCCAGAAGAGCCGCACGAGCAATTTACACTCAAGAAGTTCAAAGCACAAATGCTGATGAGTTGGGCAGTTTCTATGAAATTTATACTATAACCGCTTGGCCGTCCAGTTCGGTTCAGTTCGGTTTGGTTCGGTTCGCTATGTGGGTCTGAAGAGAAACAAGCAGCAGAAGCAGAAGCGACGACCGCCAAAAAAAAACTCGATGAAACACATAAAGTAACGCTGGCAACAATAACAAGCTTGGCAACAACACTAGCAACATTAACAACATCAAACAAAATCAAATCAAAATTTAAATTATTTAATACGTTATTGGCCAGAAACGACCACTGCTAGAAGTGGTCACATGTCTCTAAGCAAAGCCAAAAAAACATCGGCCTGCCGTACATCAGTCGACAATATTCAATATCTCAAATCCAAGAAATCGCAAAAAAAAAAGCATCGACAATCACTTTGGTGTCGTCACGTCAAATGCATGACACATCCGAGTCAAAGACTAAGACAAACAACGCACAAAAACCAACCACAGTCAAAATAAAGGCATGTAAATGTATTACAATCGAGAGTGCACAATTTTGAGATATCCTGTACAACTTACAAAAAAATAATCGATTGAAATGTGGTACCAAAATATGAAGAGCAATCAAGTCGGAACCGGAACCGTTAACGTAAATTGACCAATTCAAATCAGACCTTTGTTCTGAGCAGAGAAAATTAATCTCTTTAGCTATCGTTAGGTAATACAGATTTAGAATATATACTTTTTATACACAACTATATAAAGTTAGTGCCCTGTTATCCACTTTTAGGTAAATACAGGGTATAATTCAGAGTAAGTTGAATCCTTCTATCTCACTCCCTCTCTCTCTCGATGTCTCCCTCTCTCCCTCTCCTTGCTTTCTTAAGTGTGTGCTGTGGCGTATTCCTGAGTGCTTGGCACGGCTCGTGTCTTAAGCGAAGTTCGTTGCCTAAGTCTTTTGTTTCAGCATTCTAGAATTCACTCAAATTTGCATAACATTTTGTAAGAATAACATTTTCAGATGAAGTATGGTCAACTTATGCATGCAAAGTTCTCAATTTTTGTTTTCTTTTCTTTTATGGGGTATTCATAAATCTGTCTGACTTTGTGCTTTTTTAAAGCAATTTAAAGGCATTAAAGGTTTTGGCACAGGTTTCGGTCCACTTTTATCGCAAGCTGCCACAATCTTTTGATAAACCTCAACTTGACTTGAATACGTCGAGAGTTTTGTGTTTGTTGTGGAGATTGTCCAAAAGCCCATCCAATTGTTTGCCTGCTCACTTGACCTCTGGCACAAACAAATAAGCAAACAGCCGAACAAAAACCAAAACAACTTAACGACTTTCGATCACTACGAATATTATTTCCGTTTACTAAAAACAGCTCTTGCATTTGTTTGTGTGGGGGGGAATTACATTCACCCTGCCAGGCCAACAAGTGTTTGCCACTTGAGCCTCTAAAAATGCAGCCAAGGCCAACATTTTACAGGAAATGCTGCCGGTTGAGCTCACTAGTGAATGGACCCATTAAAGTGAGTTAGAACTTTTGGCTTGAACTGGTGGATTCTTTTTAATTGTGTGACATCATTGCTAAACTGCCTTTCACCTGCTGATTAATTGTATCTTTGTCATTGCAAAACAGCTGGTCAAAAACAGTGATGGCAGAAAAATCAGCACTGTAATCTGAGATTTGCTTAAATGTTTTATGTGCTTTTGCTTATCTAAGGCAACCACTTAATCCACAAAAGCCAAACGATTAAATACACAAGGGTTCAAGGATAATGGTATTACCTTGATTTTGTTAGTATGAACTGGGCTAAGACAGTTATGGATTAACGAAATGATCTTGAAATATTGGCAAATATCTTTTGCCTTATGCAGGTTATGAACTCTATAATAAAGACAACATTTCCAATTCCCTTTTTTGAGAAATTTCGAATATCTTTTTATTATGTATTCTGAAATTTTCAAGCAGTGTGTTTTTTACCGTCTCAATTCCAAAGTGAAGACAATTTATTTGAAAAGCCAACAAGTATAGAAGCTTTTTTTTATTCTGCTTTGCTTAAATATTTTATAATTTCTACACTTATGAGCTGAGGTAATTGATTAATCTTCTAAAACAGACAGATTTTAATTTTGGTGCTATTTTTTCGACCGCAGCTATATTCTATATGAAAACAAGTGAATAAAGCGTTGCGCATTTTTTGAATGTTTCTTATTTATTGATCTTTTCACGGTTATTAGAAAAACTAAAAGTAATGAATAATGACTGGTGATGTAGCGTATTAAATGTTGACATTCAAAAACAACCAAGCATACATTAATCTCCCATTAGCAACGCATCATATCAGATATATATCGTACGTCAATATATTGTTCTCTCAAATTATTTTGTTGACTGGCCAAACAAAATAAGAAAACATGTCATTTAAAATGGCAAACGACAACTAAATCAAAACAGACACAGAATCAGAATCAGATAACTAAAACAAATTAAGATTTAGTTCAGACATTTTGGTTATTGCTGGGCGTCGCAGATTTATTGAGTTGTCGTAAATGAATGGATGATGGCTTTTAAAGAATATAGTCCATTTTATTCATGTTTATAGCAATAAAAATAAAAGAGTCATTTAATTTGCTTTTTGGCCAGCTTGTTTTGCCGCGCACCGGAACAAAAAATAAAAACTGCCAAATTTGCATAGTGGCAGCAAGAGTTAACAAAAATGTGTATACATATATCTATATATATTTATATATATATATTTTTTATCGATAGAACCGGTACGCAAATAGCTATCAAAAATAAAGTCAAAACCGTGAGCCGAGCCGAACCGAGCTGAACCGAACCGAATCGATCGTCGGCATCATTAGCCAAGCGCACTAAAAATCTGGCCCAATTGAAAGCGAATGGAAAGCCCAAAATTAGAAGCAGCCAAATTATTTGTGATCATTAACCTTGTCAGTTGACTTAAGCAACGCCTAATTCAATTATAATGCGTCAAGCGTGCTGCCGTGACAATAGTTTCAAGTATTTTGTTCATATATGTGTCTGCACATACAGAAATTAAGTATACGACCTGCTGCCCGAGCCATGCTTTTTATTACGGTTATTATGGCTTACAAGCGATACATACAATATAGCGATAAGAACAATGCGCAGCAATAAACCGATCAAAAACAAACAAAAGTGCTCTATAGTTGAGAGTGATCGACTTGCAGATATCCTGTAGCCTGCCGACAGGTGGAGAGATTCTCGATATTAGTCCGATATAGAATATGGAAGAGTAAGTTGAAACTGAAGGCTTGAAACTTGGCATGCAACACTCAGCCCTCTAGCTCTTAACGCCTCTAATATCTGGCAGGCAGCCGGACATGTCCATCAAAAATCCATACAACACTTAATGGGCTTGATACAGAATTTCGTCAGCCTTTCAACAGGATACAGGGTATTAATATGAAATTGCGCATCGAAGCGTTTCCCATGTCTAAAAATATTGCTTGGTAAACGCTTAGAGACACACCTCGTTCTTCAGTCTGCTGCTGCTGCTGTCAGTTAAGTATTTGCATTTGAATACGCTGAATGTAAATACATTGAACTACGACTAAGACTTATGATAAATTTGCATGGCTTGGCTAAGTCAACGAGCGTTTGCTCTATTGTCAGCCAAACAAATTGGGTGGCATTTGTTTGCGTTAACATTTCAATCGACCACTCATAAAAATGACAATATTTTGATAAACAAGCGATGCCAAATTGAGTTAGCACTTCCAAGCTTCTTTAGCATAAGCGGAAAATAACAATAACGAATGAAACAAAGAAGCTGCTGAAAAGTGCACAGTTTTAGAAACAAAACACATGTTGCAAGCGACGACTTAACCTTGACTAAATAGCGCTGAAGATTCTTCATTTGTGTGGAATTAGCTACAAGCAACTAATTTGTTGTTGGACAAGCTTTGCTCCTGTCAAACACTTAAAGTGATGTTTGTCAAGTGTCCACAACAATGAATAGTAAATTACTGACATATTTCCGCACATTCACCACATTAGCGTCAAAAATATTCAATTAATTACGCATAAAGTATAACAGTAAATACCCCCTCCATATATACCCTGAGCACATCACTAATTGGTAAAAGGTGTATAATGAAGTTGCTCCAAATATGAATATATGAATATATATTTGTCTGTCTGTATGAATTAACCAAACGAATTTAAAGCAGAACTAGAGACATCTAATTTGGAAGATAAGTTTCCTTATACCAAATGCAGATAATGTTTATTCAATTTTAAGTTTAACTTATTTTGCGAAAAATATGATCAAAAAGCCCTCGTTTTTGAAAATAAGTTGAGTTTTGACGAAGTTA
>JAWNMN010001013.1:0-36439 GCA_035044025.1 Drosophila paracracens
TGCGCATTGGCAAAAGAAATACGCGCATCGTACGATAAATTAAATATGTCAAACATTTAATTTACCAAACTAAATACAAAACACACAACCTAATGTACATTAAACATAAATATTATAATATACGCAAATAGATGAAAAGTGAATAAACGCATGCAACCCATGAAAGAAAACAATGTAAGCTAATCGTGTTTTACATTAATTAAAATAAATCACAAAAACAAAATCAAACAAGATCGAACATAGGTGAGCGTGAAAAAGGCGCCCTCCTCTAAACATTTGGTGACCCCGACGTGAATTTTTATTTTAATTTCTTTCATGGTGTTGTGTCGTTGTTAAAGTGCAAGTGAAAGGTTATAAACTATTGTGTTAATAATCATTTTAGGCGTCTTATGCATAATTCGATGCAAAGCCCAACAAACGCGCTCGCACACACACACATTCACACATTTTCGCTCTCGTTTTCGTTACGCGCGTTTACTCTTTTTCGTCTCCGTTTGCCCGCTCACATTCTTGCATTCGCATATTCTTGTAAATGATACAGTAAATTGCCCAACAAGTTATTGGGTGCGCTGTGCAAAAACTTTCGTTAACGCAGCGGGCATTCAGCGGTCAACTTGTGCTTGCCGTTAATCTCTTCCAGTGAACTTTTACTTGCCGTTAATCTCGCCTGCATTTCGTTTATCCGTTGTTTCGTATGGACAGCTCTACAACAAAATTAAGAGTAGTTTTTGATGCTTCTGCAGTCACGTTATAAGGAAATTCACTCAACGACTTGATGCACATGGGCCCAACTGTGCAAAATTCAATATTTTCAATCTTGCTCCGGTTTAGAATGCACAAATATGTATTCACAGCGGACATTGGAAAAATGTGTCTTCAGATTCGGATGAATCCCGAAGATCAATACTATCAGTCAATAGTATGGCGCAGCGACCCGTCAGAGTATCTAAAATACTACGGACTAAAGACAGTTACATATGGAACAAAGGCAGCACCATTTTTAGCCACGAATTGTCGACAGTACCTGGCACAAAAGGCAAAAAGGGAACTTCCGTTAGGAGCTGCTGCGTTGGAAAATGATTTTTATGCATAACAGGGGCGTATACAATACCAGAGGCTCTTAAAAGACAACAACAGCTGAATAAACTCCTGCATAGCTCTGGATTTAAGTTAAGAAAATGGTGTAGTAATAAGATTGAACAAGAAGGACCGAAGGAAGACATGGTGTCAAATGTTCAGCTGGAAGATACCGCACACGAGGATTGCTCCATTAAAACCCTTGGAATCACTTGGATCCACAAACCAGATCTTTTATGTGTTAAAACTGATATCATCACTAAAGATAAGATATCAAGAAGAGATGTAATGTCTGAAATCTTCAGAATTTTCGATCCTCTGGTACTGTTCTCACCATTGGTCGTGAAGGCAAAAATTTTCATGCAACACCTTGGGTACTTCAAATCGTGGCAAAGACCTCTCCCTGAAGGCCTTTTGCAGTGCTGCCTAAGTATCGCTTCTTAGTGGCACCACTTCCATCCACTTCAAGAAGCGATAAAAGAAGACCAATAACATCGTGTTTCCGTGGGTGGATCTCGGTAATGGTGTCACGAACTCCGCAAATATCGTGCTCCATGGCTCTTTAGGTATTTGAGTGAGCATTTGTCCTGCCACGGCCAATTGACTCGGCTTATATTGTTGACATATTTCGCATTGTTGAACATATGCTCTTACGTCTCTATATAAGCCTGGACAATATTAGCGCGCTGCTACTAGGGCTATTGTTTTCCGACTACCCGTGTGTCCTAAGGTGGCGGTGTTGTGGTTCTCGCTTAGGAATTGCGTTCTCTTCCCGGTTGGCACACACAATTTCCAGGCTGCCACCTTCTCAGTTCCAGCTCTATGAGGGATGTGTCTCCCGTAGTAGCACATCTATGTGGTACCAATTCCGTCCACTTCTAGAAGCGGGCTATGAAGACCAACAACATCGCGTTTCCGTGGGTGCATCTCGGTAATGGTCCCACACGTTCCGCAAATACCGTGCTCCATGGCTCTTCAGGTAATTGAGTGAGCATTTGTCCCGCCGCAGCCAATTGACTTGGCTTATATTGTTGACATATTTAGCATTGTAAGCCTGGCCAATAGTAGCGCGGTGCTACTTGGGCTATTATTGGCGACGGTGTGATGGTTCTCGCTTAGGAATTGCGTTCTCTTCTCGTTTGCATACACACAATATCTAGGCAGTCACATCCTCAGTTCCAGCTCTATGAGGGATGTGTCTGTACAGGTTTCCAGACTCGTCCATGTAATCATAAAACTTTCTGAGATTTTTCAAAATGGCCGTTCGCATCTTTTGGATCCATTGCAGTTTTTATTTGCTTGGTTCATCGCGTCTTCTACAGTTGAGACTCTCAGGCATTCTTCAAGGGCTGTCGAGATAGGGAATCTGCATCAACATTCAGGCTCTCTTTCCTGTGTTTGATGTCAAAATCAAACTGTTGCAGTTCTAGTACCAGTCTCGCAGTCCTGCCTGAAGTGCTTTCGATGGAGTAGAGCCACTTCAGTTTCATATGATCCGTAATGACGGTGAAGTGGTATCCTTCCAAGTAAGGTCGCAGTTTCCTTATGCGCCAGATTATTGCAAGGCACTCTTTTTCTGCTTACATACGATACAACTCATTGTAAATAGAATAACTAGTATTAAGCAAACAATACCGTCTAAGAATTTTGTATATAAACCATGCAGTTTTACTTAACAAATCAGTACGAAAAGATCTCTTGACATATTCACTCCGTTTAGCCCAATTTGTTCCAAAGTACCGATTGCGGCGACACTTTGTTACTGGTACATGAACCGGTAGCATACAATAAACATATTTCAGCATCCCAAAGAAGTGCATAGTCATTTCTTTTACATTTGGTGACCCTCGAATTTGGGGTTAGCTACACTCATTCATTCATTTTTTACCGAGTGGTAAATAATCAGTCTATTGAGATTCATTTACATTTAGTCAAATTATAAACTAACATTTGAATTTGGTTAACTTGACAACCATTTTTCACATAAAATTCATAGTTAACTTGGCAACTAGGTAATATAGATCGGCAACGATACAAAAAAGCGTTAGCTGAAAAAAAAAAAAAAGAAAGGATCTTAAGGGTACCTGATCAACTTGGCGATCGTACCTACATCAAGCTAAAGGCTATGTCGGAGGCAGCAGCAGCCAACAACTAATTAAATACAATTTTTGTAACGTCATTTGCATGCACATGCCTGGGTTTTGTCTTTGCCTTGCACATGCAAGTTTATCTAATTCACTCTCGTTTTATCGCTCGTCGGTTGCGCATTGGCAAAAGAAATACGCGCATCGTACGATAAATTAAATATGTTAAACATTTAATTTACCAAACTAAATACAAAACACACAAACTAATGTACATTAAACATAAATATTATAATATACGCAAATAGATGAAAAGTGAATAAACGCATACAACCCATGAATGAAAACATTGTAAGCTAATCGTGTTTTAAATTAATTAAAATAAATCACAAAAACAAAATAAACAAGATCGAACATAGGTGAGCGTGAAAAGGGCGCCCTCCTCTAAACATTTGGTGACCCCGACGTGAATTTTTATTCTAATTTCTTTCATGGTGTTGTGTCGTTGTTAAAGTGCAAGTGAAAGGTTATAAACTATTGTGTTAATAATCATTTTAGGCGTCTTCTGCATAATTCGATGCAAAGCCCAACAAACGCGCTCGCACACACACACATTCACACATTTTCGCTCTCGTTTTCGTTACGCGCGTTTACTCTTTTTCGTCTCCGTTTGCCCGCTCACATTCTTGCATTCGCATATTCTTGTAAATGATACAGTAAATTGCCCAACAAGTTATTGCGTGCGCTGTGCAAAAACTTTCGTTAACGCAGCGGGCATTCAGCGGTCAACTTGTGCTTGCCGTTAATCTCTTCCAGTGAACTTTTACTTGCCGTTAATCTCGCCTGCATTTCGTTTATCCGTTGTGTTTCGTATGAACATATAAGTTTCCAGACTCCTCCATGCAATCTGGAAGCTTTCTGGGGTTTTTCACCATGGCCGTTCGCGTCTTTTGGATCGAGTTGCATTTTTTTTTGCTTGTTCCATCGCGTCTTCCACAGTTGAGACTCTCAGGGATGCATCCTTCTGGGGCTGTCGAGATATGGCATCTGCCACCATGTTCAGGTTCCGTTTCCTGTATTTGATGTCAAAATAAAACTGTTGGAGTTCTAGAGCCCATCTCGCAATTCTGCATAAGAGGCTTTCGATGAAGTTGAGCCACTTCAGTGCCATATGATTCGTCATGACGGTGAAGTGGTATGCTTCCAAGTAAGTTCTCAGCTTCTGGGGGTTATTTGCAAGGCACTATTTTTCGGTAAGTGTGTAGTTACGCTCCGAATTATTTAAATATCTGCTTGCATACCTCCTCTGAGTTTTGGGTCAGTATCGCTCCCAAACCATAATTGCTAGCATCCGTCTGCAATGAAAAAGGCCTTGAGAAATCTGGGCATGCCATAACAGGTGATTGTGTTATCTTTGCTTTCTCCTTTTCGAAAGCTTCCTGATGCTCTCTGGTCCATTCCCATTTCGGACCCTTTTTTAGCAGTGCATTTAGCGGATGTTCGGTAGTGGCGAAATCCGGTACGAAACGCCTGTACCAAGATGCCACTCCCAATTAATGCCGTAGCTCCATAGTGTTTCCAGGGGGCTTCAATTCGGCGGTAGCAGCTAGTTTTTCTGGGTCAGTACGTATCCCTTTTTCAGTGACCTGATGACGAGGTATTGCAGCTCCTTCCTGAAGAGTTCACAGTTGTCCCTCGTCCTGCAGGCTGCCAATTAGCGTCATGGGGCAGTCCTGTTCGGCTCCCGCTCGCCCCTCCATCTCATCCATCTCCGAAATATGGAATTCACTTTAAATGGCTCTTTTATAGCCTGACGTTTTCGGGTAAATTCGTCCTTTAAGTTTTCGAAGTAGTCTCCAGGTAAGAAATCTTGAAAAGTGTGGACGAATATTACCCATTTCTTCCAGTGCAGGTTGTTCACTATGTACCATTTTATGGCCATTCGCTGAAGAAGGCCAGGCATGACCCTTTAACTGATTCAAGTTTAGTCCATACATATTGGCTGACTACTCAACTTGTACCAAGAATTCCAACTGACTTATTTCGCTTGGGTATTCTTGAGACATAGTCGGCGCCGTTTGCTCGTTTATAGACAACATCCTTGATGGCTGTGGTGTGGATGCTCCTCGTACATTGTGGTTGACATCTCGAGCACGCCCTGCTGCGCTGGCGCAAACGCAATCAAATTCAAATTTGTTTCACGAATCCCTACTTCGACATAGTTCTTAGCACAGCTAAAACTAACCAGAACAAAAGGTAGCAACAAATAGCGTGGGTGTAGCCATGAAATACAGGAGATTATTAGTAATCTATCCTGAATGTTTGCCATTAATAGATTTAGGCAGTGTTTGAAAATTGCGGTGGGAACAGTCTCTTAGTTAGCTTCCTTCTTTCCTAGTTTGGTAACTTTGGCTTCTAAATTACGGGTTATGTGGCCATTAGAGGCGGTATGGGCTGAAAAAATTATAGCGAATTTTCCTAATAATAGCATTATACCTTTCAAATTTAAATTTGGTCTTACACTATCGGTGTAAGGACAATACAAGCAAACTTAAGGATGCAAAAATAATAAATAATTTCAACTAGAAAATTTGGTGTAAAATGTATTAGAATGGAATTTAATAAATGTTAAATGCATCTTTAAATTTTAATATCGTTAACGATTTTGCTCGTTGGGCTGTATATTCGTTTGTAAATCCTAAAAATTTCAACTTTAGTCGATTTCCGATATCAATATATCCCACAATTATGAAGACAGAATCTTCTAATTAATACAAAATATACATATGCATATTAGTGATCTACTGCCTAGGTGTAGTTGAAAGCAGATTCGCATATTGTACTCCTTTTTATCAGCAGCCGCAAGAATTTCCTGTATGTATAAACATGCAACATGTTTGAGAAAGAGATGGCATGATAATCGCGGCGACCGTTAATATGTTTTTTGTGTATTCTGCCGTTACCTACAACTGGGTTTACATATACAGTGGCCCACAGCGAAAGTAGGGCAGTGTCAAGCAAATAATGTAATTGCCTGCCATAAGCTAATTATTTAATATTTTTCAAAAATTCCAAAGAGCAATGGTAGGTACATATATTAACCACCTAAATTAATATATGACCCCAATATACTGGGGTTTCCCCACCTGCTAGGTAGGATTATGTAAAACAGAATGAAGTCTCCTGCTTAAAGGGTTTCGAAATAAATTGATTTGGCATTTATGAACGTATATTGAACCAAATTAATTTACGTACTCGGTTATTTTCGACATTATCTTTCATATTATTTATTGATTAAATTTTTCGTTTCACAGATGTCTATTGAATGGAACAATTATGTGAATATTATTGACGATATGCTGGCTACCGCATTTTTAACTAGTGCACGAAATTCGCTGACTATGGTATGTTCTACTCTACATCGGGACACTAATATAGCAGCATCTTCTATTCTTGTGATGGAGTCCGATATAAAAGAAAGCAGAATTGAGTTGACTCCTGATATGCAGACAGTCTCCGTTTTAATAAGAGGAATTGTATATAGAATGCAAAGTATACTTCAACAGTTTCCACGAATCGGGAATAAAATCAAATTGCCAAAAGGACAGCAATCTATCCCATTTTTAAAAGTCTTCCGAGATGATATTGAGTGCTTAGATCTTATTCTCAATATAGAGGCTGAAGTTATTCACCAACGTGAGGAAGTAGAAAGATACATTTTTTTTTGGAATTGTAATCGTTCGTTATGGGAAACAACAGAGAGTACATTTATTAAAAGAGTAAAAGCAACAGATCTAACAGCAAACGTATTTGAATCCTTTATTATGTACTTTAGCGCCTTAGCTGATGATATTGCGCTTGTAGATGATATCTCCCCTTTATGTTTCACGCTGATGAATCAAAACTACTTAAAAACCTCAATTCTCGACTACATAGAGAAGTGGCAGACGCTAAACATTAAAATTCTTTTAACTCATTCTTTTTACTTAATACGAAGTAAGAAATAATGTAATTTTTGATTAAAATTAATTTTACTTGAATTAACTTAATTCTTTAGGAATATATCGGTATATGCGATACAACAGTAAGAAAATTTTGATGAAGATCTCTACAACAGTTCCTAGCAGCAAAAGCCTATTTTGAGCGACTAATGGGAGAAGCGCCACTCAAACAAGCTACGTTTCCAAAAGTGCTTAACCTTTTTGGTCTTTTGGATAAATACCAGGTTGACATTCCAGATGAAATGCGACAGCAAGTTGAAAGCCTACAAACTGCTTGGATGGATTATCTCAGAAAGTTGGGAGAAGCTGACGTAATGCTTGATAATAACCGCGATGAATTTAAAAAAATTTTGTTGCACCAAGCTGATAAATTTAAAATAATACTAAAGGAATTCCTAGATGATTTTTATTTAAAGATTCCTACGGCATCTAACATGTAAAAGTCGAAATCTAAGTCTCCTATTTCAATCGTTAATTAATTTATTTTACAGAAGCACAAAATTAGCTCTTAAATTTCTAAAAATTGTATCACTTAGAGTAAAGGATTGTATAAAATTTGAGGAAAGTTTGAAATATGATCTATCTCTCTTTAATGTGAATCAACCTGAAAGCTCAGATCTTCTAAAGCTGAGCAATGAAGTAAGAATCGTGCAAAATATATGGCAACTTATTCTCAACTGGCAAATGAGCTGGGAAGAGTGGAGAAATGGTAATTTTTGGATAATTAATATTGACCATATGGAGGAAAAGGCCGCAAGCTTATCAAAGGAATTCAATATATTGTGTAAAATGTATTATAATAGGCACTGGGAGATGTTAGAGACAACATCGAAGTCTATCGACAATTTCCGGCGTACCCTACCTTTAATAACGGCTTTGAAAAATCCACATTTGCGTGAACGACATTGGAGTAGAGTCCGTGATATAATTCAAGTTTGAGTATAATTTAAAAAAAAATTATTAAAACCATTTGGATAAAAATTACCTTTTTAATACATAGTAAAGAACCTTTTAATTAGCCTGGCTAAAGCTCAATCGAGCTGTGGGTTCGAGCAACAAATTTATAATTGATCGCGATGCGATAATTAACAACACTTGGATTTTATATACAGTGACTCACAGTTCAAAGAAAGCAGTGTCAAAGAAAAAAAGTAATTGCCTGCCATAAGCTAATTATTTTTTATTTTTCAAAAATTCAAAAGGTCGATGGTAGGTACATATATTAACCACCAAAATGAATATATGACCCCAATACACGGAGGTTTCCCCACCTGCTAGGTAAGATTATGTAAAAAAGTACCCTATTTTTGGGTCTCAGCTTATTTGACACAGGTAAATTATGGACACCTGGGCGCCATAAAACCCGAATTTTTTACCTAAAGTTTAGTATTTTCGGTACAAATAGACAAATCCTTCGTAGTCAGTTTAGTTTTATCCCGAAACTCGGGTGCAATAAGCCAAAAAGGACTTTGGGCAAACATACCACCATTGAACTACGGAAACTCGTCCTGGAACACCACAAAAAAGGATGTACAAATCGCCAAATAGCTGAAATGGTCAATCTGAGCAAGACAACTGTGTATTACATCATTCGGCGCTTTGTCGACGAAAATCGGATTGAGAACAAGGGCAGATAGGCACCAAACAAGATTTTCACCGAACAGGAGGAGCGAAGGATCATCAGGAAAATAAGGGGAAATCCCACGCTATCGGCTCCAAAAGTGGCTCAACAGGTGGAGGATGAAATGGGGAAAAAGTGTTGTGCGGAAACTGTGCGCAGGGTTCTGCGAAAACATGGCTTTAATGCCCGAGTACCACGGAAGAAGCCCTTTATAAGCGCAAAAAATAAAGCGACTAGGATGACGTTCGCCAAAACCCACTTGGACAAGGATCTGGAGTTCTGGAACACAGTCATATTTGCGGATGAGTCCAAATTCAACATTTATGGCTCTGACGGACGGAATTTGGTGTGGCGACAGCCCAATACTGAGCTGAATCCCAAACACGTAAAGGCAACAGTCAAGCACGGCGGAGGAAGTGTCATGGTCTGGGCATGTATCTCGGCAGCCGGCGTTGGGAATTTGGTGTTCATTGACACAACAATGGACAAGAATGTATACCTCGACTTACTAAAGGAAAATTTAGTCCAAAGTGCCGAGAAGCTGGGAATCCGAGATACTTTCCGGTTCTACCAGGACAACGATCCCAAGCATAAGGCCAAGATAGTTCAGTCCTGGCTCATCAGCAACTGCCCCCACATGATAATTCCACCGGCCCAGTCTCCAGATTTAAATGTCATTGAGAATTTGTGGGCTGTGCTGGAAAATAACATCCGGAAGCACAGGATATCCAGCAAAGAAGACCTGAAAAATGCTCTGCGGGATGAGTGGAGCAGGATCAGCCCAGAAGCTACCAGGAAGTTGGTATCTTCCATGAATAATAGGTTAAGGGAAGTTATTAAGGCCAAAGGATATAATACTAAGTATTAACATCCTTATTTAAGTTTTTATTCGCAAAATATATTATTTTATTTAGACTGATCCAAATAAAATTTTCCCTAAAAATAGGCTACTTTTTTACATAATC
Source organism: Drosophila paracracens (assembly GCA_035044025.1). Taxonomy (NCBI): domain Eukaryota; kingdom Metazoa; phylum Arthropoda; class Insecta; order Diptera; family Drosophilidae; genus Drosophila; species Drosophila paracracens. Next base: position 9,749 of record JAWNMN010001013.1, read on the forward strand.
CTACCTAGCAGGTGGGGAAACCCCAGTGTATTGGGGTCATATATTAATTTAGGTGGTCAATATATGTACCTACCATCGGTCCTTGGAATTTTTGAAAAATATTAAATAATTAGCTTATGGCAGGCAATTACATTATGTACTTGGCTTTGCCCGCTTTTCGCTGTGGGCCACTGTACATGCGCCAAAACGTAAAAATTTTAAACGCCGAAGAGTTATTATGAAGGGAATCGACGACCATTGGCAAGCAGATTTAGTGGAAATGCAAAATTACTCCTCATCGAATAAAGGATATAGATTTCTATTGACAGTTATTGATACATTTTCTAAATATGCATGGGGACAAGCATTGAAAACAAAAACAGCGAAAGAAGTTAAACATGCATTCTCGTGTATTCTTAAGGAAAATCGAATCCCTAAGAATTTGCAGACTGATGATGGAAAAGAATTTTTTAATTCAGACTTTAAGAGTTTGTGTAAAAAACATGACATAAATCATTACTCAACTTATAGTAGTCTTAAGGCATCAATTGTTGAACGTTTTAATAGAACACTCAAGGAGATGATGTGGAGAGAGTTTAGTTATAATGGAACATATTGTTGGGTTAAAATTTATAAACTTTTGATAAATGAGTATAATAGAAAACACCATAGAACAATTCAAATGGCCCCAATTGAAGTAAATTCATCAAATGAGAAAAATTTATTAAATACCGTCTACAATCATATAAAAATCTTTAATGGAAGTAAATTTCGTGTTGGAGATTATGTGCGCATTAGTAAGCATAAACATACATTTGAAAAGGGCTATACACCAAACTGGACAACTGAAATTTTTAAAATCAATGAAATTCAGAATACGAATCCCACTACATACATACTGGAAGACTATCAAGGTGCAGTTCTGAAAGGAGGTTTCTATAACGAAGAGTTGAGGAAAACAAGATTTCCAGACACGTACTTGGTTGAAAAGATAATAAGGCGACGAAATAAAAGAGCTCTAGTTAAATGGCTTGGGTTCACAAATGATCGGAACTCTTGGATAAATATAAATGAAATTTTATAAAGATGTATCTGTGAACGTACGTGAGCGGACTATCAATATATATTAAAAATAAATACAAGGAAAATGAAAATCTCAAAAGGAAGGATACTGATAAGCTTGTCAGTGTTAATATTGTTTAAACCTTTTGAACGTGTGTCTATGACTTTTTTGATAATTTATGTATGAATCAAATGCAGTTGGTGTAGAGTTTGGGATATAAAAGAGCGTCTTGATTTGAAGTGTCTCAAACAAAAAGATGTCGCGCAACATACAAGATCTCTTCAACATGATGGACGAAGAAAACCCGATGACCTTACATTTGGGGGAGCTGATGCCCTGGCCGATCCCTAGTGGAGGAGGTACCGAGGGAACACACAATCAACTAACGCCACCACCACAACCATCACCATCAAGCCCGAAACTAGCAGAGCTCAGTCGATTGGAATGGCTTGAGTTATTGCAAAATGAGTTGTTCGACGTCTCTGAAGAGGGCCAAGAAATGGAGCACACCCTTTCAGAGCTTCTATTTGAAGAATGGGATGCTAACAAAATTTTTAATGAAGATATTTTATTTGAAAAAAGCGATGCATTTTTAAGCTTTGTTAATAATATTTAAAATGAAAAATGAATAAAAATTATTTTATTAATAACCATAATCAAATGTATTTTATTTCTAACACACCTTTTTAAATAAAAAATAAATATATATATGAAGAATACAAAACACAGCTGGTTATTATTTCAAATTATTGTGAAATCATTATAAGGAGGGTCACTCAAACAGAGACAACGAAAGTGTGAAGAGGCAACAAAAAAAACACGTTTCCACTCATCAATGAACCCACCCTTCAAAAATCAACTCAAATCATCTACCTACACACTTGTGCGGTAGCTGCTAACCGATCTTCAACCGTATTCTAGCATACAGGTTACAGGTTAAATACCTTGCTCACAATCTCCTCCTTAAAACACACACACACACACACACACACACACACACACTTACGTATTTCTTCTTCGCCTTCTTTTCTCAATATTCTTACCAGCAGCTGAAAATGTAGTTTTCTTATATTAAAATAAAAAGAGACACATTTTTTTTTTTTTCTTGTATGTTTACAATATATTTGTTTATTTATTTGTTTTTCTTAATTATACTTATATATATATTATTTGATTATTTATTTAAATATTAAATATTCTATAATTCTAGTATATGAATTGATTCTATAATGCCCCCAGGCATATGTTTTAATCCCATCTTCCCGTATTTTTCGCTTATCATCTTTACAACTTAAAGTTGTTTTTCTTACTCTATGCGTATACAAATTGTGAATCTTTGACCTAAATAACAACATATTATCTGAAAATGTCTTATTTTGAAAAAGACATTCCTTATAGCTATTTATAGTTAACTTATCTATCGCCGACTTTTTTACACCTTTGGATTTTTTAATGCACCCACCCCCCTCAAGAGACAATGAGTACATTTTTGCTCTAAGCCCTACAAATTCTAACATTCTTTTCCCACAGTTTTCATCCTTCATCATTCCTAATACTTTTTTATTGCACCTCTTAATCCCGTATTTTTCCGCCAACTCTGGGGGATACTCAGAAGTATCAAATCTCATCTCTACATCTTCAGCAATATCTTTAAAGAAATCATTTGTCTCAATGGAATATATGAATGAATCTGTATCCATATAATTCAATGAGACCTTCTCTTGAAACTTTGGCTTCATATAATCATAATGAAAATTATACATTTGCCATTTCGAAAGTTCTAAAACAACAAATCCTAAATACATTGGCTTATCATATACATTATGTAGAGACGATTCATTTGAATCGCATACATATCTTCAGAAAATTGTGCTGAACTATGGAAACTGGCCTTTGCAATAAGGGCACGAGCACCCAACCTATTGCAGTTTGTGGTTTCCCACGATGTCACCAATTTTATATCTTTACGTTTTTCAACGTTCTCCATCGTCTTTCCATAGACAGCATTATTTAATAATTTGAAAAAGTCTTTTTCAAAATTATTTTTCGCCAATGTCCTATGATAAGTATTTAAGTCTATATACTTTTTCAGCCAAGGAGACTGCTTAAATTCCAATATTCTATGTATTTTGGTTAATTTTAAGCCATTTCTTAGGCATTGCTGAAGATTCCTATAATGGATAGGATACTTTGATTTTGACCTTAGATCAGCAACAAGCTTTTCTACTTTAGCCTCTGGAGTAGGCTTTTGGTTTGATGGACAAAAAGGTAGATCATTGTGAAAATCATGAAGAGTGTCTGGATACAAAAGATCTACCTCGAGAATGTAACCAGACTCTGAATTTTCGCTGATTGATGCAATGTCGAATGAATTTATTTCATCGTCATTCATCCATCTAAAACCAGAATATGGGAGATGTTGGGACATAGCCCAACCATACAAATTATTAGCATCTAAGTACATCAAAAATTCTGATGGCTTAGTGCTATCATAATTCTCCATATATATATGGTTGGCTTTTGAGTACCGCTTACAGCACTGAACTAAGCCACCACGAATGCCCATTTGTATAAATCTATACATATTAATGTCTGTTAACAATTCTAATTCTATTTTAGTGGTCTTTAACATTGCATCCCATGAAAGACCAGGTGTTGTGTAATAATGGGCGGGATCTAATGAATAAATTTTCTTGCAAATGGCTCGAAAATTTTGAAAGACATCTGCAAGCAGTAGTACATCAGTCTTAAGATACAACTCCATGTAATCTTTAAGACTTTCACATTTAAAAACTGACCAAACACTTTGGGCATGAGTGTAGTCTTCGAGTGAGCATTCTTTATTTGTTAAGCTATTAAAGAAATTATCTCTAGGGGGGAGAGCAGACTCATTTAATCTGCTCACTGAGTTGATGTACTCATAGGGAAAGACCCCCTTCCTACGTAAAAGCTCAAACTCGTTATCTAGTGGGAAAAATTTTTTAATATTATTAAAATTTTCTGTATCTAGATTGCTGCTAAGTGCATCTAGACTTGTTGCCATGAACCTAAATGTGTCTAAGAATCTAATCTCTAGGTTTTTATCATGGGATGCAATATGAATATATTTTGACATAGAAATGTACAACTCCTTATTAAGGGGAAGTACTTTTATATCACCTTCCACTTTGTTCAATTCCCTAACGAACAAGTGGGAATCATATTTGGAAAAATTGTGAAAAAATACAGGGACAAAAGGTGCAATTTGGAAATTTATGTTGCAGACATTATGTGCTGCCCCCCTGTACGACCCGGTTAAATGGCAATGATCTCTAACGCGATCATTGCCTAACGATTTTTGGCATATATGGCAATTATCTGCATTTCTAAAACTAAACTCTTCTTCATTAGACATAACTAAAGGTTTAATGCTAGATAAATAATTGGTGTAAATTTCGCTTATATCTCTGGTAAGAGACTTGACAAAATTTACACCTGCATCTTCCCCAGTCTCTAAAACAAGCTTGTCTAGAGCTGGGTCAAATGCACACTTTATATAATATGAAAAGGCTATTGGTATGTGCTGAGATGTTGCTACAACATTCTCGCTAAGTTGGGCATTGAGGGGGGTGAGTATACATTCAAAGTCGGCATACACTACGAACGGTACGTCTAAACTACGATTATAATTTTTAAAACTAAGGCTTGCCTTTTCCTGCGATGGGAGTGTGGAAACAACCTTTCCACACTGCTGACGATGCTCGGTATGCATACGCTCGTTGTGCGAGTAGTTGAGGCATGTCCTGCAGAAATAAAGTTGCGCCTTGTGTGATGTAATTTGACGTCTTACAAGCCTGAAAGTATATGCCAAAATATATGTAAATATATATATATGAAAAATATATGTATGTGTATTAAAAAATATTGTTTTTAACAAAGAATATTTATTAAAAAATATTACCTTGATAAATTTTTTATCCATACAAAATGTGCCCGCTCTTCCCCCTCCAGCAACATCAGACTAACATGGATTTCCCTTTCCACCGTTGTCGCGTATAATGGGCCATTGACTACACCCGTCTCCTCATCAAAACCAAAAACATTGATGCTAATGTTTGAATTTTGAGCTTCAAATATTTTTATTTGGTCCAGCGGTAGCGGAAAGTCCAAATTTGCGAAATTTAACGTTATCCTTTCATCGATTTTTATTGATGTACTCTCAATGGCATCAATTTTATAAGCAGAACATCTGTCGGGGTGATTGTTCAGTGGAACTTTGAGGGCTGAGATTAAAGCCCATTTAAAACAAAATGTATCGTTATTTCTAACATTTATAATTGCTTTTTTGTTGCTCAGCCCTTTTGGTGTTTTAATGTAGCTGGAAACTTTTAGTGGAGTATACTTATTCAGATTAATCTCCAGCCTCAATATTTGAGTCATAGTCCAGCCGCTATCCTTCTCCTGGAATTCATCCATTTTTCCGCTAATTATTCCTGCATGCGTTGAAAAGATCTCTTCTAGATCACTCGATGCTGTAATGACACACATATTTGATTGGTGTGATTTTATGGTCATCAGCATCTCATCATCACTGAATTTAATATACTCTGCAAAGAGTTCTAAATTCATTTTGCAAGCGGTGTGTGTAATTAGTACATTTTTTACAAGTGGGAGGATTTCTTGAGCCGCCTCACTCAGAAACTCCTCTGGCTCCACAATGTTTTTATTCTTATTCTCATAAGAAAATGTACTAATGCGATTCTTGAACCCACTCGATATCATTTTAACCTGGGTATTCACAGGTGTAAATACTAGCATCTTATGCGTATTTGATCGGAGATGGGCGCTCCACTTTGGTGATGGTACTTGTTCATTGCATGCGGTACAGAGTTTGGTCCGAGTCGATGATGATGGACCAGAAGAGTTCGTGTTATTGTTGGTGGTGGTGGTGATGGGGTTGAATGCGAAGTTGGTGAAGGTAGTGGGGGTGATGTTGTGGCTGATGTTGACGTTGCTGGAGTTGACAGAGGTGGTGGTTGGGGTGATGTTTTGGCTGATGTTGACGTTGTTGGAGTTGGCAAAGGTGGTTGGGGTGATGTTGTAGTTGGTGTTGGTGACGGGGTTGATGGTGAAGTCGTTGACGGTGGTTGGGGTGATGTTGCCGTTGGTGATGGTGGGATTGATGGTGAAGTCGGTGATGGTTGTGGGGTTATTTAATTGATTATCATTAAGCACATAGGTTAAATGATTGAAATAGTTCGGGCGGCTCTGACCTTGGGTCGAGTTACTCCGGGCAATATATTTGATGCCCTCGAAGGAGTTGGTGGACTTGTTGTTATTACGAGACATTTTTAAATGTTTTAAATAGTTCACTTTGTTAACACAAAACACGAAATTGTTAATTTTGGCTTTTTGCTTCAGCACCAAAACACGAAATTTTAGTTCACTTTGTTAACACAAAACACGAAATTGTTAATTTTAGCTTTTCGCTTTGGCAGCAAAACACGAAATTTAAATTTTGTTTTGTTTGTTAACTTTATCCGCACAGCACGAAATATTTATTTTTTATTTAACACTTCGATGGTAAAACGAACAAGTTGACGATTGTAGAGTTCGAAAACTACTAAGGCTTTAGAAATCAAAATCCTAGCCTCAGATATGAAGTCTGAAGTCCGGCCACTCAAACAGAGTGCACCGTAAAAGGGACAGAACCGAAAACACACGAAAAGGTAGTGGCACGTGTCAAACGTACGTGCGAAGTAGCTATACTCGTACAACATCAGTTTACATCAATACTACTGTAATTATGATGTTGGGAAAACATTTAGGTGGGAGGTGTCCTACGAGTTCTAAGCAATGACAACGAAGGTGTGAAAAGAGCAACAAAAAACACGTTTACACTGATCAATGAACCCACCCTTCAAAAATCAACTCAAATCATCTACCTGCACACTTGTGCGGTAGCTGCCAACCGATCTTCCACTATATTCTAGCATACAGGTTACAGGTTACATACCTTGCTCACAATCTCCTCCTTAAAAAACACAATCACGTACGCACACACAAGTGCGCGAGTGATCCTCCACCTGACCCCAACCCCCAATAAAAAAAAACAACTAGTAGGACTTCCTGTCTTAGAATGCCCAATAAAAAAAGGTCAAATCATGCACCTGCACACTTGTGCAGTAGCTGCAAACCGATCTTCCACCTCCTTAAAAAATACAATCACGTACGCACACACAAGTGCGCGAGTGACCCTCCGCCTGACCCCAGCCACCAATAAAAAAAGATTTACGACTTCCTGTCTTAGAATGCCCAATAAAAAATGGTCAAATCAAGCACCTGCACACTTGTGCAGTAGCTGCAAGCCGATCTTTCACTATATTCTAGCATACAGGATACAGGTTACATATTTTTAATGAGATTCCAAAATTAAAAAGCACAATCACGTACGCACACACAAGTGCGCGAGTGATCCTCCACCTGATCCCAACCCCCAATAAAACAAAAGTCAATAGGACTTCCTGTCTTGGAATGCCCAATAAAAAAAGGGTCATCACAATGAGAGCAAGAGCACCAAGCGCACTCAAAAATGAAAAGCAAAAACAAAACACAGCTGTTAACCGCGCACTTTATGTTTACATAAATAGCAACTATTTGTGTAATATAGCAAAATAACCGATAAAACACCCAAAATAACAAAGCATACACCGAAAATTTAATGAGAAATAAAGCACAGTTAAAATTTATAATAATTAAATTAAATGAGCGTGTTAAAATTGAATAACAAGCACTAACTGGACAGAGCACAGCAAAAACACATCTGTACACTATTACTAGGTCTTTGTCTTTTCATGGGTTGGTTAGGTGGTCTGGTGTTATTACGATCTGATTGGTAATTAATTGGGTTTTGCATTCTGCCTTGATTTAATTTTTCCTGATATTCATTGAACAATTGTTTGTTAACCTTGGTTCGTTGTGGAAATACTGATTTCTATAATTCGGATTAAAATTTTGTTGACTCCTAGAATTGTAATTATAGTTTGGGTTAAAATTCTGTTGGGCTCTTGAATTCTGATTATAATTTGGGTTAAAATTCTGTTGGGTTCTTGAATTCTGATTATAACTTGGGTTAAAATTCTGTTGGGCTCTTGGGTAATATTTATTATTATCTTTATTGTAATATGTATTATTTTGAGGTTTTATTTTCTCAGGTATGCGGTCCTCGTACAACCCTAATTCTTGGGCTACTGCTTTCAGTTTATCAGTTGTGGATATGTCGTATCTTGCTAACTGCATATATAATCTGTCCGGTAGTCTCTTATTTATTACGTCCCTAACTGTATTATTTAATGCATTTGTATACAATTTCTTATTTTCTGGATTATTTTCTATTACTAATTTATTTAATATTACAAATGATTTATGCTCGAGTTCTTCGAGGAACTTACGAATACTTCCTCCGTAATATGTGTTGTATACTCTTCTGAGGAGTTCCTCACAAGGTGTTTGAGTTTTGTAAGTGGAGATGAGGATGCTCCGTAGTGCTGCCCAGTCTCCTGGTAAGTGTCTGAGTGATGTCTTCATCGCATCGCCATGCAACTGCATCTGGATTGCGCTGTACAGTATGAGTTTTTGGCGCGCATCATTGCTTGGGAAGAGTTCCATGATGAAATCGATCCGTCCGATAAAGGCTCCCAGTTCGTCCGTTTCTCCACCGAAGGTTGGTACTTGGCGGATTTGCCCGAGTGCTTGGTTCAATGTCGCTTCCATCATTTCTTATTTTTGTTTTTTTTTTGTGAATGTTACTAGCAAAATTTTGTTAAAAATTTTTTTTTTCTGATTTTTGCACTTGTTGATTATTTGAACAAATTTAGATTTGATTTTTTTTTTGTTGTTTTGTTCACTTGTTGAAATAATTTTTTTGTTGTTATTGTTTGTGATTTGGTGTTTGATTTGTTTTTTGTTTAAGTTTTTTTTTTTTCTTTGTTTGTAGTCTTGTTTACTTGTTGAAATAATTTTTTTGGTGTTGTCATTTGTTTGTTCTAATTATGTTTCTTTCACTTTTTGTTTTCTTTATTTGTAATTTGTTTGTTACGCTTTCACATTTCTGTTGGATCTGTTTTTTGTTTTAAGTTTTTTTTTTTTGTTTGGGAATGTTCATGCAACACAAAAAAAAAATATTCTTCGTCGTCTGCCTCGCGTATTTTTGTTTTACTTTTTTAGAAAAAAAGTTTTTCAAGGATCACGGGGTCCTTATGCGGATAACAGGTTTTTTCGCGAAACACGTTTTCCTGTTATCCTACCGGCTGCGCCAATTATATATTGGAGGATAGTAAATACTCCAATTATAACTTCGAGAATTATAAATACGCCAATTGAAAAATTCGACACGAGTTCAGATTAGTAAAAAAATAGAATTCTTTTAGTCCGAACACGACTTATTCCTTTGGTGTACAAAATATAACTCTACTTATGTTAGTCGTTTAATCTATAAGGGAGCCTCGCCCTTGCTTCATCTGTGGTGTTGTAGCTGAGTCGCTGTAGTTTTGACGCTGCTGTCCCATTGGTGGAGGTGTCGGATGGCCCGCTTGGGTTTTGCGCTAGCCCACTTGTAAGATGCGCTGTCGGAGTCTAATTCGGATGGCCCACTTGAAGAATGCGCGACGAGTCTATTCGGATGGCCCACTTGAGTTTCACTCTAGCCCACTTGAAGAATGCGCTGACGGAGTCTAATGGTGGTGTCGGTTGTCCGTTTGGGTCCCACGATGGACTTCTTGTAACATATGCTGACGAAGTCGCGTGTTGTATTACTTCATGCGCTTTTGGTTGTGATCTCTGGTTGCAGTTGGGTTTGTTGTTGACGAACTATGCTGTTGTTGTTGCAGTCAGTGTGGACATGAGAGATCTGCGTGATCTGAATATGTCACTATATATATATTCATAAACAATTAAAACAACATGTATAACAAAAATAAATATAAATATTAATTGGAGCCCTAAGGCGGGTTCAAAATAGGTGAACAGCCCTGAACGCGGCGTCAACATGCCACAGTTATTGCAGAGGGTGAAAAACAGTTAATGCAGGAAGAGAGCATAACCATGATCTTCCTAGAGGGCACTCGAAGAACAAAGTGCAACGGCTGTCGAAAGCAGATTACACGCTCGCGCAGATGAGAGCGCAAACACAGCAAGCAGCGAAAACGTTTCGCTCGTCGCTTTGGCGGAATTCTGCAACAACAACGCTTGCACTATGGAGGGCGCAAGCGCAGCGACCGCCGAAAACGTTTCGCTCGTCGCTTTGGCGGAATTCTGCAACAACAACGCTTGCACTATGGAGAGCGCAAGTACAGCGACCGCCGAAAACGTTTCGCTCACCGCTATAGACGAATTAGGCAACAACAACGCTTGCACTACGGAGAGCGCAAGTGCAGCGACCGGAGTATATCGCTGATATGGTACGTAACATTGGATGAGCACACCAACAAGCACATCAACACAAGCGTCGCCGCTTAGACAGTGGAAGTCTTCCACTGCCGAAGAAAGGGGGGAGTGTGAGGAGCCATATAAGCCTCAACAAATAAATGCACATGAGATATTCATTTATGCTAGAGAGACCGAGATCCGACCCTGATTGCAGTTGCGGCGAATTCGCTCTTTTTCGCCCTCTCTCTTTATCACGCAGGTTGTCAGCCATATGAGCGTGTCTGACACACATGCACATCAGGACATGTGCCGTTATGGTGCGAGGAGTATGGCGAGCGCAATATTGCCATCCATACTCGCACTAACGGCAGACATAGGCTGGCGCAAGCAAATGGCAGTGAAAAATTACCAGAAATCACGCCACCGAGGCGATCGTGTGATTTCTGGTACAGTTGCGACCAAAAAGCCGCGACCCGGCCTATAAAAGAAGCGCCGCAACGCACAGCATCAGTTCAGTGAGAGCCCATGCGTAAGGGAAAACTCTGTCAAACGGTGCAACTACAAAGTCATAAGCGGAGGCTATGACCAAACTGCGCGATTGCGACAGAACAATTAAAAACAAAAAGTGAATAACACAAGTGAAGGTGTATCACACCGGGCGATACACGACTAAGGAGCGTCAAAGGACTCGACGCTGCCAGGACGAGATATTATTGCAAAGACATTGAGGTCCTCGAGTTGGGTGAAATGAGTGTATCCTTGCCACGTTTGAGTCGTGGTCCCAGAGCGAAGCCCAGTCACAAGTTGAGCGTGCGTGCCTGTCGTGGACAGTATTCGTGCGAAATCCAGTTGGGTAACTGGAGGGCCGAAGATAATCTGTCGTGCAGTGCGAACCCGTAAACTTGTATACGGGGTGCCTGGAACCGACTCTTCCGAACAGGAACACTTGTGGAAGCCAGACCAAGGCTTCGATAAATTGCCACAAAACATAAACACCAACATTAAGTGGAATTATAAATACATTTAATAAACCATATTTATACAAAATATATAAACGTGTTGTCAATTGTCGCATCGCGACTAAGTATAAATTTGTTGCACGACCCACAGCTCGACTGAGTTTAGCACAGCCAAGCAAACGGTTCGTTACAATGTTAAGCCTGGGTATTTAGCTTTCATTGTTTTAGAATTAACAAAATGACAAATGTATGATTTTTATTTTGATTAATGAAGCTAAAATTCCAAGAGAAACTTTCATTCAATCATATGAATATTGAGACTGTGAGGAGCCATATAGCGATGGCAAATAAACATATAGGTTTATATGTTTGTGTGTGCTATATGCGCCCCTCACAGTAGCTGCACATCGGACCGACGACCGGCCCTGATTGCAGTTGCGGCGAATTCGCTCTCTTTCGTCCTCTCCCTTTCATGCGCAGGTTGTCAGCCGTATGAGCGTGTCTGCCACACGTGTCCACCAAGACACGTGCCGTTATAGTGTGAGGAGTATTGCGGGCGCAATACATCCATCCATACTCACACTAACGGCAGACATAGGCTGGCACCCGAAAATGGCAGTGGAAAGTTACCAGAAATCACGCCACCGAGGCGATCGCGTGATTTCTGGTACAGTCCCGACAAAAGGCCGCGACCCGGCCTATAAAAGGAGCGCCGCAACGCACAGCAGGCAGTCAGTCAAGCGGCCAGAATCTACGCGTAAGGGGAAACTCTGCCCAGCGGAACAACAACAAGTCATAAACGGAACTTATGACCAAATCTGCGCGTAGGCGGCAACAAGTGAAACAAAACAGACAACCAGCATCGCCAAGGAACGTCGAATCCTTCGACGCTGTCAGATATTAGTGCAAGGACATTGAGGTCCTTGAACTGAGCGAAGTAAGTGTATCCTTGCCACGTTTGAGTAGTGGTCCCAGAGCGTGTATGCCTGTTGTGGACAGTATTCGTGCGAAATCCAGTTGGGTAACTGGAGCCGAAGATAATCTGTCACGCAGTGCGAAGCCGTAGGCTTGTACACGGTGTGTCTGGGCCCTACTCTCCCGAACAGGTACACTTGTGGAAGCCGGAACAAGACTCAATAAATTGCGACCGTATATAAGCGATATAAGTGATACCAAATAAAACCATATTGATATAAAATATATATAAACGTGTGTTAATTGTCGCATCGCGACCAATTATAAATTCGTTGCACGAACCCACAGCTCGACTGAGCGTTAGCCCGGCAAAGAAGAACGGTTCGTTACAACTGGCGCCCAACACTGGTGGTTGCGATAGTTGACCCACATTATATATATATTAAAGACAAATAAAATATGGTGCGTGCGTGGGTGTACAACCTCAAAAAGGAGGAAGTTTTAAAGTATGGCGACGAGTTCCAAGTGGAGCTGAGTGGCACACTGGACGTGATACGTCGACAGTTTGGAGAGTGGGTGGATACTCACGAATCCAAACTGCCATACAGCACGCGGATCGCGGAATTGGCGGCAATACATGGCAGAGCGTCACCGTCGAGGGAAAGTGGACAATTGGCGGACGCCAAAAAGTCACCAAACGTTGATATCGTGCATTTAAGCGTACCAACAACCAGCGCAGCAGCACGCGCACGTGACGCCAGCCATGGAATATGGGAACCAACGGCACCACAACCGTCAAAGAGAGTCTCCATACGCGAGCACGCGGCGGCGACTATGGCCCAAGAATACCCAAGGGTAGCGAAGCAAGTTCGAGAGTGGAACTTTCGCTTCGACGGCACAACGGAGCCGCTCGAATTCTTGGAGCAGGTCGAGTGGTCAGCCGACACCTATGGGCTCAACCTAGATCTGGTCCCCAGGGCCATGCCCGAACTCCTTCAGGGAATGGCTCTGAAGTGGTATGTAGCGAATAACCTGCACTGGACGAGTTGGGAAGCGTTCATCGAGAGTTTTCAAAGGTACTTCCTCCCGAGAGACTATTTTGAAAACTTAAAGGAGGAAGTTAACCACCGACGACAGGCTATGGACGAGCCATTCAAAGCGTACATGGTGGACATGCAGACGCTCATGCGGCCACTGCAGTATTCGGCGGACAAACAACTTATAAAAATTTACAACAACAGCCTCCCAGACCTGCGAGCATACGCCAGACCAGATCAATTCCGTGATTTGGAAGAATTGATGTATTTGGCCGTCGTGTTTGAGGAACTCGAGGCCGATCGAGAAAAGCTGAGACGGCAGAGCAGTATGGAGCAGCCGAGTTATAACTCGCCACAGCGAATGCGAGCAGAGCCGCAACAGAGACGTATGGAGCAGCCGAGTTATAACTCTCCACAGCGAATGCGAGTAGAGCCGCAACAGAGACGCATGGAGCAACCGAGGTACAATGCCCCGCAACAAAGGCAAGTACAACATCAGAGATTCAGAGAGCCACCACGCCGACATATGGACTCACCCCCGACGCGTCACTACCGCCAAATAGAGCCAGCGCCAAGGCAAGACGGCTCACGGCTTATGCTGTTAGCGGATAATGGCCGAACACAGAGAGCCGAAGCCGACGCGAGACCCAGACCAGCCCCGAGGACGAGAAACGACAACATCCAAACACACATACACAATCCAACAATGGCCTGCAGACTCTGTGGCCAGGAGGAACACCTAGCGATAGAGTGTACGAACGCTACGCTGGATTATTGTTGGAGGTGCGGACGTATTGGAGTTCGTACGTCAGTATGTTGTCCGGCGGGAAACGGACACCGGCGTCCGCCACCAAGGGGCGAGCGGGAGCCGAACAGGGCAGCCCCAAGACGCTAGTCGGCAGCCTGCAGGACGAGGGAACGCAGTTGACAGCGACCGTAGAGATCGGCAGCTGTCAATACAAGGCTACGATAGACACAGGCGCCACGAGTAGTTTCGTGAGTGAAGAGCTAGCTCGTGAACTGATCAACGTAGGCCGACGTTGCGCAACCGACCGGCGGGTCCGCATGGCAGATGGCCGGAACAGCGGAGTCCAAGAACAAGTCAAAGTGAACATTAGGCTCGGACGGAGCAACATGGACATCGCGCTACTAATACTACCAGGAGTTATAGATGACTTAGTTCTTGGATGGGATTTTCTGTCTGGCATGGGCACGATCTTGGAGTGCGCCGGACTAATGATAAATATACCCAGGGACGGACCACGAGAACACCAGGAGGAGAGACTGTATGTAGCAAAAACAGTCATACCACCAGCAGATCCAGATGCAGAAATCAAAGACTTCCTGCAACGGGAATTAGCCGCGTTCGAGGCCATTAAGGGAACATCGCCAATAACGGAGCATCGCATCACCATGAGTGACGATCGGCCGATAAAACAGCGATACTTCCCCAAAAATCCCAAGATGCAGACGGAAATCAACAAGCAAGTGGATGAACTGCTGGCCAAGGGATGCATCGAGCCATCAAAAAGCCCACACAGCGCACCGATAGTGATGGTGCGGAAAAAGACTGGCAAATGGCGCCTCTGCGTAGACTTCAGGCAATTGAACGCCAAGTCAATAAAGGATGCATACCCGCTGCCACGAAGTCCACCACATCCTGGACCAACTAAGAGAGGCTCGATATATCACGAGTTTGGACCTCAAGGATGGATACTGGCAAATCCCGATGGAGAAAGAGAGTCGAGAAAAGACGGCTTTCACAGTCCCGGGAAAAGGACTGTTCCAATGGAAAGTAATGCCATTTGGACTCCATTCGGCACCAGCTACGTTCCAGAGAGCCCTGGATCGCGTGATCGGCCCCGAAATGATGCCACATGCATTCGCATATTTAGATGACATCATAGTGATCGGGAAGACACGCGAGGAACACATGGACAACCTAAGGGAAGTGTTCCGACGGCTGAGGGCAGCAAATCTAAAGATCAACGTGGACAAATGCGACTTTTTCAAGAAGGAGCTAAAGTATCTCGGTCACCAGGTCACGGAACATGGAATCCGCACTGATCCAGAAAAAGTAGCTGCTATCGCCGAACTAAAGCCGCCTGGAAACGTGAAAGAGCTCCGCCAATACTTGGGCGTGGCATCCTGGTATAGGCGTTTTGTACCAGATTTCGCCACAACCGTCCACCCACTCAACGCACTTCTCAAAAAGGGAACAAAGTGGGAATGGACCGAAGAACGACAGGAAGCTTTCGAGACGGTGAAGGCAAAGCTGACACAGTCACCAGTGCTGGCATGCCCAGATTTCTCAAGACCATTTTGCTTGCAGACGGATGCTAGCAATTACGGCTTGGGAGCGATACTGACCCAAAACTCAGAACAGGGTGAGCGGGTCATATCGTATGCAAGCAGATCTTTAAATGGTGCGGAGCGCAACTACTCTGCGACCGAAAAAGAGTGCCTTGCAATAATCTGGGGCATAAGGAAGCTGCGACCTTACTTGGAAGGTTACCACTTCACCGTCATCACGGATCATATGGCACTGAAGTGGCTCAACTCCATCGAAAGCCCTTCAGGCAGGATTGCGAGATGGGCACTGGAACTGCAACAATTTGATTTCGACATCAAATACAGGAAGGGAAACCTGAATGTTGTTGCAGATGCCCTATCTCGACAGCCCCTGAAGGATACATGCCGCAGGATCGCAACGGTGGAGGACGCGATGGACCAAGCAAATAAAGACTGCCTCTGGATCCAAAAGATGCGTGCCAACATAGCTAAAAACCCGCGGAAATTCCCAACATGGAGGATCTGGAAATTTATACAGGCACATCCCTCACAGAGCCGGAACAGAGGATGTGACTGCCTGGAAGTTGTGTGTGCCAACTGGCAAAAGGCCACATGTCCTGAAGGAAAACCACAATACCGCCGCCGCAGGCCATACGGGAAGCCGGAAAACAATAGCCAGGGTAGCAGCACGCTATTATTGGCCAGGCTTATACAGGGACGTACGAGCATATGTTCAACAGTGCGAAATATGCCAACAGTATAAGCCGAGTCAATTGGCCGCGGCAGGACAGATGCTGACACAAATACCTGAAGAGCCCTGGAGCACGGTGTGTGCAGACTTCGTGGGACCATTACCAAGGTCCACACATGGAAACACAATGTTGTTGGTCTTCATAGATCGCTTCTCGAAGTGGACCGAAATGGTGCCACTTAGAAGCGCAACAACAGCAGCACTTCAGAAGGCCTTCAGAGAGAGGATCCTGGCACGGTTTGGTGCGCCAAAGGTATTAATAACCGACAACGGCACCCAGTTCACCAGCAAAGCGTTTAAAAATTTCCTGGAAGAGATGGGAATCAGGCACCAATTCACGGCGCCATACACGCCACAGGAGAATCCAACTGAACGCGCGAATCGCACAGTAAACGATGATCGCCAATTCACAAGAATAACCAGAGAAGGTGGGATGAGGCGCTACCCGAGCTGACACTGGCAGTCAACACCAGCGTATCGAGCACTACAGGGTACAGCGCCGCCTTCATCACACAGGGTCGGGAGCCGAGGCTACCGAAAGCGTTGTTCGACGAAGTGGCGATCGGTACGGGTCAAGTAGTCCAAACGCCGACCGAAAACGAAAAGAAGCTCAAAGAAATTTTCGAGATCGTTCGGCGGAGCTTGGAAAAAGCCTCGCAGGACCAAGCAAGGCACTACAACCTTCGACGCAGGCAATGGAGCCCTAAAATTGGAGACAGTGTGTGGGTGAAAGTACACCACCTGTCAAATGCGGCGGAGGGTTTCGCAGCCAAACTAGCACCAAGATACGGCGGACCGTACCAAATCGTGGACTTCACGTCGCCGGTCATATGCAAGCTGAGGAGTCCAACGGAGAAGCGGATAAGGACGGCCCACGTGAGCGCGTTGAAGCCGCATAGCAAGGAGACGGGTGAGTCCCCAAATCCCCGAAATTGAAAAGGGGGGGAAGATAAGTGTGACTCCAAAACCAAAATTGGACTCACACTTATGCACCTAGAATAACAGCAAAATAAATATATATATATATATAATAAAACACACACCCAATAGCAGAGGGTAAGAATAAAAAAAAAGAAAGGGTATACAAAGGTCGTATACACCTATATATATAAAAGAATAAAATACAAACGGAGAAATTAAATTAAAACGCCCGAAGGAAGGGTAAGAATAAAACAAAAGGAAGGGTATACAAAGGTCGTATACACCTACAATATAAAAAAAAAATAATAGAATAATAATATATATATATATATACACATAAATCAAATAAAAACAGCAAGCATAACAAAAGTAAATATAAATAGTAATTGGAGCCCTAAGGCGGGTCCAAACTAGGTGAACAGCCCTGAACGCGGCGAATAGCCAACAAGCCACAGCTATTACAGAGAGTGAACGACAGTTAGCGCAGAGGGAGAGAATGGCCATGACCCGCGCTAAAGTTCATCCTAATAAAGTGCATCGGCCGTCGAAAGCGTTACGCTTACCGCTGACAACAGAACGGCAAAAACGCTTGCACTCGAAGAGAGCGGGTGTAACGACCGCCGAAAGCAGATTACCCGTTCACATGCTAGAGAGCGAAGGCTCTCCAAGCAACGAAAACGTCGCGCTCGCCGCTTTGGCGGAAATTTGCAACAACACTGTTCACATGCTAGAGAGCGAAGGCTCTCCAAGCAACGAGAAGACGCGCACTCGCCGCGGCGGAAGCAACAACAATGGTTGCGCTATGAGAGCGCAAGCGCACAGACGAATCGAACAACAACAATGGTTGCGCTATGAGAGCGCAAGCGCACAGACGAATCGAACAACAACAATGGTTGCGCTATGAGAGCGCAGCGCACGACGAATCGAACAACAACAATGGTTGCGCTATGAGAGCGCAAGCGCATGACGAATCGAACAACAACAATGGTTGCACTATGAGAGCGCAAGTGCAGTGACCATCGAGAACGTTCTGCTCGGCGCTTAGCAACAACGGTTTTAAACACTAGTGTGGAGACGTGCGCAAAAGGCAAAACGAAAACCAATAACAATTGCACTAGTGCGGATGCGTGGGTGACAAAACCATGCACCGTTGGTTAGTCACCAGCACTAGTGCAGGTGCACGTATACCAGGACACCGTTGGTTAGTCACGCACACTAGTGCGAAGAAGGGCACCGTTGAATAGAGCGCCGACCCAACCCGAGAGAGAGGGAAAAATAAGGGACACGAGCACTCAAACTATATAATCAGGCTGCAGACACGCGCATCAGCTCAAAGCAGTGTCAACGCAGCCTCGGGTAGCCAACGCCGGGCGCACGCGCACAGCTCATTGCTGGATCCAGCGGAGCTGAAATCCAAAACGAAAGACAAGCCGGCCCAACAGTGCGCACGCCTGCTGGACGGCGACCCCGGCGGCCACGCGGACGCGTGGTCCGCATAGTGCGCGTGCTACGTGTGAGGCGGTTGGTGCGAGTGGTGCGCGTGCCCACCCCACGACTGCCGCCTCCAGACCACCGAGACGACGACGAACTGGAGTTGCGGGCGTCGCCATTTCGCGACATAAACAACGCCGAAATGGACGTCGATAGAGAGTCGTTGGAGCCTCCAGACCACCGAGACGACGACGAACTGGAGTTGCGGGCGTCGCCATTTCGCGACATAGACAACGCCGAAATGGACGTCGATAGAGAGGCGTGGGAGCCTCCACGCCCCGCGATGGCGCGACGACAGCGGTATCCCAGTGACATGGATGCCATCGACCCGGAATTGGTGGAGAGACTCTTCCCCGAGCTACCGCCGACCCCCACTCAAGACGAGTCCACTGTGCTATTCCGCCAACCGGGCCCGGACGAGCGGGCACAGGCGGGGATCGATGGTGACGCCGACGAGGGAAGCGCCTGGGGCAGCGACAACGAGGGGCGCGTGAGCCCTACCACCTCAACTCGGATGTCGACGATGGAAGCGTCTGGGGCGGCGACAACGAGGGCCGTGTGAGCCCATACAACCCCGTCTCGTCCGAGGAAGAGGAGCAGGGCGAGTCATCGGACGATGACGACGACACCCTGCCTCCCCGACCTCGAGATGACAGGGCCACACGCCCCACCAACAGCGAAGTCGACGAGGGAGAGCCGGTGCACGAGGACGGAGAGGAGTATGGCGAGTCATCGGGTGATGACGACGACACCATGCTCCCCAGTCCGCAGCTTGACGACAGCCATGGCTCCGACCCCGGCTCGGACTCCGAGGTCAACTCGGACTCCGAAGTCGACTCGGATGATGGCAACGCCAGCCCGACACCGGAAACACTCATCAATCCGGATGACGAAGAGACAATGCCATATGTGCCGCGGGTGCGGACGGACGAGGTCATTCTGATCTCGTCGGACGAGGAGGATGAGGAGGCTCGCCAACCGGAACCACAGGCCGAACCCCAGGCGGAACCACGCCCCGAGCCGCCCACGGTAACCCGCGACTACAAACGGGTATATGCCACAGGGTGGTGGCACCACACATACACCGTGGTGTACAGCTGGCATGAGGATGTACGGCCACCAACCGAGTGGCAACTGGAAGAGGAGCCATCGACGGTGCGGGCCGTACAACAACCGGTACTAAGGTCAGGTACCCGGCGGCCGGAAACGCCACCACCTCCGCCGCCAGCGTGGTCCCGACCGACCTTCCAACGCCAAGCGTCATACACGGAGACGACATCTCGGCCGCCGCGACCAACGCTGCAGCGGCAACAGTCAGACCCCGGCCCAAGCACAGGATGGCGGGAACTGTCCCCGACCGAGTGGCCAGCAGAGGTCAGCCAAACCATAGCCGATCGAACCAGCCAAAATGGTAGAGCTGCATGGCTGGTTTGGTGCGCGGGACGGCGCTACCGTGTCAAGGAGACGATCCGGCACGGAATCCGGGTATACCAAGAGCAAAGCCGAGGGTAAACTTAAGTGGAGATTAACAAAAAAAAAATAATAAATAAATATGTGCAAGGAAAAATGATGACCGCTAGGGAGGAACCACTAATTATGTAAAATTTATCTTCCTCAGCATCAACTTCGCCGTTGGGACAGTGGAAGTTTTCCACTGCCGAAGAAAGGGGGGAGTGTGAGGAGCCATATAGCGATGGCAAATAAACATATAGGTTTATATGTTTATGTGTGCTATATGCGCCCCTCACAGTAGCTGCACATCGGACCGACGACCGGCCCTGATTGCAGTTGCGGCGAATTCGCTCTCTTTCGTCCTCTCCCTTTCATGCGCAGGTTGTCAGCCGTATGAGCGTGTCTGCCACACGTGTCCACCAAGACACGTGCCGTTATAGTGTGAGGAGTATTGCGGGTGCAATACATCCATCCATACTCACACTAACGGCAGACATAGGCTGGCACCCGCAAATGGCAGTGGAAAGTTACCAGAAATCACGCCACCGAGGCGATCGCGTGATTTCTGGTACAGTCCCGACAAAAGGCCGCGACCCGGCCTATAAAAGGAGCGCCGCAACGCACAGCAGCAGTCAGTCAATCGGCCAGAATCTACGCGTAAGGGAAAACTCTGCCCAGCGGAACAACAACAAGTCATAAACGGAACTTATGACCAAATCGGCGCGTAGGCGGCAACAAGTGAAACAAAACAGACAACCAGCATCGCCAAGGAACGTCGAATCCTTCGACGCTGTCAGATATTAGTGCAAGGACATTGAGGTCCTTGAACTGAGCGAAGTAAGTGTATCCTTGCCACGTTTGAGTAGTGGTCCCAGAGCGTGTATGCCTGTTGTGGACAGTATTCGTGCGAAATCCAGTTGGGTAACTGGAGCCGAAGATAATCTGTCACGCAGTGCGAAGCCGTAGGCTTGTACACGGTGTGTCTGGGCCCTACTCTCCCGAACAGGTACACTTGTGGAAGCCGGAACAAGACTCAATAAATTGCGACCGTATATAAGCGATATAAGTGATACCAAATAAAACCATATTGATATAAAATATATATAAACGTGTGTTAATTGTCGCATCGCGACCAATTATAAATTCGTTGCACGAACCCACAGCTCGACTGAGCGTTAGCCCGGCAAAGAAGAACGGTTCGTTACAAGACTAATGGTTTCTTTAAATATATACAAAATCCAAAGGAGTAAAAAAGTTAGCATTAGATAAGTTAACTATAAACAGCTTTGAGGATTGTCTGTTGAAAAAAAAAAAATAAGTAAATAAAATGTGACTCTTTTATTTTATTTTAAGAAGACTGCATTTTCACTTGCTGTGAAGAAAATTGATATTCTAAGATATTCATGATTGAGAAATGTCTACGTGTGTGCGTAATTTGTTATATGAAGAAGAAGAAATAAAAACACAAGATTTTTGTTTATAATTTACGTTTATTTGTTTGATTTTATTATGCTGAAAATAAAGGGTATTTTCATATAATATATACAGTGACTGACACCTTATTTTGCACATTGTCAAAGAAAAAAAGGGAATTGCCTGCCATAAGCTAATTATTCATTATTTTTCAAAAATTCCAAAAACCGATGGTAGGTAAATATATTAACCACCAAAATTTATATATGACCCCAATAAACTGGGGTTTCCCCACCTGCTAGGTAGGATTATAAAAATGTTGCCTACTTTTAGGAACTCGCTTCATTTGGATGAGTATAAATAAAATAATATATTTGGCGTATAAAACTTAAATACGAATGTTAATACTTAGTATTATATCCTTTAGCCTTAAACACTTCCCTTTATCTATTATTCATGGAGCTATCAGCTTCCTGGTAGCTTCTGGGCTGATTTTGTTCCACTCATCCCGCAGAGCATATTTCAGGTCTTCTTTGCTGGATATGCTGTGCTTCCGGATGTTATTTTCCAGCAGAGCCCACAAATTCTCAATGACATTTAAATCTGGAGACTGGGCCGGCGGAATTATCATGTGGGGGCAGTTCCTGATGAGCCAGGACTGTATTATCTTGGCCTTATGCTTGGGATCGTTGTCCTGGTTGAACCGGAAAGTACGTCGGATTCCTACCTTCTCGGCTTTTTGGAGTAAATTTTCCTTTAGTATGTTGAGGTACACATTCTTGTCCATTGTTGTTTCAAAAATCAAAAAATTAATTAGCTTATGGCAGGCAATTACTTTTTTTCTTTGACACTGCTTCAAATAAGGTGTGAGGTACTGTATAAGAGCAATACATAAGGACAAACAAGCCATAATTATTATGTACCAAATCACATTTAGCCCCAATCAACACAATAACACTACCACGTATGGAACTAAGGCTGCATTATTGGGAGCTCAGCATGTAGAAAATGGTACAGAAGATCTATCTATGAAAAACGTACCAACTTACTATTGGTCCGATTCAAGGATAGTATTGTCATGTCGCCATAAGAATTGAGATAATTCAACGACTAACACTAAAAAAGGAATGGAAGCATGTTGCTTCGGAGAATAATGCGGCTGACGTACTGTCCTCTGTTCTTACACGGCTCGCCTTAAAAATGGCCACCACCGTTTGTCGCTACTAACGATCAGGCGGAGAGCTCAAACCCTTCAGTAAAATCAGCAAAACATCTTCTATTAAAAAATGTTACAACGGCTAATTTAACATACGAGGAGCTGGAAACCGTCATAGTTGAGATAGAAGCAATACTCAATTCCCGTCCGTTAACGCCTCTATCAGATGACCCAAATGATATTACTGCATTAACACCAGGACATTTTCTGATTGGAGAACCATTAACCGCACAAGCCGACAGTGAACCAACCCAACAACCCAAAACACTTGGACAGCGATGGCAGGCAGTTTCGAAGCTAAAACATTCATTCTGGACACAGTGGTCTCATGAATATCTTCAACAGCTACAGCAACGTCAAAAGTGGAGAAGATCGTCAGCTAACATCAAAGAAGGAGCTCTAGTTCTGCTAAAAGAAGACAACACTCCAGTCTTACAATGGCCCATGGGTAGAATTGTTCGAGTTTATCATGGAAAAGACAATTTCGTGAGGGTTGTTGATGTGAAAACTTCCAAAGGAATCTTTAAGAGGGAAATTCAGCACGTAGCTCCTCTATTTAATGAAGAGGAACCCACTCACAAGCACCCAGTAGATGACCCGGTGGAAAGTGAACATTCAGATGAAGATTCACATCCTAGGAAAAGGAAGCAGGTTAATATCTCTTCTTTAACTACAACGATGTTGGTTATGTTACTTCTATTGCCGCTTGCATTGGCACAATCGATAGATATAACTCAGTTCGGATCAAAGCCTGGGATATTTTTTGAAAAAATTGGAACAACACAATTAGCAGTATCTGAATGGACGATTGTGGCCTACTTGGACTTAAAACCCTATTGGACCGACATAGATACATTTTCAAGAGGCACTACAAAGATTGGCCACATGTGTTCCATAATCACTGAAATTCCTGCATGCAAAGGAATGTATCACCACTTTCGACATATAGAAGAAGAAATATTCATGGAAAACATGTTGTTGACCAAATCACGCAAACAGAGAGCACCATTGGACATCGTGGGAAACATCGCAAGTAGCTTGTTCGGAGTATTGGATTCCACATATGCAAAGGATATGTCAAAAACCATACTGGAAGTAAAAGGAAATGAAAACCATCTCTTGGAGTTATTACAAAACCAAACTTCACTTATTGATTCCACTATTAACGTTTTGAAACGAGATGAAGTTACTTACTCAAAACGATTAAGCCATTTGGAAAATCAAATTAATAATGTGATGAAAGATGAAGACCATTTCCATACTTTTCAGTGGTACATTACGCTGACGTCACAGCTTACGGCAATAGCTTCCAGTCTTCAACGCATGCAGAGCGAGATCATCAATATACTGACTGATGTACGCCACAATACCATCAGCCCTCTTCTAGTGTCACCTCGGCAGCTAAAGGATCAATTTGACAAGATAAGAGATAATTTAAAACCAGATCAAATGCTTCCGGCCAACCCAGAGAACATGCTCATGGCATACAAAATGATGAAAGCGGAAGGCACCGTAGTGGACAATCACGTTATAATAAAAATAACGCTGCCCTTGGTATCAACCTCAACACTGGATTTGTACAATATGGTACCTATACCAGCTACAGGCCAACATGGATTTCAAGTGTTCAAAATTCGAACACCTTTTATTGCCATCAACAATTATCGGGATAAATTTGTGGAATTGACTACGGAAGACATGCCAAACTGTCATCAAAGATCCACAAATGATTTCATCTGCTACAGTAAACAATCACTGTTTTCTATCGACATGAGCTGCGAAATGCAACTCTTCCACAACAAAACAGATGCATCTTGCCAGATTGAAAATATCAATCAAATTTTCATGTGGCAGAAAATGTACGGGATGAACCGTTGGATATTTGCAACAAAAACTCCATTAAAGTTCTCTGCAGTCTGCACCGATGGAACATCAGATATCCAGTTACATAATGCTGGGCTACTGGCAGCAAAAGCGGGATGTACCATACGCAACTCATTAATAACCATAACCAGTCAAAGCGTTATGGAAACATCATTGTTGACATCATATGCCCGATTTGGAGACATGGAGGACAACAAAACGACCACCCAGCGACCGGATACTACAACAGCAAAATACATGGAAGTCTTGGGCTACAATGAGCTTCACGAATTACAGAGGGACCTTATACTAAACAAACAGCAGAAAATCGTACGCTTCAGATAGCGCAGAGACTCAATAAATGGGCTGCCATTAGAAGTGGGTTTTCGCACCATCTGTCGGGCGGCCTGCAGTAAGCAGATGGTACCAGACGCAGCGTCCTTAATAAGATAATATTAAAACATGGTATCTGTAAGCGCATAGATAACTATTGATTGTTTAGGTCAACTAATGTAAATAATAAAAATAATAAATAATGCCCTAAGCAAACTATACCGTCTAAGAATTTTGTATGTAAACCATGCATTTTTTTTTTTTTTTTAATGTAGCAATTTAATTTAATATTAATCAACCTATTGAAAGGCTATGAAATATTGTTTTGAAGATTGTATACATAATAACAGGAAATTTAAATTAATAACATAAACAAATAATTGGTTTTAACATATTACAATATTACGTAACATCAACTTAACATTAAATATAACATTTGTTGCACATCAACGATACTATTAATGCCCAGCTGTCCAGAGGTCGCTGGTGTGAAGGCGCTTTAAGCGTGTACGGGTTGTATTCGACCCTCGTGAGCAAGCCAATGGGTTGACATGGTTATCTAGTCTGTCATTGTAACGAATTGTATGGCGGTACACAGAAGTCGTTGTGCTGCGTCATATTTCTCACATAGAAATGTCGCACCAGAGATGTCTCTTAGCACCTTGTTCTGCAGAACTTGAATTTGATTAATCAACGATTTTGCAGCTGTGCCCCAAAATGGAATCCCATATGTCCATGTGGGCACGATGATGCTCCTGTACACCAGCAGCTTGTTGATCAAGCAGAGTTTGCTGGATGACTTCAGCAACCAGCAACACGCTGCTGCCGTGATCTAAATGTGTTCGCGCAAGTAAGGCAGGTCCAAGAACACTACCCTGCGGTACACCCGCTCCGATGCGGCGGATGTTTGATCGCTCGCCCCTAACTTCAACCATAAAAGAGCGGCCTGAGCAGTAAATACTGCACAGATGGTAGTAGGGACTTAAGCTTAAAAAGCAGGCTCATGTCATAAAACGCGATCAAACGCTTGCTGGATATCCAGGAAGACGGCAGAGCTGTACTGTATTTTCATCCTCGGAGCATATGGTCACACTAAAAAAAATTTGCAGCGAAAAAACTAATTTTATTTTTATTTTATTTTATTTTTTTATTCGTAAGATTTTTTCGCGTTCACTTCTCGTTTGCTCGCGCCCGCGAGCAGTTCTGCTGGTGCAAAACTATTTTTGCAAGACGCCCTCACTCAGCGTGATTTCTGCGTGCGCCGCCACCACTCTGGTAGAGTGTGTGCGCTTGGTGCGCGCAAATTTTGCGCCAATATGAGCAACACCCCCCATACCGCCACTCCTGGCGACGCGCCTGATACTGCAGCTGCAGTTTCCTGGTGCTCCTTCTCTTGCCAGGCTGACTCCGCTATAATCTGCGCTCTCGCTTGGAAAGCAGCACCAACGACAACAGCAAAGTGAACAATGCAAGAATTGCAAAGGCCAACTTTTACATTAATATCTTTCATGGGTTGTGTGTTTGTTCACTATTTATTCACAATATTTTTGGTCTATGTATTTTGCTTTATGCTTATTTATATATGCGTTTATTCAATTAGC
>JAWNMN010001020.1:0-34998 GCA_035044025.1 Drosophila paracracens
GCTAAGCTTGCTGATTTGGGTTTTGCGGCTCGCTTCATTAATGTTATAAAGCACCGATTCACTGGGCAACCCTTAAACATCTTCGAGATTGAGCTGGAACCAAGGATTGATGGTGGCAACGAGCAGATACTCTCTCTCTCGGAAATCGGGAATCAACACATTGCTGTAGAGAAGCAAGTCAAAAGCCTTGACCCGGTCCAGTGCCATCGCTGCCAGGCATTTGGACACAGCAAGAACTACTGTCGCAGGCCATTCATTTGCCTTAAATGTGCTGGCAGCCACCCAACAACAGCTTGCACCAAGTTAAAGAACACGGAGGCGAAATGCGCCAATTGTGGTGGTGGCCACGTTGCCAGTTATAAGGGCTGTCCGGCATTTAAGAACGCTCGTGCCAAGCTAACAGGTGGTCGAGAAAACCCTGGTAAGCAATCCTCCAGAACTAGGAGCCAAGTGCCTCAAGGCATTCCTAAGGGACAACTTCAGGATCGTCCAGTTCGTCCCATTATTAAGGATCTGCAGCCTGCAAGTTCAGGCTTTCAACAACAGGTACAGTTGCAGCGTCGGCAGCATGAAAACCCTCCCAAGGTCCAGGGTCCAAAGACTGTTGTGCAGCAGAGCAACAATTCCTTAAAGTCTGCTATCCAGCAGCATATGCAGACCTTGGAGTCCACACATGTGCAAAATCCAAAGGCCAAGGTGCAGCAGCAGCAAAAACCAAAGTCTACACTACGCAGCTCTGACATTACCTACAGTCAAGCTGTTCAAAGAGGGCCACCACAGCAACGTGTACGCAATCCGGCTACTAAGCATCTGCAGAGTTTCCAGCAGCAACTGCGTGTTGAGCAGCAGCTACAACGTGATCCTATACCTCAGCAGCGACAGGATAAGCGGCAACACGAGCTGAGCCAGCAACGCAATCTGGAGAGTAATCCTTGTCAGAATCCGCAGGAAGGATTTTCCATTATGCAAATGTTGCATCAAAATATGCTGATGATTAGAGATATGGGTACGAAGATGGACACGCTACTCAACGTACTTCAATTGTTCGTGACTAATCAACAACTTATGTCAAAAATGAATAAGCCATCAAGTAACTTAACTAGCATTGCCAATGACCGCTGCAATGTCTAGCTTGTCCAGAAGTCCTCTTCATACACAAATCAACACGGCTGTTCTGAATGGCAGCCCTAATGCCACTATTATTAGTGACAATCAATCTGACATTTTTAAAATTGCCTATTGGAATGCTGCTGGCATTGGTAACAAAACTCTTGAGCTTGAAGTTTTTATGCAAAGACATCAAATTGACATTATGATGATTATTGAAACCAGATTGGACCCAGGAGCTTCTTCATCGGCAACAAATCCATGTACATTGGGCGTATGTGGATACACTACTTATATGTCAATAAACCCTGAGAATTGTAGAAGTGGTGGAGTTGCCATTCTAGTGAAGCAAGGAATAAGGCATATCGCGCTTAAACCCATATCCTGTTCCTTCATGCAGTGTGCGCCTGTGGCAATAATGCCTTCTGGTTCAAGCAATGAGACTGTGGTCATTGCCCCGATTTACTGCCCTCCCCAGTACAACTGGTTGCCACAGCATTTCACCAAGCTGTTCAGGTACATTGATAGTCTGTGTAATGGCAATAACTTCATTCTCTGCGGTGACTGGAACGCAAGGCATTCTTGGTGGGGAAGCATTCGGGCCTGTAAACGAGGTGTGGCCATTATGGAAAGCATTCACAAGGAAAAGAGATATAATGTACTTGCTACTGGTGGAGCCACCCATTATCCTTATGATAAAAGGAAGAGACCATCCGCCATTGATTTTTCAATATACGGTGGTTTGCGGAATAAATCTCTCAATACATACTCTACTATAGATCTTGATTCTGACCACCTTCCTATACACATCGAGCTGGTCATGGGTTCACTCAATAATGACATAGCCACACATAGAAAACGTAGAATATTGGATAAAAATGCCAATATAAACGTGTTTCAAAAATTCTTGGACAACTGCATTTTGTTGAATACAGAAATTAATTCTGGCGCTGATGTTGAGGATGCCATCAATATCCTCACTACTAATATTCACAAAGCTGCTGCTGCTGCACTTCAAAGAAGCCGACAGCATCATACCAATGGTAAACACCCTGGGCAATTCAAATTGAACCGTCAAGCTAGGCGGTTATTGAATTTTAAGCGCCAATGCAAGAAGGATTATATTTCCCATAAAACCACGTTTCACAAGCAGAGGTATAGGCGGATTCGCAATCGACTGAGGAGGGCACTATCTCAATCCAAGATTGATTATCTTAACGGCTTGTTTAAGAAATTTGATGCGCAGGATCGCTACAGGATGCAGAAACTGTGGAAGATTACCAAGAATCTGAAGCGATGTACTGTACCGAACTGGCCTCTTAAGTCTCATGTTGATAACGGCCGTGGAATGAGTGGTCATGTCTGGACGAAAAGCACAGAAGAGAAAGCTGAGTTGTTTGCAGCACACTTAGAACAGCGATTTACGCCCAACTGTACCAATACGCTGGAATCGCGTAAAAAAGTTATTGATGAACTTGATCTCAAGTTACAACAACAGGCATGCCAAGATGAGAGTATGTTGCCTTTTCGTCCAGTAACCATCAGCGAAATAATATTGGAAATTAAATCCCTGAAGCTACAAAAATCACCTGGCATTGACAACATTGACAATTTTGTTATCAAATCCTTACCACAGAAGGCATTATTGTATCTGTTGCTGATATTCAATTCAATTCTTAGGTTCAAACATTTTCCCTGCCAGTGGAAATGTGCTGCTATATCAATGATTCTAAAACCGGGTAAGCCCACTGAAGATGTTTCCTCCTATCGCCCTATAAGCCTACTTTCTGGATTTTCCAAGCTGTTTGAAAGGCTTCTTTTGCGTAGACTTTTTGAGTGTGAGGACTTTGCTAATGCAGTGCCTACTCATCAATTTGGCTTCAGGCAGGAGCATAGCACAGAGCAGCAGCTAGCTCGAGTTACGCAATTCATACTAAAGGCATATGAAAATCGTCAGTACTGTTCGGCTGTCTTTATTGACATTAGCGAAGCTTTTGATCGTGTATGGCATGAGGGCCTCCTACACAAGTTGGTTAGGCTTTTACCAACCACGTTATTCAAGACTCTGCAAAGTTATTTAAGCGATCGGACCTTTATTGTTAATTGCAATGATGGTGTCAAGTCTAGGACGGGTAAAATATGTGCTGGTGTTCCTCAGGGCAGTGTCCTTGGCCCCATATTATACACAATTTTCACGTCTGATATGCCACTTCCAAGTTTGATAACGCATGATTATTTACCATCGCTGAATAATGCCAACATGCTCCTGTCTACGTATGCTGACGATACCATCATAATGTGCGCGGATAGCTTAGTTCCTTCGGCAATTGAATCTAACCAGAGATTTTTGAAATGCTTCATGTCTTGGGCAAATTTCTGGTGTATTAAAGTTAATGCCAAAAAGACTGCGCATGTTGTCTTTACTAAGCGCAGGCTTACTGAAGTGCAGAGTGCATTAACACTAAATCTGGACGGGCAAACCATTGGAAACAAATCTGCACATAAATATCTGGGCCTGCATATGGATCGCAAGCTCTTACTGCACTCCCATGTCACGCAACTTCGAATCAGAATAGTAGCGCTGTTTAAAAAACTGGAATGGCTGCTTGGAAGTAACAGTAAATTATCTAAAGACTGCAAAGCAGTTGCATACAAACAGCTAATTGCGCCAGTTTGGCAATATGCCCTTCCGATCTGGGGTTCGCTGGTATCAGATACACAGCTGCGCCGAATTGAAGTCATGCAGAATAAAACTTTACGTAAAATTATGAATGCATCTTGGTTTACGAGAAACCAGACCCTCAGAGATTTATATGACATCAGCACTGTTGAAGACCTATTTCAATCAAGTAGTGGTCGTTTCTTCCGCTCGCTTAGCAGTCACCCGAATGAAGAGGCCCGCAAGTTACTTCTTCAACCTTTTGAACCGAACCGGCTAGTTCGACCAAGATACACGCAGCAGCTAAATCAACATCTTCGTCCAGTCCAGCAGCAAATGCAGCCACAAGTGCAGATACAGGAGCCACGGTTGCCAACACTTCTGCGTCTTGACTTACAGGAGCAAGAGGCTATGCGTGAAGCTGAAACACTTGCGCAACTACGTCAACAACCCCTGACTCCACCAGTGCGCTTCAGTGAACTGGCAATCAACTCTCTACGTCGTGAATTTAGGGATGGCCGTATAAGTAGAGAGATGCTTGAGGCAACTATTATGCACCAGCCTATCGTTATACAAAATCTTATCCTGTCAGGATTGCATCAGTCCGCTTTACCTCAAAGAGGCACATCTAGTGGGCAGAGTAAGATGGTGGTGAGACCACCAGCTTGTTTCAACGAAGAGACGACTAACTCAAACTACAGGTTTGGTCGAATCACTCGTGAGGGTCTGCAACAGGCTGTTCAGGACCAACCGTCCCATATTCAGGATTTGATACTGCCCCCATCAAACCCTGTTACTGCTACTGGAGTTGTTCAACAACTTCAACAACATGGGCAACCAGCGCATCCCCCGGAATATATTGAGGATCTTTTTGCGAACTCCCTTCTCCGTCGCTATAGACAGGGCGCCATAGCACGTGAGAGGTTTGATATGATTGTGTCCCGGCAGCCTGATCGTGTCCGGAGACTGTTGGTTGAAAGGCTCGATGAGGAAGAAGATAGCTGTGTGAACTCCCTGCAGCAGCAGTCATCAATTAGCAATGTACCCAATGATGAGGAACTGGATCGCTGTGTCGTCAACTCACAGCAGCAGCAACAACAGCAACTTCAGCAGCAGCATCTTCGGCAGCAGCCGCAGCTGCAGTCTTCAAATATTAATGCACCTATTGACGAACTGGATCTACACTCGGTATCCAGCTCTGAAGTTACAGTATTATCCAACCGCACTTGCAAGCGTTTGTTGGCAGAACAAACTATGCCTCGACCTGGGCAGCTGGCTGGCTGTCGTTTAATTAGCAATCAACAGCAAGTGCAGCTAGCTACTAATACAGATGAGATTGAGCTGGAGATGCGGCTTGTGGCTTTGGAACGGCAGCTTGTGCAGGATATAGATGAAGACTCTGTCCTTGAACAGCAGAAATTGGATTCACGGCAGCTGCAGGCTATTCGTCATCAAGATTTCAATTATGGGTCTCTTGTGCAGCAACCCCAGCAGCCTGGATCCTGCGTGCAGATGTTACCATGGCGTCTGCCCTATGTTGTGCCCTCCCTAATTTTGGACCACCTTCAGGGCTTGCCAGATAAGCGTAGGATTAAGAGACTCTGGCCGTCTGCTAAGCGAGTATGCTTATGCTCCTCGGTACTTACCAATTCATTGCGGCTCTGTCCAATATTGGCTGTTCCATCTCCAAACCGGATCCTGGCTTCTTGGCAATGGCCAAATCAATTAGATGAGATTTTAGACCCGCGGCGTCATAGTCAGCTGCAACCAACTCGAAGGAGACTTTTACCTTACTCATGGCGTGAGCGGCGCAAACGGAGAGTCAAGACTTGTGTGCAACGACCCCGGCCTAACCTGGCAGTGAATCACTCTTTGTGGAGAGGAGCTCGATTTTCATCCCCAATTTGGCGTCCTGGACATGGCTGGATGCGGCTGGCCCATCGCAAAACTCACCCTCTTAGATTTGGCTAAGTAATTGATTATCTTGTATTGGTAATCTTTTCCCTTTTTCAATTCTAGCCTTGCTTCACTTTGATGCCACCTCCAGTTTTTTAACCTTTGAAAACCCACATAATTGTCATAAGCACACATTATTTTATTGTTTTCTTCACTTCTTTATTTTTAATCTCACCATGTCATACCAAATAAGTATACATTATTTATTATTAAGTACACACAACATTTTAGCCACTAAGTATACTACGCCAATTCCTGTTATTTACACTTTGCCACTTTTACACTGCCATGTTATGTTAGAATAATATTACATTTTTACACTTAACATTACATACAGAGTTGCACTTTACACTTAACATTGCATGCAGAGTTGCATGTTACATTTTTACACTTAACATTACATACAGAGTTGCACTTTACACTACATGCAGAGTTGCATGCTACATTTTTTCACTTTACATTACATACAGAGTTGCACTTTACACTTAACATTACATGCAGAGTTGCATGTTACATTTTTACACTTTACATTACATACAGAGGTGCACTTTACATTTTTTACATCTAACATTACAGACAGTCTAGTATTTAACATTCTTTATTGTTATGTCAATGATTATTTTATGTTGCTAACATTAAGAGCAATTTTGTATAAATAAAGGAGGCCGGCGACCAACTGTTTCAGTTGTAAGCTGCCTTTTGGTGCGATTGCACAAACTCTCAAAAAAGTAAAAAACTGAAAAAAAAAAATCTGAAAAATTTTGGAACATTTGAGGGAGCTGGGAGCTGCTAACCAACGGGCGGGAGCCTGAATTTCTGAGAGGGAAATTATCTGAGAAATAATAATAATACAATAAGAAGTTACCTTTTCACTTGATGGTGAAAATGAAGAAGAGAGTGCGCAAGGCTGTGGCAGAGCCAAAGCGAGCTAGTGGTGTTAAGAAGGCACCTGCCAAATCTGGAAAACATGCTACACTTGATGGTTGGCTTTCGTGCCAATCTACTCAACCTGGATTTCCGCCAGTTCCTGTGGAGCCAATGGAGTCCGTCAATAAGGCCAGCTGGTCAGACTATGATGCTTCCAAGCAGCCGTCACCTGACATCTGGGAGAGTGCTTCCGATCCAGATGACGATGATTTTGTTCCAAGTGAAACTGAATCCACCTACTCTGAGGACTTGGAGAATTTCATCTCTGTGACTGACAACAAGCGCTGCAAGAGAAATACCTCTGTCAAAAACAAGCCAAAGCAACCACTTAAAGACTTTTCCAAGTCCAAGTCCATTATTGCTGCACTGTGTGATAGCATGCCGTCGCCTAAGCAAGTTTCAACGCTACCGGAGTCAGCAAAAAAGGTTACATCCACCAAGCCTGCAAGTCCGCGAGTCAGTCTGCCTGAGGAGCAAATGGAGACCGGACTTTGTAGTGATGCTGAAGTCAATGGAGCTGAGGAGCAGTTGAAGTCACCGCTGAAGATTCCTCAGATCTTCCTCAAGAATGTTGACGCAATTCAACCTCTGCTGGACAAACTTGGCAAGATAGTGCGTTCTGGCAGTTTCACTACAAAAAGCTCTAATGGAGGTGGTGTGAGAGTTCTTTGCAAAGACTTGGACACCTACAATGCAGTTTTGAAAGCTATGGAAAATGATGACACACAGATGCACACTCACCAGCTGCGAACTATGAGGGGTTATCGTGTTGTGATTAGAAACTTACACCATTCTACTTCTCAGGAGTGGATTAAGATGAAGCTGATTTGCATGGGATTTGTGGTTCGCTTCGTCAATGTGGTGAAGAACCGTTTTACTGGCAAGCCTCTTAATATTTTCGAGGTTGAGCTTGAGCCACATCCTGATGGGCGGAATGACGAAATACTTTCGCTTACTGGATTGGGGTGTCAGCAGGTTGTTGTTGAGCGACGGATGCGATGCCTTGATCCTGTCCAATGCCATCGCTGCCAAGCATTTGGGCACAGCAAAAACTACTGCCGAAGACCGTTTGTGTGTCTGAAGTGTGCTGGTTCCCATGCAACCACGGATTGTACAAAACCTAAAGACACGGAGGCTACGTGCGCCAATTGTAAGGGCAAGCATGTTGCCAGTTACAAAGGATGCCCCACGTACAAGACAGCAAGAGGCAAGTTGCTCATTACACGTGCTGTAACTTCGACACAACATGAAAAACTACAGGCACAGCAGTGCCAATTACAGCAACAGCAGCCAATAAACAAGAAACAGGTACACGCCATGACGGACCAACAGCCTACCAAACCACGTAAGACACAGCAGATCTTGACGCAGCCAACACATGCATCTAAGAAGTCATACAGCCAAGTTGTAAAAGGGAAGGCCTCTGCTGCCCGGACTGCTAGGCCAGCTGAAAGACATCTGGAGAAGTTCCAGGAGGGGCTTCGCGTTGAGCAGCGGGAACTTCAGCTCCGCAACCCTCAGTCCCAAGCTCGGGAGGAGCAGCAGCAGGACCTTCCGCCCTGTCGCACCCAGCCCCAAATAGGAGGGCAGCCACAACTGGGGCAACAGAGTTGCGCCATGGAACACGATTCACTCGTGCAAATTCTGCGAGATCACACCACTTTAATTGCCGGCATGGAAAAGAAGATGGAAACGCTTTTGTCAATGTTGATGTCCATGTTGGAGTCCTTTGGCAAAAGCCACTCTATGCAACAACAATCTTTGGACCTTTCCACTATGGATGTGAATCTGTAGCATCCATGAAAACACTACAGTTCAAGAAGGCCAAGATGTCCACACTGTTGTCAAGGCGTCAAAAATAATTATTCCCAGCAACACAAATCTGAACATTCTTCGTTCGGTTTTGCATTCCCCCCTATTTTGTCTATGACATGTAAAAATTATTGCAAAGGTTGCTTTCTCATAGTAATGACGTAATAAATATGGTTAACTGGTGATTGTGTTTTCACAGTCATCAGTTGCTTCCAATGTTCGGTTGCGAACACAACTGAAAGTAAAAAACTGAAAAAAAAAAAATCTGAAAAATTTTGGAACATTTGAGGGAGCTGGGAGCTGCTAACCAACGGGCGGGAGCCTGAATTTCTGAGAGGGAAATTATCTGAGAAATAATAATAATACAATAAGAAGTTACCTTTTCACTTGATGGTGAAAATGAAGAAGAGAGTGCGCAAGGCTGTGGCAGAGCCAAAGCGAGCTAGTGGTGTTAAGAAGGCACCTGCCAAATCTGGAAAACATGCTACACTTGATGGTTGGCTTTCGTGCCAATCTACTCAACCTGGATTTCCGCCAGTTCCTGTGGAGCCAATGGAGTCCGTCAATAAGGCCAGCTGGTCAGACTATGATGCTTCCAAGCAGCCGTCACCTGACATCTGGGAGAGTGCTTCCGATCCAGATGACGATGATTTTGTTCCAAGTGAAACTGAATCCACCTACTCTGAGGACTTGGAGAATTTCATCTCTGTGACTGACAACAAGCGCTGCAAGAGAAATACCTCTGTCAAAAACAAGCCAAAGCAACCACTTAAAGACTTTTCCAAGTCCAAGTCCATTATTGCTGCACTGTGTGATAGCATGCCGTCGCCAAAGCAAGTTTCAACGCTACCGGAGTCAGCAAAAAAGGTTACATCCACCAAGCCTGCAAGTCCGCGAGTCAGTCTGCCTGAGGAGCAAATGGAGACCGGACTTTGTAGTGATGCTGAAGTCAATGGCGCTGAGGAGCAGTTGAAGTCACCGCTGAAGATTCCTCAGATCTTCCTCAAGAATGTTGACGCAATTCAACCTCTGCTGGACAAACTTGGCAAGATAGTGCGTTCTGGCAGTTTCACTACAAAAAGCTCTAATGGAGGTGGTGTGAGAGTTCTTTGCAAAGACTTGGACACCTACAATGCAGTTTTGAAAGCTATGGAAAATGATGACACACAGATGCACACTCACCAGCTGCGAACTATGAGGGGTTATCGTGTTGTGATTAGAAACTTACACCATTCTACTTCTCAGGAGTGGATTAAGATGAA
Source organism: Drosophila paracracens (assembly GCA_035044025.1). Classification (NCBI taxonomy): domain Eukaryota; kingdom Metazoa; phylum Arthropoda; class Insecta; order Diptera; family Drosophilidae; genus Drosophila; species Drosophila paracracens. Next base: position 9,724 of record JAWNMN010001020.1, read on the forward strand.
GCTGATTTGCATGGGATTTGTGGTTCGCTTCGTCAATGTGGTGAAGAACCGTTTTACTGGCAAGCCTCTTAATATTTTCGAGGTTGAGCTTGAGCCACATCCTGATGGGCGGAATGACGAAATACTTTCGCTTACTGGATTGGGGTGTCAGCAGGTTGTTGTTGAGCGACGGATGCGATGCCTTGATCCTGTCCAATGCCATCGCTGCCAAGCATTTGGGCACAGCAAAAACTACTGCCGAAGACCGTTTGTGTGTCTGAAGTGTGCTGGTTCCCATGCAACCACGGATTGTACAAAACCTAAAGACACGGAGGCTACGTGCGCCAATTGTAAGGGCAAGCATGTTGCCAGTTACAAAGGATGCCCCACGTACAAGACAGCAAGAGGCAAGTTACTCATTACACGTGCTGTAACTTCGACACAACATGAAAAACTACAGGCACAGCAGTGCCAATTACAGCAACAGCAGCCAATAAACAAGAAACAGGTACACGCCATGACGGACCAACAGCCTACCAAACCACGTAAGACACAGCAGATCTTGACGCATCCAACACAGGCAACTAAGAAGTCGTACAGTCAAGTTGTACAAGGGAAGGCCACTGCTGCCCGGACTGCTAGGCCAGCTGAAACGACATCTGGAGAAGTTCCAGGAGGGGCTTCGCGTTGAGCAGCGGGAACTTCAGCTCCGCAACCCTCAGTCCCAAGCTCGGGAGGAGCAGCAGCAGGACCTTCCGCCCTGTCGCACCCAGCCCCAAATAGGAGGGCAGCCACAACTGGGGCAACAGAGTTGCGCCATGGAACACGATTCACTCGTGCAAATTCTGCGAGAGCACACCACTTTAATTGCTGACATGGGAAAGAGGATGGAAACGCTTTTGTCGATGTTGATGTCCATGATGGAGTCCTTTGGCAAAAGCCATTCTATGCCACAACAATCTTTGGTCCCTTCCACTATGGACGTGAATCTGTAGCATCCAAGAAATCTCTGCAGTTCATGAAGGCCAAGATGTCCACACTGTCGTCAAGGCGCGAAGAATAAATATCCGCCAGCAACATAAATCTGAACATTGTTCGTTCGGTTTTGCATTCCCCCCTATTTTGTCAATGACATGTAACAAATATTTCAAAGGTTGCTTTCCTATAGTAACGACGGAATAAATATGGTTAACTGGTGATTGTGTTTTCACAGTCATCAGTTGCTTCCAATGTTCGGTTGCGAACACAACTGAAAATACAAATAAATGCACGCGTACATGCAAAAAAAAAAAAAAACATAACCAAATCAAAACAAATGAAAATAAATACACGCGCATCTGCGCGTGTACTAACTTATATTGATCCCTGAGTGTCCAGCGAGCCTCTCCAAATACCTGCGGGAAAAGAAAACATACACTACCAATTGACGATCACGCTGCTGTTGCCGGCAAAAACAGCCGCGGTGAAAACACTCACCCGATTATCCAGAGAAGCTACAAGCCCCGGCCACTCCAGCCTGGACTCACCAAGAAGACTCCGCGGCATCAACATCTTCAACAGTACCTGTAAAATAAAGAAAAAGAAAATGTATTACTAAGCTATTAATTGTAAGCATAAACATATAAAACAGATGCTGCAGATGCAATTAGCAACTTACCCGAGCGAACTACCTGGTCCCACGGCGATCATCAAGAGACGTCCATCCGGCCAGTTGACTGTGCGTCCTCACGCCCATCAGTACCTAAAAAGAAATAAAATAGTAATTAATAATTGTCAATAAGAACTTGTAAAATGTAAATGTAAACAATAAGTAAGTGTGACCAGTTTGCACTATTTTCTTTTTGACAACACTGGCGTGGCCTGTTTGTTGAATGTAAATAAATACTAAAAGTAGTTTTAAGTTTTAGTATAAGTGGCCGTTATTTGTTGTGCCAATTGTCTTTAAACAGTATTTTAAGTTTTTATTGTTGTAAATTAAATTTGTATGAGTTGCCTCCTGGTAATAGGACAAATTAATAAAGTACCCGCCAGTTGTCTAGCTGGCGAGCAAGTGTTGCGATTAAAAAAGTTTATCGAAATACAAACCAAAAATAGCAATGCTGACAAAAATGCTCCATATGCCCAAGATGCTTCAAATGCGCCAAACGCTACACCTGCGCAAGAGGATCCGCATGCCCAAGATGCTCCACAGGCACCAGATCACCTTCAAGTCGACTCACAAGATCACCATAATGTATCGTGGACGGATGCAGAAGACACTGACAACGAACTCATCGTAGGCGAATATAACGAATATATGTCACCCTGATGATTCGACGGCTACAAGTACCTGAAATGATAAATAAATTTAATTGAAATATAATTAAATAAACTAAACTAATTAAATAAGTACCTGCAATAAATTGAGAAAATTAAGAACACGTGCAAAAATAAATAATATAATTAAAAACTTACCTGACCAATGGAGATCCAGCGGAGATCCAACGATGACGCCCTTCTGATCCTGTATCTGAAATTAAAGGAAAAAACATAAACAATAACAAAACGTAATATAAATAAAATAAAAATAATAATACAATAACTGAAATAATAACAACCAAAGGTACAATAAAAATAAAATGATAATGATATTATAAATACAAATATTAACTAAAGTAAATAAAACAAGCATAAGTGCAAAACAACCAAAACAAACAGATAAGCGAAATAACCAAAACTAAAACCAATTAAATGCAAATAATTACACGCGCACACGCATACATAAAAAACAAGCAAAACAAACTGATAAGAAAAATAAACAAAACTAAAACCCAACTATACAAAACAAGCAAAACAAAAACCAACTAAATACAAACAAATACAAATAAATGCACGCGTACATGCAAAAAAAAAAAACATAACCAAATCAAAACAAATGAAAATAAATACACGCGCATCTGCGCGTGTACTAACTTATCCTGATCCCTGAGTGTCCAGCGAGCCTCTCCAAATACCTGCGGGAAAAGAAAACATACACTACCAATTGACGATCACGCTGCTGTTGCCGGCAAGAACAGCCGCGGTGAAAACACTCACCCGATTATCCAGAGAAGCTACAAGCCCCGGCCACTCCAGCCTGGACTCACCAAGAAGACTCCGCGGCGTCAACATCTTCAACAGTACCTGTAAAATAAAGAAAAAGAAAATGTATTACTAAGCTATTAATTGTAAGCATAAACATATAAAACAGATGCTGCAGATGCAATTAGCAACTTACCTGAGCGAACTACCTGGTCCCACGGCGATCATCAAGAGACGTCCATCCGGCCAGTTGACTGTGCGTCCTCACGCCCATCAGTACCTAAAAAGAAATAAAATAGTAATTAATAATTGTCAATAAGAACTTGTAAAATGTAAATGTAAACAATAAGTAAGTGTGACCAGTTTGCACTATTTTCTTTTTGACAACACTGGCGTGGCCTGTTTGTTGAATGTAAATAAATACTAAAAGTAGTTTTAAGTTTTAGTATAAGTGGCCGTTATTTGTTGTGCCAATTGTCTTTAAACAGTATTTTAAGTTTTTATTGTTGTAAATTAAATTTGTATGAGTTGCCTCCTGGTAATAGGACAAATTAATAAAGTACCCGCCAGTTGTCTAGCTGGCGAGCAAGTGTTGCGATTAAAAAAAGAAAATAAAATAGATCAATTACTAAATGTGTTTCTGCAGTTTATCGAAATACAAACCAAAAATAGCAATGCTGACAAAAATGCTCCATATGCCCAAGATGCTTCAAATGCGCCAAACGCTACACCTGCGCAAGAGGATCCGCATGCCCAAGATGCTCCACAGGCACCAGATCACCTTCAAGTCGACTCACAAGATCACCATAATGTATCGTGGACGGATGCAGAAGACACTGACAACGAACTCATCGTAGGCGAATATAACGAATATATGTCACCCTGATGATTCGACGGCTACAAGTACCTGAAATGATAAATAAATTTAATTGAAATATAATTAAATAAACTAAACTAATTAAATAAGTACCTGCAATAAATTGAGAAAATTAAGAACACGTGCAAAAATAAATAATATAATTAAAAACTTACCTGACCAATGGAGATCCAGCGGAGATCCAACGATGACGCCCTTCTGATCCTGTATCTGAAATTAAAGGAAAAAACATAAACAATAACAAAACGTAATATAAATAAAATAAAAATAATAATACAATAACTGAAATAATAACAACCAAAGGTACAATAAAAATAAAATGATAATGATATTATAAATACAAATATTAACTAAAGTAAATAAAACAAGCATAAGTGCAAAACAACCAAAACAAACAGATAAGCGAAATAACCAAAACTAAAACCAATTAAATGCAAATAATTACACGCGCACACGCATACATAAAAAACAAGCAAAACAAACTGATAAGAAAAATAAACAAAACTAAAACCCAACTATACAAAACAAGCAAAACAAAAACCAACTAAATACAAACAAATACAAATAAATGCACGCGTACATGCAAAAAAAAAAAACATAACCAAATCAAAACAAATGAAAATAAATACACGCGCATCTGCGCGTGTACTAACTTATCCTGATCCCTGAGTGTCCAGCGAGCCTCTCCAAATACCTGCGGGAAAAGAAAACATACACTACCAATTGACGATCACGCTGCTGTTGCCGGCAAGAACAGCCGCGGTGAAAACACTCACCCGATTATCCAGAGAAGCTACAAGCCCCGGCCACTCCAGCCTGGACTCACCAAGAAGACTCCGCGGCGTCAACATCTTCAACAGTACCTATGCTGCAGATGCAATTAGCAACTTACCTGAGCGAACTACCTGGTCCCACGGCGATCATCAAGAGACGTCCATCCGGCCAGTTGACTGTGCGTCCTCACGCCCATCAGTACCTAAAAAGAAATAAAATAGTAATTAATAATTGTCAATAAGAACTTGTAAAATGTAAATGTAAACAATAAGTAAGTGTGACCAGTTTGCACTATTTTCTTTTTGACAACACTGGCGTGGCCTGTTTGTTGAATGTAAATAAATACTAAAAGTAGTTTTAAGTTTTAGTATAAGTGGCCGTTATTTGTTGTGCCAATTGTCTTTAAACAGTATTTTAAGTTTTTATTGTTGTAAATTAAATTTGTATGAGTTGCCTCCTGGTAATAGGACAAATTAATAAAGTACCCGCCAGTTGTCTAGCTGGCGAGCAAGTGTTGCGATTAAAAAAGCCCCAAATAAGTGGGCAGCCACAACTGGGGCAACAGAGTTGCGCCATGGAACACGATTCATTCGTGCAAATTCTGAGAGAGCACACTATTTTAATTTCTGACATGGGTAAGAGGATGGAAACGCTTTTGACGATGTTGATGTCCATCATGGAGTCCTTTGGCAAAAGCCATTCTATGCCACAACAATCTTTGGTCCCTTCCACTATGGACGTGAATCTTTAGCATCCAAGAAATCTCTGCAGTTCATGAAGGCCAAGATGTCCACACTGTCGTCAAGGCGCCAAGAATAAATATCCGCCAGCAACATAAATCTGAACATTGTTCGTTCGGTTTTGCATTCCCCCTATTTTGTCAATGACATGTAACAAATATTTCATAGGTTGCTTTCCTATAGTAACGACGGAATAAATATGGTTAACTGGTGATTGTGTTTTCACAGTCATCAGTTGCTTCCAATGTTCGGTTGCGAACACAACTGATGTGCAAGGTGAATCTGCTGACTGCGACTCCATTGCAGGAATTCGGAGCGCACAACCTCTGCTACTGCCGCCGACTCCTGAGGACGCCGCATACGCATCGTCATATGACGATATCATCGAACGAATCCTAGCTGTCATCGACCTAACAGGTGATAGTTAGCTGATCAAAAATACAACCACAAATACTTACGATTGTTGCTGCTGTGGGCACGGCAAGTGATGGGCTGTGTCGTCGTTATTGTCCTCGATGCAGCCGCAAACTCACAGCACAGCTCCATCGATATTTAATTGTTTTATTATTTTAATCATAATTTTTTGCAAGCGAGCGCAAACAATAACAAAGCGTCAGCCATTACTAAGTCAGCTGTCCGGCATGCCAACTTATTGCGAAGTCGACTTGTCGATAAGCGGCTGAGCAACCGTTTGGGAACAGTTGAGCAACTGATCGGTAACAGTTGAGCTGCTCCACCGCGCAAAACAAAACACTGCTCAAATTCTTATTAATTTCTTATTATTTAATTTACTTATTAAGCAAAACAAAATTTAACTGAGCATTTAAAAATGTCTCACTCAACAATGGCTGTCGTCCAATCACTAGAGTTGCTAAAATTAATAGCATATAAGTATTTATATTTATTTTGAATTATCATATAATAAGCGGCATGAAGCCACATAAAATATAAACAATTACATTTAACTTATTATAAGTTTCGCCATTATGAGCCTTTTAAAAGGCGCCAGAAAATTTTTGTAAAGTATTTTAGTTTTTACTACAAAAATAAATATCGATCGTCCAGTGAGTGCAAGACCCAAACCTGCTGGTTCAGGTTTCGGTGATCTTGGCACGAGCTGCGACTATCTCATTATTGCGTGTCTGCTATGGCCGCAACAATAGAAAACACCCCTCTACGGCATGCACAAAACCCAAGGAGGAAGATCCACGGTGCGCCAATTGTGGAAAAAACCACGTCAGCTGTTACAAGGGCTGCCCTGCTTTTAAAGAGGCTCGTAACAGACTGACAGCAAATAAATATGCTAATAGAACAAAAAAGGAAAACGCAGCCAAGCAAAATACACAAGAGCAGAAGCTGGACATCCAAAATCGGCCGCAAAAACAAGTCGCGATTTCTAAGCATGCAAATACAAGTCTAACTGACGTAAGCAAAAGCAAATCCCCTAAAAATCGTGCCAAACAAACGCGGAGGGACTCGCTGAATGATGCCAAAACACCCCCCCGTTCACAAAATCTGGCCCAAGCGCGGCTGGAAAAAACACAACAGCAACTACGCTCTAAGCAAGGGCAACACTCAGAGGGGGAAAACTTACCAATCAAGGAGCCTGTGCTGCCGGCAGAATATGCAAACTTTAGGGAGTCAGCTATAAATCAAAGTGCTAACAGTGGTATCGTTTCTGAGCGCCTCAAAAGACTGGAAGAAAGATTAAGTCATCTAACAAAAATTGTCATAAACTTTATCGAAGTCCACTACAAAATTACAGGGAAAGCTCACAAAATGCCGTTGCAAGTAGCCGATGTAACGCCCCAGGGCAACGCGCAGCCTATGGAACAAGATACGACAACTAAAGAGAGTTGTGCGGAAGAGCTCATAAGGCACCTCTTCATGGCCCACACATCGCAAGGTATTAGTCCAGACTCAATTCCGGCTCGCTCCAAAGCCGTTGCATAATTGGAACCTTGATTATTAGTGAGCGGAAGCACGTTTGTGTAACTGCTCTGTTAGTGCCGCTTTATCAGCTCGACGGAACCTGCAACTTAACTTGATTGATAATGGTTAACTAATTGGTAAAACAAAATACATAAGATAGCTTTGGAACATATCCCGGGCGAGGTGGTTTATGGCTGGACATCACAAAAAAGGCTTGCAGCGCACTCATGGCACACTATCTTGCACCATGGCATCCTCCGAAAACTGCGTCTGGCCTAAATGAAGGGACTGCGCTTGAAGGGTTCACCACTTGTGAACTGTCCAGTTGCGCATCTGCAAAGCTGCTACTCGCTGACGACTGGGAGGTCACGCAACTACACGCGGTCGCTGATTGAAGTGATAAGCGTTCTTCATCCTGTTGGCAAATTATAAACAATCATCCTGGATGCATTTGCTGTCGGCGGAGATGGCTGCCCAGCTACACTCAATGGCCCTGCAACTTATTTATTTTTAAATAGATTAATTTTAATTCGCAAAATAAATTGCAGGACGACACACTCACCTGGCACAAGAAAGGAATTTAAAACGCAGAGTCGCTTTCCGCAAATATGCATTTCCGTGCGCTATCTAACTGCGGACTCGCTGCTGGGCACCTAGGCATCCTCCAAACTCGTCGATGGTCCAAATGCTGGGACCGCGCTGGATGTGCTCGCCAACTCTGAATTGTCCATATGCGCATCTGCTATTCGCCGACGACTGGGAGGCTACCGCAAATCTTCATCTCTGCCGTGAGGTGATGCCAACGCAACTACACGCGGCTGCTGATTGATGTGTCCTGCGTCCTACTTCCTGCTGGCAAAATTATATGCAACCATCCTTGGTGCATATCCAGTCGGCGCTGACGTCTGCCGGCTATACCCAAAGGCACTGCATTTATTTTGATTGAAATGAATTAATTAAATTAAGTGCGCAAAGGCTACAAGACGAAACACTCACCGTGGTAAATATGTTTAAAATTCACACCAAAGCGCACCAGTTCTTGGCTGAACGGTACAACAATTGGCTGGCGGCGCAATCACGACACACTGTTGTGCACCATGGCATCCTCCAAATTCAACCATCCTGGATGCATATCCAGTCGGCGTTGACGGCTGCCGGCTATACCCAAACGCCCTGCATTTGTTTTAACTAAAATGAATTAATTAAATTAAATGCGCAAAAGCTACAAGATGACACACTCACCGTGGTAAATCTGCATGAAATAAACATCAAAGCGCAACAGTTTTTGGCTAAACAACTCATCAATTGGCTGGTGACGCAATCACAACACACTGTTGTCCACCATGGCATCCTCCAAATTCAACCATCCTGGGTGCATATCCAGTCGGCGTTGACGGCTGCCGGCTATACCCAAAGGCACTGCATTTATTTTGATTAAAATGAATTAATTAAATTAAATGCGCAAAGGCTACAAGACGAAACACTCACCGTGGTAAATATGTTTAAAATTCACACCAAAGCGCACCAGTTCTTGGCTGAACGGTACAACAATTGGCTGGCGGCGCAATCACGACACACTGTTGCACACCATGGCATCCTCCATATTCGACGTTGGTCCAAATATTGCAACCGCGCTGGATGTGATCGTCACCTCTGAATGGTCCATTTGCGCACCTGCAAAGCTGTTATTCGCCGACGACTGGAATGCCACAGCTGCAAATCTTCATCCCTGTTCTGAGGTGATGCCCACGCAACTACACGCGGCCGCTGATTGAAGTGTCCTGCGTCCCACTTCCTGTTGGCAAAATTATATCCAAATGCTGCAACCGCGCTAGATGCGATCGCCACCTCTGAATGGTCCGTCTGCGCACCTGCAAAGCTGCTATTCGCCGACGACTGGGATGCCACAGCCGCAAATCTTCATCTCTGCTGTGAGGCGATGCCCACGCAATTACATGCGGCCACTGATTGAAGTGTCCTGCGTCCTACTTCCTGTTGGCAAAATTATATGCAACCATCCTGGGTGCATATCCAGTCGGCGTTGACGGCTGCTGGCTATATCCAAAGGCCCTGCATTTATTTTAATTGAAATTGATTAATTAAATTAAATGCGCAAAAGCTACAAGATGACACACTCACCGTGGTAAATCTGCATGAAATAAACATCAAAGTGCAACAGTTTTTGGCTAAACAACTCATCAATTGGCTGGTGACGCAATCACAACACACTGTTGTCCACCATGGCATCCTCCAAATTCAACCATCCTGGGTGCATATCCAGTCGGCGTTGACGGCTGCCGGCTATACCCAAAGGCACTGCATTTATTTTGATTAAAATGAATTAATTAAATTAAATGCGCAAAGGCTACAAGACGAAACACTCACCGTGGTAAATATGTTTAAAATTCACACCAAAGCGCACCAGTTCTTGGCTGAACGGTACAACAATTGGCTGGCGGCGCAATCACGACACACTGTTGCACACCATGGCATCCTCCATATTCGACGTTGGTCCAAATATTGCAACCGCGCTGGATGTGATCGTCACCTCTGAATGGTCCATTTGCGCACCTGCAAAGCTGTTATTCGCCGACGACTGGAATGCCACAGCTGCAAATCTTCATCCCTGTTCTGAGGTGATGCCCACGCAACTACACGCGGCCGCTGATTGAAGTGTCCTGCGCCCCACTTCCTGTTGGCAAAATTATATCCAAATGCTGCAACCGCGCTAGATGCGATCGCCACCTCTGAATGGTCCGTCTGCGCACCTGCAAAGCTGCTATTCGCCGACGACTGGGATGCCACAGCCGCAAATCTTCATCTCTGCTGTGAGGCGATGCCCACGCAATTACATGCGGCCACTGATTGAAGTGTCCTGCGTCCTACTTCCTGTTGGCAAAATTATATGCAACCATCCTGGGTGCATATCCAGTCGGCGTTGACGGCTGCTGGCTATATCCAAAGGCCCTGCATTTATTTTAATTGAAATTGGTTAATTAAATTAAATGCGCAAAAGCTACAAGACGAAACACTCACCGTGGCTGGCGGCGCAACCATGACACACTGCTGTACACCATGGCATCCTCCAAACTCGTCGTTGGTCCAAATGCTGGGACCGCGCTGGATGTGCTCGCCAACTCTGAATTGTCCATATGCGCATCTGCTATTCGCCGACGACTGGGATGCCACAGCCGCAAATCTTCATCTCTGCTGTGAGGCGATGCCCACGCAATTACACGCGGCCACTGATTGAAGTGTCCTGCGTCCTACTTCCTGTTGGCAAAATTATATGCAACCATCCTGGGTGCATATCCAGTCGGCGTTGACGGCTGCTGGCTATATCCAAAGGCCCTGCATTTATTTTAATTGAAATTAATTAATTAAATTAAATGCGCAAAAGCTACAAGACGAAACACTCACCGTGGCTGGCGGCGCAACCATGACACACTGCTGTACACCATGGCATCCTCCAAACTCGTCGTTGGTCCAAATGCTGGGACCGCGCTGGATGTGCTCGCCAACTCTGAATTGTCCATATGCGCATCTGCTATTCGCCGACGACTGGGATGCCACAGCCGCAAATCTTCATCTCTGCTGTGAGGCGATGCCCACGCAATTACACGCGGCCACTGATTGAAGTGTCCTGCGTCCTACTTCCTGTTGGCAAAATTATATGCAACCATCCTGGGTGCATATCCAGTCGGCGTTGACGGCTGCTGGCTATATCCAAAGGCCCTGCATTTATTTTAATTGAAATTAATTAATTAAATTAAATGCGCAAAAGCTACAAGACGAAACACTCACCGTGGCTGGCGGCGCAACCATGACACACTGCTGTACACCATGGCATCCTCCAAACTCGTCGTTGGTCCAAATGCTGGGACCGCGCTGGATGTGCTCGCCAACTCTGAATTGTCCATATGCGCATCTGCTATTCGCCGACGACTGGGATGCCACAGCCGCAAATCTTCATCTCTGCTGTGAGGCGATGCCCACGCAACTACACGCGGCCACTGATTGAAGTGTCCTGCGTTCTACTTCCTGTTGGCAAATTATATGCAATCATCCTGGAAGCATATGCAGTCGGCGGAGATGGCTGCTTGGCTTTACCCTAAGGCCCTGCATTTATTTTGATTAAAATGGATTAATTGAATTAAATTCGCAAAAGCTGAAATACGACACACTCACCGTGGACGACACACTCACCGTGCGCAAGAAAGAAAAAAAAAACAAACGCTGTTTCGCTTCCTGCAAATATGCATTTCCATGCAATATCTGGCTGCTGACGTGATGCCGGGCACCTTAGCATCCTCCACATCCACCACTGGCCCAAATTTGGAGATTATGCACAATGGACCCGCCATCTGCAAATTGTGCTGCGCAAAGCTGCCATAAACCAACGAATAAGGAACTGCGGCAAACCTGAGTCGCTGCTGTCGAGGCGTGGCCCATGTGAACGCACGGATTGCTGCGCTGTGTGCCTTCCTCACGCAATGATTGCTTCCATGGCTGATGCGGATGCCCTTTCACAAAAATGTTGAGAGATTATTTTCCGGATTGCAAATCAATAGATGCTTGTTTACATTTGGATTTATCAAGTGTGACCAGCTGCGGCAATCTGGAAAATACCTACGAGAAAAAAACATCATTACTCAAATTGGAAACCTCCATTTGATCCAAATTGTTTGTAACCATCTTGGATGGCATCTGTTGCCGGCGGCGATGGCTGTATAGTTATACCCAACGGCCCTGCAATTTGTTGGATAAATTAACTCGCAAAAGAAAACTCCAAGACGACACACTCACCGTGCTTGAAATAAACATCAAAGTGCAACGGATCGTGCTGGACAGCACAGCGTTGGCTTGCAACATATGCAGGAGGGTTCTGGCGCTGAGTCGTTCCCCGCAAATTTGTGTAATTATGCGCTGTCTGCCTGCAAATACGATGTCTGTCTCCTTGGCATCCTCCACAATCGTCGCTGGACGGAAGTTGATGACCAGGCAGGGCGTGGCCGGCACCTGTGGAGTGCAAGGCGCGACGCAACTGTAAGGCTGCCACTCCCAAACGACGAAGGACTCATTGATGACTCAAAAGATGACCCAACCTGGAGGTGACTGCCTCTGATTGCGACTGCCGGAATCTAGCCACTAATTTGAAGAAAAGATTGTTATTGTTAATTATTTTTAGTTTATCATTTTTGGTTTGTTTACGTTTTTATGTTTTTGGGTTTGAGTGTGACCAAACCAACAAACTGCAAATGTTACCAAATCGCATTGCTGCGTTTTGGTATATGCACAGGGCTGACAACCTTGCCTAGTCTTATACGAAGTTAAGTTTTGTTGTTATTAAATTCAAATAAGTTGCCTTATTGGTAATGCATGAATAAAGGCATCGACAGTCGCCCAACTGCCGAGCAAGTGATTCCATTAAAAAAAAAAAAATTCTTTGCTATTAAAAAAATTAAAAAATTAATTTGAAAAAAGTGAGCTTGTGGAAAAGTAAAAATGGAAACTGACGAGATAGCCTCCCATATTGTGGAGCTGCCTGCTCCTGATCTCCAAGCCCCTAACGTGGAAGCAGAACAAAATGGAGGATCAAGCGACGTGAGTGTGGTGTCTCTTTTATCGAAGTCGGACTCGGACATGTCTATCAGGCCAATTGATGGCTCATTCATGGATGACACGTTTTTTGAGAGTATGTTCGACCCGGAATCTGGCGTTGACATAGCCGCAATGGACCTGCACCGGGATTTCACCAAGCCAAAAATTACAGGAACCAAACCCAAGAATCAAAAAGGAAAATCCAGTTACCAGTACAGCAGGAAAAAGTTTACCCCGCCAATTCTATCACTTGACGACAAACATAAAAAGAAATGCGCGCGAACAACACATACTTTCAAAAAGAAAACGGCAACTCGCCAGACAGCCTCTCTGAAAAATGAGTACATAAGCGAAACTAGCATAAGTAGCAATGAACTTTGCGCGCCAAATGAAAACGCAAGGCAAAGTCAAAAAAATCACTCACACAGCCATACTTTGACAACTTCCCCTCCAAAATGCTTAGCATCCTCTCAATCAACGACAAGTGTCAAAATAAAAGACACACACACAGAGAGGATAGCTTCCCCGACAGTCACCTATACAAACGCAGCTCCGTTAGCGACATGTACTACAGCAAACGGCACTCACACTAAGAGAACTCTTTCCCCGCCAGACATTAACAGCAACGCAGCGCTGTTAACGATCAGTGCTAATGTAAAAAGCACACACACAAAGGAGACGTTTTCCCCGCCTACCAGCCACACTAATGCAGCTCTGTTAACGTCATGCGCTGATGTTAGCAACACAGATGCATTAACGCAATCGATACAGACTCCTGCATTAATAAATACACAGCCAAATATAAAGCCAACTGGCAGTGAAAAACAGCAAAAACTTTTAGACTTTGCAATAAAAGCAAATAAAGCAACAAAAAGAACTTTGCAATCACAAGCTACCACAGCAGACAACCTAGTGCAACACTGGCTTTTTGGAGTACCGCCCAGCTTACCCAAAAAACGGCCAAGGCCAGAGACTTTAAAAACAGCAAAAGACACATACCGTTCGCCCCTCAAGAGAAGATGTGCAGAAATAATTGACTCGGATGACGACAGGCATTCCTGGATGCAACCCATTACAACACCGGTCTTCAAAAGCAAATTCGCTCTTAAGCTTCACCAAGAGGCCAACCGGCAGCAGCTACTGGACAACGCACAAAACAAAATACTGCAGCAAGAGATGTGTCAAAATAAATTCCAACCGGACATCGAGCACTTGCAACGTCAGCTTCAGCCTCAAAAGAAGCAGCAACGGTCTGATGACGAGTGCCTGCAACAGCAGTCACGACAGCAAAATCAAATACATTTGCAACGACAACAAACAAAAATCAAACAGCATGCACAGCATTCATTACAGCAGCAGGACGCGCCAGACAGCCAGCTCCGGCAACAGCTTCAAGCTAACCCGTCTCAACAATCTGCAAATTCTCAAAGCTTCATTGGAAAAATGCCTTCGCTCTTCTTGCCAAATGTGCCAGTTATCTTGCCGCTCCTGGATAAGTTGGCAGCCTACCCAGGAGTCGGTAAGTTCACAACAAAGTCAACAGCCAAGAACGGACTTCGAATTGTTTGTGAAGACACACGCACGCACATCGCAATCATGGCAGCATTAGTGGAGAATAACACACAACACTACACACACCAACCACGTAGCGAAAAGGGATTCAGAATAATCCTCCGCCGGCTGCATCATTCCACCCCATGCGATTGGCTCTCTTCCAACCTGGAACGCATGGGATTCAAAACCAGATTTATCAGAGTGTTAAAAAACCGATACACAGGTAAGCCTCTGAATATTTTTGAGATTGAACTCCAGCCGAACGAAGATGATAGCCACAAGAAAATTCTGGAAGTTACACAATTGGGCCGACAGATTGTGGAGGTCGAACTGCAAGCAAAGCCGCGGGACCCAGCGCAATGCCATAGATGCCAACTATTTGGGCATACTAAAAATTACTGCAATCGCCCCTTCATTTGCATGAAGTGCGCTGGTAAACACCCCTCTACGGCATGCACAAAACCCAAGGAGGAAGATCCACGGTGCGCCAATTGTGGAAAAAACCACGTCAGCTGTTACAAGGGCTGCCCTGCTTTTAAAGAGGCTCGTAACAGACTGACAGCAAATAAATATGCTAATAGAACAAAAAAGGAAAACGCAGCCAAGCAAAATACACAAGAGCAGAAGCTGGACATCCAAAATCGGCCGCAAAAACAAGTCGCGATTTCTAAGCATGCAAATACAAGTCTAACTGACGTAAGCAAAAGCAAATCCCCTAAAAATCGTGCCAAACAAACGCGGAGGGACTCGCTGAATGATGCCAAAACACCCCCCCGTTCACAAAATCTGGCCCAAGCGCGGCTGGAAAAAACACAACAGCAACTACGCTCTAAGCAAGGGCAACACTCAGAGGGGGAAAACTTACCAATCAAGGAGCCTGTGCTGCCGGCAGAATATGCAAACTTTAGGGAGTCAGCTATAAATCAAAGTGCTAACAGTGGTATCGTTTCTGAGCGCCTCAAAAGACTGGAAGAAAGATTAAGTCATCTAACAAAAATTGTCATAAACTTTATCGAAGTCCACTACAAAATTACAGGGAAAGCTCACAAAATGCCGTTGCAAGTAGCCGATGTAACGCCCCAGGGCAACGCGCAGCCTATGGAACAAGATACGACAACTAAAGAGAGTTGTGCGGAAGAGCTCATAAGGCACCTCTTCATGGCCCACACATCGCAAGGTATTAGTCCAGACTCAATTCCGGCTCGCTCCAAAGCTGTTGCATAATTGGAACCTTGATTATTAGTGAGCGGAAGCACGTTTGTGTAACTGCTCTGTTAGTGCCGCTTTATCAGCTCGACGGAACCTGCAACTTAACTTGATTGATAATGGTTAACTAATTGGTAAAACAAAATACATAAGATAGCTTTGGAACATATCCCGGGCGAGGTGGTTTATGGCTGGACATCACAAAAAAGGCTTGCAGCGCACTCATGGCACACTATCTTGCACCATGGCATCCTCCGAAAACTGCGTCTGGCCTAAATGAAGGGACTGCGCTTGAAGGGTTCACCACTTGTGAACTGTCCAGTTGCGCATCTGCAAAGCTGCTACTCGCTGACGACTGGGAGGTCACGCAACTACACGCGGTCGCTGATTGAAGTGATAAGCGTTCTTCATCCTGTTGGCAAATTATAAACAATCATCCTGGATGCATTTGCTGTCGGCGGAGATGGCTGCCCAGCTACACTCAATGGCCCTGCAACTTATTTATTTTTAAATAGATTAATTTTAATTCGCAAAATAAATTGCAGGACGACACACTCACCTGGCACAAGAAAGGAATTTAAAACGCAGAGTCGCTTTCCGCAAATATGCATTTCCGTGCGCTATCTAACTGCGGACTCGCTGCTGGGCACCTAGGCATCCTCCAAACTCGTCGATGGTCCAAATGCTGGGACCGCGCTGGATGTGCTCGCCAACTCTGAATTGTCCATATGCGCATCTGCTATTCGCCGACGACTGGGAGGCTACCGCAAATCTTCATCTCTGCCGTGAGGTGATGCCAACGCAACTACACGCGGCTGCTGATTGATGTGTCCTGCGTCCTACTTCCTGCTGGCAAAATTATATGCAACCATCCTTGGTGCATATCCAGTCGGCGCTGACGTCTGCCGGCTATACCCAAAGGCACTGCATTTATTTTGATTGAAATGAATTAATTAAATTAAGTGCGCAAAGGCTACAAGACGAAACACTCACCGTGGTAAATATGTTTAAAATTCACACCAAAGCGCACCAGTTCTTGGCTGAACGGTACAACAATTGGCTGGCGGCGCAATCACGACACACTGTTGTGCACCATGGCATCCTCCAAATTCAACCATCCTGGATGCATATCCAGTCGGCGTTGACGGCTGCCGGCTATACCCAAACGCCCTGCATTTGTTTTAACTAAAATGAATTAATTAAATTAAATGCGCAAAAGCTACAAGATGACACACTCACCGTGGTAAATCTGCATGAAATAAACATCAAAGCGCAACAGTTTTTGGCTAAACAACTCATCAATTGGCTGGTGACGCAATCACAACACACTGTTGTCCACCATGGCATCCTCCAAATTCAACCATCCTGGGTGCATATCCAGTCGGCGTTGACGGCTGCCGGCTATACCCAAAGGCACTGCATTTATTTTGATTAAAATGAATTAATTAAATTAAATGCGCAAAGGCTACAAGACGAAACACTCACCGTGGTAAATATGTTTAAAATTCACACCAAAGCGCACCAGTTCTTGGCTGAACGGTACAACAATTGGCTGGCGGCGCAATCACGACACACTGTTGCACACCATGGCATCCTCCATATTCGACGTTGGTCCAAATATTGCAACCGCGCTGGATGTGATCGTCACCTCTGAATGGTCCATTTGCGCACCTGCAAAGCTGTTATTCGCCGACGACTGGAATGCCACAGCTGCAAATCTTCATCCCTGTTCTGAGGTGATGCCCACGCAACTACACGCGGCCGCTGATTGAAGTGTCCTGCGTCCCACTTCCTGTTGGCAAAATTATATCCAAATGCTGCAACCGCGCTAGATGCGATCGCCACCTCTGAATGGTCCGTCTGCGCACCTGCAAAGCTGCTATTCGCCGACGACTGGGATGCCACAGCCGCAAATCTTCATCTCTGCTGTGAGGCGATGCCCACGCAATTACATGCGGCCACTGATTGAAGTGTCCTGCGTCCTACTTCCTGTTGGCAAAATTATATGCAACCATCCTGGGTGCATATCCAGTCGGCGTTGACGGCTGCTGGCTATATCCAAAGGCCCTGCATTTATTTTAATTGAAATTGATTAATTAAATTAAATGCGCAAAAGCTACAAGATGACACACTCACCGTGGTAAATCTGCATGAAATAAACATCAAAGTGCAACAGTTTTTGGCTAAACAACTCATCAATTGGCTGGTGACGCAATCACAACACACTGTTGTCCACCATGGCATCCTCCAAATTCAACCATCCTGGGTGCATATCCAGTCGGCGTTGACGGCTGCCGGCTATACCCAAAGGCACTGCATTTATTTTGATTAAAATGAATTAATTAAATTAAATGCGCAAAGGCTACAAGACGAAACACTCACCGTGGTAAATATGTTTAAAATTCACACCAAAGCGCACCAGTTCTTGGCTGAACGGTACAACAATTGGCTGGCGGCGCAATCACGACACACTGTTGCACACCATGGCATCCTCCATATTCGACGTTGGTCCAAATATTGCAACCGCGCTGGATGTGATCGTCACCTCTGAATGGTCCATTTGCGCACCTGCAAAGCTGTTATTCGCCGACGACTGGAATGCCACAGCTGCAAATCTTCATCCCTGTTCTGAGGTGATGCCCACGCAACTACACGCGGCCGCTGATTGAAGTGTCCTGCGTCCCACTTCCTGTTGGCAAAATTATATCCAAATGCTGCAACCGCGCTAGATGCGATCGCCACCTCTGAATGGTCCGTCTGCGCACCTGCAAAGCTGCTATTCGCCGACGACTGGGATGCCACAGCCGCAAATCTTCATCTCTGCTGTGAGGCGATGCCCACGCAATTACATGCGGCCACTGATTGAAGTGTCCTGCGTCCTACTTCCTGTTGGCAAAATTATATGCAACCATCCTGGGTGCATATCCAGTCGGCGTTGACGGCTGCTGGCTATATCCAAAGGCCCTGCATTTATTTTAATTGAAATTGGTTAATTAAATTAAATGCGCAAAAGCTACAAGACGAAACACTCACCGTGGCTGGCGGCGCAACCATGACACACTGCTGTACACCATGGCATCCTCCAAACTCGTCGTTGGTCCAAATGCTGGGACCGCGCTGGATGTGCTCGCCAACTCTGAATTGTCCATATGCGCATCTGCTATTCGCCGACGACTGGGATGCCACAGCCGCAAATCTTCATCTCTGCTGTGAGGCGATGCCCACGCAATTACACGCGGCCACTGATTGAAGTGTCCTGCGTCCTACTTCCTGTTGGCAAAATTATATGCAACCATCCTGGGTGCATATCCAGTCGGCGTTGACGGCTGCTGGCTATATCCAAAGGCCCTGCATTTATTTTAATTGAAATTAATTAATTAAATTAAATGCGCAAAAGCTACAAGACGAAACACTCACCGTGGCTGGCGGCGCAACCATGACACACTGCTGTACACCATGGCATCCTCCAAACTCGTCGTTGGTCCAAATGCTGGGACCGCGCTGGATGTGCTCGCCAACTCTGAATTGTCCATATGCGCATCTGCTATTCGCCGACGACTGGGATGCCACAGCCGCAAATCTTCATCTCTGCTGTGAGGCGATGCCCACGCAATTACACGCGGCCACTGATTGAAGTGTCCTGCGTCCTACTTCCTGTTGGCAAAATTATATGCAACCATCCTGGGTGCATATCCAGTCGGCGTTGACGGCTGCTGGCTATATCCAAAGGCCCTGCATTTATTTTAATTGAAATTAATTAATTAAATTAAATGCGCAAAAGCTACAAGACGAAACACTCACCGTGGCTGGCGGCGCAACCATGACACACTGCTGTACACCATGGCATCCTCCAAACTCGTCGTTGGTCCAAATGCTGGGACCGCGCTGGATGTGCTCGCCAACTCTGAATTGTCCATATGCGCATCTGCTATTCGCCGACGACTGGGATGCCACAGCCGCAAATCTTCATCTCTGCTGTGAGGCGATGCCCACGCAACTACACGCGGCCACTGATTGAAGTGTCCTGCGTTCTACTTCCTGTTGGCAAATTATATGCAATCATCCTGGAAGCATATGCAGTCGGCGGAGATGGCTGCTTGGCTTTACCCTAAGGCCCTGCATTTATTTTGATTAAAATGGATTAATTGAATTAAATTCGCAAAAGCTGAAATACGACACACTCACCGTGGACGACACACTCACCGTGCGCAAGAAAGAAAAAAAAAACAAACGCTGTTTCGCTTCCTGCAAATATGCATTTCCATGCAATATCTGGCTGCTGACGTGATGCCGGGCACCTTAGCATCCTCCACATCCACCACTGGCCCAAATTTGGAGATTATGCACAATGGACCCGCCATCTGCAAATTGTGCTGCGCAAAGCTGCCATAAACCAACGAATAAGGAACTGCGGCAAACCTGAGTCGCTGCTGTCGAGGCGTGGCCCATGTGAACGCACGGATTGCTGCGCTGTGTGCCTTCCTCACGCAATGATTGCTTCCATGGCTGATGCGGATGCCCTTTCACAAAAATGTTGAGAGATTATTTTCCGGATTGCAAATCAATAGATGCTTGTTTACATTTGGATTTATCAAGTGTGACCAGCTGCGGCAATCTGGAAAATACCTACGAGAAAAAAACATCATTACTCAAATTGGAAACCTCCATTTGATCCAAATTGTTTGTAACCATCTTGGATGGCATCTGTTGCCGGCGGCGATGGCTGTATAGTTATACCCAACGGCCCTGCAATTTGTTGGATAAATTAACTCGCAAAAGAAAACTCCAAGACGACACACTCACCGTGCTTGAAATAAACATCAAAGTGCAACGGATCGTGCTGGACAGCACAGCGTTGGCTTGCAACATATGCAGGAGGGTTCTGGCGCTGAGTCGTTCCCCGCAAATTTGTGTAATTATGCGCTGTCTGCCTGCAAATACGATGTCTGTCTCCTTGGCATCCTCCACAATCGTCGCTGGACGGAAGTTGATGACCAGGCAGGGCGTGGCCGGCACCTGTGGAGTGCAAGGCGCGACGCAACTGTAAGGCTGCCACTCCCAAACGACGAAGGACTCATTGATGACTCAAAAGATGACCCAACCTGGAGGTGACTGCCTCTGATTGCGACTGCCGGAATCTAGCCACTAATTTGAAGAAAAGATTGTTATTGTTAATTATTTTTAGTTTATCATTTTTGGTTTGTTTACGTTTTTATGTTTTTGGGTTTGAGTGTGACCAAACCAACAAACTGCAAATGTTACCAAATCGCATTGCTGCGTTTTGGTATATGCACAGGGCTGACAACCTTGCCTAGTCTTATACGAAGTTAAGTTTTGTTGTTATTAAATTCAAATAAGTTGCCTTATTGGTAATGCATGAATAAAGGCATCGACAGTCGCCCAACTGCCGAGCAAGTGATTCCATTAAAATGCGCAAAGGCTACAAGACGAAACACTCACCGTGGTAAATATGTTTAAAATTCACACCAAAGCGCACCAGTTCTTGGCTGAACGGTACAACAATTGGCTGGCGGCGCAATCACGACACACTGTTGCACACCATGGCATCCTCCATATTCGACGTTGGTCCAAATATTGCAACCGCGCTGGATGTGATCGTCACCTCTGAATGGTCCATTTGCGCACCTGCAAAGCTGTTATTCGCCGACGACTGGAATGCCACAGCTGCAAATCTTCATCCCTGTTCTGAGGTGATGCCCACGCAACTACACGCGGCCGCTGATTGAAGTGTCCTGCGTCCCACTTCCTGTTGGCAAAATTATATCCAAATGCTGCAACCGCGCTAGATGCGATCGCCACCTCTGAATGGTCCGTCTGCGCACCTGCAAAGCTGCTATTCGCCGACGACTGGGATGCCACAGCCGCAAATCTTCATCTCTGCTGTGAGGCGATGCCCACGCAATTACATGCGGCCACTGATTGAAGTGTCCTGCGTCCTACTTCCTGTTGGCAAAATTATATGCAACCATCCTGGGTGCATATCCAGTCGGCGTTGACGGCTGCTGGCTATATCCAAAGGCCCTGCATTTATTTTAATTGAAATTGGTTAATTAAATTAAATGCGCAAAAGCTACAAGACGAAACACTCACCGTGGCTGGCGGCGCAACCATGACACACTGCTGTACACCATGGCATCCTCCAAACTCGTCGTTGGTCCAAATGCTGGGACCGCGCTGGATGTGCTCGCCAACTCTGAATTGTCCATATGCGCATCTGCTATTCGCCGACGACTGGGATGCCACAGCCGCAAATCTTCATCTCTGCTGTGAGGCGATGCCCACGCAATTACACGCGGCCACTGATTGAAGTGTCCTGCGTCCTACTTCCTGTTGGCAAAATTATATGCAACCATCCTGGGTGCATATCCAGTCGGCGTTGACGGCTGCTGGCTATATCCAAAGGCCCTGCATTTATTTTAATTGAAATTAATTAATTAAATTAAATGCGCAAAAGCTACAAGACGAAACACTCACCGTGGCTGGCGGCGCAACCATGACACACTGCTGTACACCATGGCATCCTCCAAACTCGTCGTTGGTCCAAATGCTGGGACCGCGCTGGATGTGCTCGCCAACTCTGAATTGTCCATATGCGCATCTGCTATTCGCCGACGACTGGGATGCCACAGCCGCAAATCTTCATCTCTGCTGTGAGGCGATGCCCACGCAATTACACGCGGCCACTGATTGAAGTGTCCTGCGTCCTACTTCCTGTTGGCAAAATTATATGCAACCATCCTGGGTGCATATCCAGTCGGCGTTGACGGCTGCTGGCTATATCCAAAGGCCCTGCATTTATTTTAATTGAAATTAATTAATTAAATTAAATGCGCAAAAGCTACAAGACGAAACACTCACCGTGGCTGGCGGCGCAACCATGACACACTGCTGTACACCATGGCATCCTCCAAACTCGTCGTTGGTCCAAATGCTGGGACCGCGCTGGATGTGCTCGCCAACTCTGAATTGTCCATATGCGCATCTGCTATTCGCCGACGACTGGGATGCCACAGCCGCAAATCTTCATCTCTGCTGTGAGGCGATGCCCACGCAACTACACGCGGCCACTGATTGAAGTGTCCTGCGTTCTACTTCCTGTTGGCAAATTATATGCAATCATCCTGGAAGCATATGCAGTCGGCGGAGATGGCTGCTTGGCTTTACCCTAAGGCCCTGCATTTATTTTGATTAAAATGGATTAATTGAATTAAATTCGCAAAAGCTGAAATACGACACACTCACCGTGGACGACACACTCACCGTGCGCAAGAAAGAAAAAAAAAACAAACGCTGTTTCGCTTCCTGCAAATATGCATTTCCATGCAATATCTGGCTGCTGACGTGATGCCGGGCACCTTAGCATCCTCCACATCCACCACTGGCCCAAATTTGGAGATTATGCACAATGGACCCGCCATCTGCAAATTGTGCTGCGCAAAGCTGCCATAAACCAACGAATAAGGAACTGCGGCAAACCTGAGTCGCTGCTGTCGAGGCGTGGCCCATGTGAACGCACGGATTGCTGCGCTGTGTGCCTTCCTCACGCAATGATTGCTTCCATGGCTGATGCGGATGCCCTTTCACAAAAATGTTGAGAGATTATTTTCCGGATTGCAAATCAATAGATGCTTGTTTACATTTGGATTTATCAAGTGTGACCAGCTGCGGCAATCTGGAAAATACCTACGAGAAAAAAACATCATTACTCAAATTGGAAACCTCCATTTGATCCAAATTGTTTGTAACCATCTTGGATGGCATCTGTTGCCGGCGGCGATGGCTGTATAGTTATACCCAACGGCCCTGCAATTTGTTGGATAAATTAACTCGCAAAAGAAAACTCCAAGACGACACACTCACCGTGCTTGAAATAAACATCAAAGTGCAACGGATCGTGCTGGACAGCACAGCGTTGGCTTGCAACATATGCAGGAGGGTTCTGGCGCTGAGTCGTTCCCCGCAAATTTGTGTAATTATGCGCTGTCTGCCTGCAAATACGATGTCTGTCTCCTTGGCATCCTCCACAATCGTCGCTGGACGGAAGTTGATGACCAGGCAGGGCGTGGCCGGCACCTGTGGAGTGCAAGGCGCGACGCAACTGTAAGGCTGCCACTCCCAAACGACGAAGGACTCATTGATGACTCAAAAGATGACCCAACCTGGAGGTGACTGCCTCTGATTGCGACTGCCGGAATCTAGCCACTAATTTGAAGAAAAGATTGTTATTGTTAATTATTTTTAGTTTATCATTTTTGGTTTGTTTACGTTTTTATGTTTTTGGGTTTGAGTGTGACCAAACCAACAAACTGCAAATGTTACCAAATCGCATTGCTGCGTTTTGGTATATGCACAGGGCTGACAACCTTGCCTAGTCTTATACGAAGTTAAGTTTTGTTGTTATTAAATTCAAATAAGTTGCCTTATTGGTAATGCATGAATAAAGGCATCGACAGTCGCCCAACTGCCGAGCAAGTGATTCCATTAAAAAATCGCTGCTGTCCCCAACAGCCTCAGTTGTGTCGACACGGCCATTTGGAGGATCATCAAGTGACGAGGACATCTTCAAATCAATGTTCGAATCGGTGCTCCAGAGGACCGCGGTGCCAAATAAATTAAAACTGCAAAGTCGACACACACACTTATTTGAAGAAAAAATGCTCGCGCCAAATCAGCCAACGATTAACGGAAGTAGGGGAAAGAACGCAACACTGCAAATTTCCCCTACTTCAAATGGCGCAATTTCCCCTTCGAAGGGGAAAGCAAACAAGCAAAGCACAATGACGGAAAGGGACGACGATAGTTGCGCGCGCAAACAACACAACGCGCAACTAAAACAAACGACGCTTGAATTTAAAAAATTGGCGCCAACATTGATTTCCCCTCCAACACATACAATATGGACAAATGCCCATCTAGACGGCACACACACAACACAAGCAACTTACCCACACACACAAAGGGAACATGAAACAAATGCCTACAATTTTGGCGCTCACCAGCAACAACAACACAACAACAATTCTACAACAACTAAGAGAATAAGTGACAACTCAAAACGCACACACACAGCAACACAATTAAACCAACAGCAGCAGCAACAATACAACTGCAACAACAACAACAACAATAACAACAACAAATTGACAACAATAACAGCAACTACAAGTGAAAACGCAAGTACAAATTTAACAGCACACACAACTAAAGCAAATACAAACATAGAACATTTAATAAATAATATCAATTCTGAGGCTGAGAAGTTGAAAAATAATTATTCGTCGAGAAGAAGCCTCATGCCATTGCTTTCGCAATCACCCCCAATGACGAGCGATGCGACAAAAACAAATGCTACCAACAGCAAGTTGGTACATAGTTGGCTTGAAGGAGTACCACCACCGATGCTTCCAAAAAAACGACCCAAACCTGCAAAAAGGATTGGTGACAAAGATGTTAATAAGTACATTACTCCGCTAAAAAGAAAATGTACAGACAATAATGATTCGGAAGATGATCTGCGCCCGCTGGATCAGC
>JAWNMN010001026.1:0-19103 GCA_035044025.1 Drosophila paracracens
TATAAATATATATATTGTAAACATTAGTGCCTGTTCTGTACTGATTTGGGTCTGTGTCTGCAGAAGGCAACTCGACTAGCTGTTGACTATCTTTTATCATTTTGATCAACTGGCAAACAAATGTCGAGTGACAGTGACAGCTAAATATGGAAAATTAAACATCTACGATGAGCAGTGAACAGCGTCAAGCTAATCGCCGTGGCTACAGTGATAAATTTATCGAATTGTGTAAATATTCATTGATGATAACGCGCCAGTTGCCGTCGTCTGTTTTCTGGTTTCTGTTTTGGGTTCGAGTGCTTCGCTTGCCCGACCAATCATTTTGTATATTTATCCTATGTGCTGATTGCATTTTTGTGTAAATTCTTGGCCCTGTCAATGCCACAATAATAATCAGCATTGCCAGCTCCTTTCGGTCAGATGACAGTGTGTTTGTTTACGCTCTTGGCAAAAGGCAAACAAAGCGACGACAACGGCGCATGCGCAACAGTTTTGGGCTTAGTGAGTTGCTGAATGAACCCAGAGTGCCCCCGTCCCTCTGTCCCTCTGTTCTTCCGTCCACCTGTCCCTTTGTCCGACGTCTCACCCGTCATTCATTCATATTTTGAGCGCATTTGTTTGGCATGCGGCATGCAGCAACTGGCATTTGCCGGCCTCCCCGGCTTGTTTGCATAAATGATAAATTGCTAATTGATAAATATGTTCTTGGCTGCAGCATTCTGTTTGTCATAGTTGCAGACACTTGGCCATTTCCTGAACAACTACAGTTCCTCTTAGTTATTATCATACTTTGGAAAAAAGGGTATACAAAAGTTATGCAAGGGTATGCAGCAGGCAGAAGGAAGCCTCTACGATCCCAAAGATAAAATATATATTCTTAATCAGCAATTGCAGTTGAGTCAATCTAAGAGCTATTATTTTCATATTATTATATATTATATATCGACTTATTACTGACCAACAAAACCAGAATAATATATTTAACTGCTGCGTTTAGGGTATCTCGTAGTCAAAATCACTTGATATACTTCAAACTTGTTTTCGCTTAGCGAATGTATCAACTTCTAAACACTTTCTTTAGTCTACTTCAGGCATCTTTAGTATTATTGGGTTGCTCTTTTCTCGCTCTCTCTCTCTCTCTCTCTCTCTCTCTCTCTCTCGCTGTCTCTCGGTCTCTCTTCTGTTTCTCTCTCGCATAAATTCAGTTTAACGCGTGCCATTCACAAAGTTTGCGACCGCACTTCAGAAACTTGCCTCTGCCCCCCTCATTCCCCCTCAACATAGCCTGCTGCCTTCCGCTTACATCAAATCAATTGGCGGACGAATGCATGGGCTCAAACGCTTCAAACTGCTTCAAAATGCGGCTCACGTACGCGTACATATATCAATTGTTGCTGCCAGCCAGCCAGCCAGCCAGCTCTAGGCAAATGATGGCCCAGCTTGGCTGACTGTTTGACTGTCTGTCTGTTGGTCTGTCTGACTGAGCGATTGACGGGTTGCCTGCGACGCGGCTTGGCTGTCTGTATGTCCCCCCTACATATAATATTGATTCTCTTTGCATATCTGCAGTTAGCTGTCTGCTTTGGCTGTTTGCAGACTTAATATTAATTCACTGCTAAATTTGATTTGCTGCATTTGTCTACTGTTCTATATAAGGCTTTAATTAAACATTAAAGCAATCCACACTCAACATTAACCCAATCTCAGTTATTCAGACTGAAACTATGAACAATGGACACTTTCGATGGGCTTCTTAGCTTTCAATTATATATTTTGAAAGTGTGTAAAAAATTTAAAAAAAAAAAAGTATTCAACTGCAGAAGGAAGACTTATAATATTAATCAGTTGAGTATTATTGTATTAATATTTTATTAAGTATTGAATCATAATTTAATATTAATAACAATAATATTCAACAGTTAAGTTTAGGGAATCTACTAATTGAACTTTTCATTTTTATTTTATTTTAATTTCTTTTAAACAAATCACACATTGAAGACTGAGCCATAATAATTTAATAAATGCCAAGCATTTATCAATCTTTTTTCAATTTCTATAACATTTGGCGTATTATTTCTGTATAAATGTTTCAACCTTTAAGAACTCATCGGGACCATTAACTCACTCGAGTATCTATCATGTCATTGCAGTACTAAAGCACAATCAATCTGGGGCGCCAAGCTACAAACCCATTGACAGCTGCTTAATAGAGAAGTTTCAAGTCAATCAACTCCACAACTGCGACCAGAACAGAACAGAGCAGACTGACCATAAAAACCTATCAAATGACCAGTTTGAGCTGCTTGCAGTGATTCCTAATGCAATTTTGTGCTCATCAATGGCAAGCAAGAGAGAGAGAGAGTGGGAGAGGGAGACAGACTGACTGGCAAGCTCAATACTGAATCCTGATATTCCTGCTGCTGAAGTTGCTGCTGCTGCTAATCCCTCAAGCGCATCAAACAGCAACTGCAAAATGTTGCAGCAAGTAAGTCAAAATTTTGTTCATTCTTTTTTGTTTTTCTCTTTTTTGCATGTATTTTTTTGAAAATACAACTGAAGCTCGTAAGAAAGGGCCAGGGGGAATAGGGGCTCAGTGCACTGCCCTGGCTTTTGGCCTGGTCTAAACTAAGCTCGTTGATGTGTTAATTGACCAAAATTTCGTACACACTCGCTGGGAGGCAGACACCGACACAGACACGAACCTAGATATATATAAATTTAGATACAGATATGCAGATACACACAGAGACAGCGTATCAGTTTGTAGCTGTGTGCACTGTATCTGAAACCGAAACTGAAACTGAAACTGATGTTTTGTAAAGCTTAATTAGAAATTCCATTTTTGGCTTTTGGGGGCATTACACGTAACGCGTTACCAATTATCGACTCGAGAACTGTTGCATGTCTGCCAACGATTGCCGCTGCCGCTGCCCCCGAGGGCTGCTGAAGCGTAAAGCTGCAACACGCCAATTAAAAATGCCTTTTGATGATGACATGAGCTCAGCACATACAAATTAAAACAAAACCAAAAAAAAATAGAAAAAAATAGGAGTAATAGCGAAAACAGGAATCAGAGTAGCTCCAACATTTACCTGGCCTTAACGGGTTAAGCTGACTAACGGGAAACGGACGGACGGTCGAACGCACTAACGGAATCGCCGCACGGTTGCACGTAGCTCTCTGCAGCGGAAATGCGTTTGCAAAATGGCGCCGACGTGCGTGCTAATGAACGCTCAGTTCCTGCAACTGCAACACGGACCAGCTGAATGGCAAACAAAATGATGCACCACCCAAACCCAGCCTCTATCCCCTCCCCCAACCACCAGCCTGCATTCACAAGCTGGCCAACTGTCCTGTTCCCGTTCATAGGCACGCCATCAATGTTAATTCGCCAATACAGCCTTGATGCTGTGGTTGTTGTTGTTTTTGTCTCTATTGAAAAATCACAGGCCTGAAATTGAACACATTTTGTCCATTTTGTGGTTTGTGCAACAGCAACAACAACACACCAGCAACAGCAGCAGCAGCAGACATAACATTTGGTATGTTGAATCAAGCAGCGGCTTTGTTTAGTATGCAAGACAGCAAAAATGTTAACGTCAATGTAAATCGCAAACGCACTGCTAAATTTATCAAGGGATCTGGTAGGGGCAGTGTGTCGGGTTGGGGGCAGCTGAATAATCACAGTCAACTGTCAAAACTTCAGTTGCATGAGCAGCATGATGAACAGCAGCAGTTGCAGAGGAAGAGGCAAAGGAATTAGCCAGTTGGAAGGTGGACTACATTGCCAAGAACAGAGCTGACATGCTTTGTCCAACGACTAACCGCTTAATGAAACTCTGATTTAATCATCATAAATTGGGAGAAATACTAAATATCAAATTTGAATATATTATATAAAATATGAAATTAATTTATAATTTGATGAAATCCCTAAAAAAAAATTATATAAATATATATATATATATACAAATTGAGCTAATGTATATCATCGATATAAATGTTTTATGGCCTGTAATATTACTGAGCTGATGCACTTTTGACTCCAACGGTTTAATATTTTTGGTATGATTGTGTTTTTCACAATCAATGCAGCAAATGTTGGACCAATTTAATTTTTTTACTTGTGATATATTAATAAATAAATACATTTTTTCCCAATTTGTAAGATGTGCCAAAGAATTGTTTCCATTTAATGCTTCCTTATACCGAATAATTAGTATGAGCACAACACATGTCGTTCACTTTAGTATCTCTGTCTCATATTTCAACTTATATAGGTGCGTATCACGACTTCCGCTCGGTTCTGTCTCGGGGCGTCTCAAGGCGTGTGCCGGCCATTTATGAGGCCAATGTTTGGCGTTCCCTTGCCAGCAACAGTTTCGAAAATTTAAATATTTTTACAGTAAAGCATGTAATGTAACGACTTGGCCGACACCTTGGTGCAACAGCGTCGCTCCAAATGGGGCGCAGCTGTCGTAAAAGCTGAGGAAGCAGCTTGTTGCAGCAGCAGCATTACATTAATGCGTATTTTTGCAATTAAATAAAAATATCGTAAAAAACGGCTCGCAACTTTAACGACGGTGTCGGGGGCGAGATACACTTAACCCTCTCGATAGGTGTCAGAAATGTGCGTTGCAAATGCCTAATTAGAAATTCATAAAAAAACGCTCCAAACGAAAACTGGCCAAGAACGTGACGCTGTAAAACGCTCATAAAATTATTGAAAAATTCCCAAAGCTGACAGCAAACAATATACATACGAGTATGTATAAATAAATGTGTATGTATGTATTTATATATATACGTTGGGACTATTCTAAAGTGCAGTCAGGCGTGGCTTCTATTGCACAATGGGCCATAAATTTAATACACAAATTGTCAATGCACGTCTCGATAATAACTGAGAGCTGTATAAAAATGCTACGCAGGATGTCGAAATGGCGAGTTGACTCAAATCGTTGATGATGACGACGTGGCGATGGCTTCAAGTGGCCAACGAGACGGCGGACACGATTCGAGAGTTGCCTTTTGGCTAATTTTGTTATTTTTTCTTTGCTTTGTTTTGTTTTGTTTTGTGTTGTTTTGCTTATACATATCCAATGATAAACAACTAAAACAACTGCAACAACAACAACAAATTGTTTTCATTTGCTGTTATTTTTGTATAATTTTTCAATTGAAGTCACTTTGTTTATGAGATGTGCGTTTGCAGTCTTAAGTTGAGTTTCTTGCTGTTGTTGTTGCTGCTGCTGCATGCCGCGTGAGGTCAGTTTCTGTGAATTGTCAAATATGTTATGTATGTTCTACTAGGAGGTCTATGGAAAAACTAGGAAGTCAACAGGCAAAGTTTTTTTTAGCGCACAACTTTGAGTGAGTTTTGAAGTAAACAAAACGAAAGGGCGGCCAACTTGACTTATCTTTAGCTATATGGCATATCTTTAGATATGAATAATAGAATGGATTTGCATTGAAATTCCATTTCATCTTAGAAACAACTGTGTACCAGTTTAAATATGTATGTGTAAGTGGCCATAGCTTTAATTTATACACTCAGAAGATAAATTGATGAAATTTAGAGCTCGCCTTATGATTCCACAGAGCATATTTTTAATACAGAATATTGTTTACATCTGAAAAAAGACTATTAATGTAAGATTTAGAAAAAATCTTATTTCGATCAATTCATCAGCAGTTAAGTATATTTTTTATATATTTTATTTAATAAGACTTGCAAAAATGATCACTCTTCCCGGGCTAAGATAGAACTCATCGTTAATATAAACAACTCAAATATTTTCTCCATTAATAATGAGTCACTTATGATTCACTTAAGCCTGCTAAGAACATAATTAAATTATAAAGTGTTCGCCAGACACAAAAGAACCCATCAAATAGTTCGTACAGATTCAAGCGTATTAGTCGCTTCTACTCGGTTTACTCTAACTCTTCTACTTTCATTTGACTCATCAGTTTTATTACCATAATCAAATAAAATTTTTGTATTTAGTTTTCCAACCACTGCCTTTACTCCGCATTCAATTATGTAAGTTACTAACTAACTATAATTCACATGACAAAGCGAAAAGCCTCGTAGTCCTCCCATTAGTAGTTAATTAATTAACTTACTCCACTCACTGGCAGCATTTGCCCGCTCGGACGCCTAAAAGTCGACATTAAAATTAACCAGCCAGTCAGCCATGGAGCTTGTGGAGCACAAACAGACAGAGAGAGAGAGAGAGAGAGAAGGCTACTCGAAAGGGAGTAGAGGTAACCAGGTAACCGAACAACGCTAAACAACAATGCCACCGCAAAACATAATATGTAATATGTAAATGCATTGTGCGCCCATTTTCTCTGTGTAAACTAAACAAATTACAAACTTATTTGCAGTCTCAAACAACACACAAAAACTAACGAAAATACCAACAATCTGTAAAGTTCAGTTAACGGGAGTGTTCGACTTACAGATATACTGATTTCATTCCTAAAGATTGATATAAAAATACTCCTCCAGCTATTTTAACTTACTAGAATACGGCTACAAAAGCTGCTCAATTATTTATATATTTAAAAAAATATATTAATGAATTATTTGTATGTTTTAGGTTGTTCAATTCAGATAGTCTGGCTTAAAATATCCAAAGTTCCCTATGTTCTGAATAAATGTGAACAGGGTATAAAAACATAAAAAAAAAAACTGAAATTAACATCCAACGCATGGACGAAGCTGAAGCGACCGCGTCAGCACGCCATCAACCGCAGCAGCAACAACAATATAAAATAAAAACATTACAACAACAACAATGCAATACCCGCTGAATATCAACCCCACTTCCCCGCCCCTCCCCCTCGCTTAGGTGCACTTCATTTATTACATTCCATTTATGCAATTGCGCCAAAATCCATGTTTGCGGTTAATGGAAAAATTATTTATTTAAATAAATGTATTCGACACGAGCAAAATGGGCAGTGAGACTGAGCGAGATAGAAGGATTCCCGTGAGTGTTGTGTGTGTTTGTTTGGTGTGTACTCGAATAGTTGCTGACATCAACACACACCAACTGTTGGCGTCTCTGTGTTGCAGTTAAACCGGAGCCGTCCGGTCTTAGCAGCCATGGTGAAACTTTAGGCAGGCTCCGCATTAGTTCGCCAATTGGCTTTTATAATACTTTGGAAGACTGAAAGGCGGTACGGATATGAGGTACATTTTATTTGGCAAGTCTGGAAGAAAAAAAGAGAGTAAAACATGACAAAAACAAGCCAAGTTCAAAAGGTTTTTAATAGCCAGATAGTATCTTTTAGTCTTAAATTAATAATTTAAATATGTAATAAGTGCATTTAAAAAGAGTTAATTAAAAGTTAAATGTAAATTTATGTAAAAACTAAGTCTTGAAACACTTTTGAAAATCCAAAAGTTTGCCGATAGTTCTTGAAAGGCTTCTCTTACATAAAAAAATGTGTTTTTTAAATTTGAGGAAACTTTACGCTAATTGCAAAACTTTTCAACATTTTCTTACTGGGCTTAATTTGTCCTCAATCTAGTCATGGCCATTTAGTCATTCCATCAAAAACAACAAAAAATATTGCTTGGGCCAAAAGCGAAGCATAATTTTGTGGGCATTAATAAGAAAATGAAGTGAAATTAATTTGACAGCGGGTGTAGAAAGAAGTCGCCTGAAAAACATAATGAAAACATATTATTTGACGTTAATTTTCGGCAGCGACAAGCATATTAAAATGTATGGGTAAGTAAATGCTAAAGATGATGATAATAATCATTTGCATATGGACCCAAGGCCCCCTGTTTTGACAGACTCATTACAAATTCCCACAATTATATGCGAGAGAGCTGAAAGCAAAAGTTTTTGGGCGGCAAAAAACCAAGTTAAAAAGAAAGAAACAGCTGCCACTGCCACGCCCACTCGGCTGACCCATTTGAGCAGCACGACGGCAAATGAAGAGCTTAGTTTTAATTAAATTCACAGTGTTGCGCAAAAGCGCTCAGATTTATTAGAAGGCAACGCCGCTATCTAGCAGACTCCCCAGACGCATTCTTCCCCGTCCCGACCCGACCGCACTTGCCACCAGTCGCTGTCAGCGACAACGCCTCTTTGTCAATGTCAATTGTTGTGTTTGGCATCGTTATTCTTCATATGCAGCCTCGCTATTTAAGTCGTTGTTGCTGTTGTTGTTTGAGTGCGTTTTAATGAATTTGTTTGCCGTTGCTCAAAATTATTCTCATTTTGAAGCGTTTGCTGCTCGCAAATTGTAAAAAATTGCCAGTTCGTTGACATTTTGCTGCTGCTCGACTCTTTCTCTCGTCACAGTGATGAAAT
Organism: Drosophila paracracens; assembly: GCA_035044025.1. NCBI lineage: Eukaryota > Metazoa > Arthropoda > Insecta > Diptera > Drosophilidae > Drosophila > Drosophila paracracens. The sequence goes on from JAWNMN010001026.1 coordinate 8,340, forward strand.
TGCGTGGGAAAACAACATCAAAGCGACCAGAACAGGCACCAGGCAGTGACCACTGAGCAGTTCCCTAAGGAACAGCGTACGAGTGGACATATATCTTACGACACAAGGCGTGGCAAACTTTCAAGACTAAGCATGTATTTAATAATTCTTTAACAATTTAAAAATATTCTTTTAATCACCAAAGGAGACTTGAAACTAATATACAAAGACTCTGAAAGTAAAGTAAATATTCTGTGAGGGGATATTAAAAGGTTATCAGGAAACTTTTATTGCTGTTGTGCAATTGGCCGCAGTTATGATATAATTTTGTGGAGAAATTATGAAAAAAAGATGAAAAAATATCGAAAGGTAATTAATAATGTAGTGTGATATGTTTTTGTTGAATAGCTACGCAAATTATTTGAAAATGTGTAGGAAAATAATTAAAATTAAATAATATTAAAGCGCTACCAAAATCACTTGTTATCTTGTTGGTTTCGTATATAAAAAAAAGCTTAAGTTAGTGGAACAAGGAAAGCTAGACTGCAAAGAGCAAAGGGAAGGCATGACATTTCTTGCTGCATTGTTGGGAAAGCACATTTCACATTTTGCAGTTGATCAGTGATGCGGAAACAATTCGCCCCAATTCAAATTAGTCAAATATTAGAAACTTGCGTTTTGCTTCCATGTATCCGACTTTTTAAAATGCAATCTCATGCAACTGCAGTCAACCGCAAAGCAACAGAAAAAAAAAAAAAATCAGTTGGACAACTTTTGCATGCCACATGAAATGGGAAATGGGAAATGGGTGACTGGAGTGGCAGACAACAAGCTGCAACTGTCAAAAATGCTGGGCGAACTCTTTTCGGAATGCATTGGCAAGTAGAAGTATTCATGCACTCCTCAGTTACTGGCATTTACATTTGACATTTGCATAGTTTACTATGCATTTTTATTGGTTAACATAGCCCAGGAATGGTACGACTACACTCATCTCCATTTGAGTGCTGCCACATATAAAAATTCCATTTAACAGCTTAAATTGCGAAGCCGCAGAGATGTCCAGGTGTCCAGATGGCGCTAAGCCCGCAGTTGTGGGTATGCTGTAATCTGTGATGTAGTCATCATCAGCCCGGAGGTGGAAGTCAGCATTTCGAATTGAATTAGTTTTGATTTACGAAACTGTTGCAGTGCTAGAAAGTGTTGCATACTTTGTTGCGGGCTTTCACCTCACTTTGCGGTCTCTCTTGTCATTTAGCATTGCAAATGAACAGTGTATGACAGAGAGCGGGAGGAGAGTCTTTCTTTTTGTATATGGATGGCCTAATGATGCTGCCACTTGACAGGCCGTTATGTGAAAGCGGCCGGCACACACTTCACAAATGTCAAGTTGAGTATCTGCCGCATCCCGATCCAATTCGGTGCGAGGCCCGCACACAGCACACAGACATCTGCCCATAAATATTTAAGCCGAATGCGTTTTCATTCTGCACAACGGTGCAGACACATGCCAAATAAAACAAACTGTCAATGAAAATTCGCTCTCTGTGCGAAAAAGTGAAACAAAGCGACGACCGCCAGTCGCCAGTCGCCATTTTGTCGGCACACGATGCGTATGAATAATTTATTTAATGAACTTGTACCGAACTGTGGCTGCCACCATGTCCACAGAATAGCATACGAATACAAATAAAAATACAAATGCGAATGTGAATCCGAATACGAATACGAATACAACTACGAATACGACTACTACAAGTATCTTCAAGTTTCTTTGCTGGAGTATCTTTGCGAATGCTTCTGCTGCAGACATGTTATAAAGTACTTTTGTTTTTCTTTTGTTTCGAACGATTTGTTGCCGTCGAGCATTTACGTTTCGATAGTTGCTTTCATTTTATTTTGTTTTTCTGACAGCTTAACCTGCGCACTGCCATGAGGGTTGCCTCAGAAAGTTCTTGAAATGAGTGATTTCAAATTTGTTTATTAGTCGTGTGTAAGATCAGCTTTAAATTTGTAGTTAAAATTATCATCAATTTGGCATTGTACATAAGTATGAGGGATTTTATAAAAACAAATATTTTCAGTTAGTAAAATTATTCACCAAAAAGTAAGTAATTAATTTATAAAGCTCCACTGAGTATAAAATGTGAGTACTGCAAGCAAGTTTGAGATTGCAAGATGGTTTGACAAAGAAAAAATATTTTAAAATCTATAATAAGAAACCGTTCGTCGAGAAATTACCATGATAATTACAATGTTCATTTATATTACGATTATTGTTCCGTAAGCTGCAAGTACACACTTACAATTTGCTGTGTAACTCACCATGTACAGACAGTTTAAGACAATCCTAATGCTAAGAATCTATAATAAGTTTCGTTTGAATTATATTTTGTTGTCTATTAATAATATGATAGTTTTATTAATTTGATAAATTTAATTATGCTTGTTCTGAAGTGATTGAACTTCAAGATATTTAATAATTATGCAGAAATATCATTTCTTTTTTATTGTTCCTGGTAGTTGATTCCACGAGCGCACAGCACAGATAAAAAAAAGATAAGATCAGATTTGCTTCTTCTTCTTCTGCAGAAACAAAATTAACATTTTCTTGATGCTCGCATTTGCAAATCAACCCTCGCCTAAATCCAATATGAGCTCTGTGCACGGCGTTGTATTTTTCTTGTGCTGGTAATTCAAATTATTTATTTATGGTTCATTTGCGAGTTGGCATTCAAAGCTGTAATGTGCCACGGACTGCTGGCTGGCTGGCAAGTTATGTACATCCGTATGTATGAGACTAAGTATAGCGACAAATTGACTTTGGGCGGGGCCAAGGGAGTCAAGCAGTCAATTGGCAGCTAGCTAACCGGCTAACTGGCTTGGCTAACTGGCTAACAACTTGGCAGACAGTGAGAATCTTTCAATTAAGCAGCACGTCCAACTCGAAGGTAAGTGAGCATTAAACAATACGAAAAGTAAGTTGTACTTGCCTTACTGCTCAGGACTTTCTTGGCAATTTAAATTACAACATCAGAGACCTTTTGGATAGTTGACAATTATGCAAGCAACCGCAGGTCAGATTGCTAATAATAATGCCCAGCTCAAAGCAATCCACTTAATTTAAAATTTTTCAAGATCCACTGCTGTAAAACACACAAAACCACATACCGAAGGAGCTGCTACAAACTCGGCAGCAATTTGCAGGGTCCAAGTCCAGTGTGATATAATAGGCGCAAGGCAGCTGCCACTTGATTTGATAGCTGTAGATACTTTTGTATCTACTAATACTACTACTACAACTGTGAAGTTGCAAACAACATGATGTCACACTTCAAGATGCTTCACAAAAATGCTGAAGCACACAAGGTGGCGATTAGATATTCCAAAGACATCTTTTGTCTACGGCATTTGCTTATTTTGTTTTAAGCTTTCGTCCTGTCAAATGTATCTGCAGCTGCAGCACTTCATTATCATCAATTTTATAGCACTCGATGTATCTATACTATGTCTCTGCATTGTGTGCGCTCCTGCCAATGACAGCCTCAAGTGTCAGGCAATATTTTGGCATATTAAATTTCATTTTCAATATGCAGCAACTGCTTCCACCTAAAAGTCAAGTATGCTTTTGGTGTGGTATTTACGAATGATACTCCAAGGACAGTTAATCAAGTATGCACTTTCTGTCTCGCTCCTACTTTTCATCAACATCGGTTTGCTAAAAATAAAAATTCAAATATTTCACATTAGGATAAAGTCATCAAACAACTTATCCAATGCCCATCTGATACCACTGACGATTGAATAATTCAACTGAAATATCAAAACACTTTTGTAATTTCCTATTTTCTGTCACCAAATTGAATCAGCTGTTTCCATGGCTGCCCCTTGTTGTGATTTTATTGCATATAGCGCTGACACTCGCTAAATGGGAACTATTCTAGTTATTCACTTACATGTATCTTAAGTTAAATTATTTGAATTTTATTACAAACAACAATTGGAAGTCAAGCGTAGAAAAAAAAGAGCTTAAAAAATAGAACAATGTACTTTTGGTCTCCAAAACCTTCGATTCAAATTACTTGTATTTATGGTCAAGAATTTCTTGTAAATTAATAATCAGAAAAATATATGTTTAGATGGTGATTGATATTATGTTGTCAACTATTCCAAGTTGCAATGCTAATGTTAGTACATGTATTATGTGATTCTATTACACTTAATGATGGCTAAGATTCTTCATCCAATTTGAGCAGAATTTCTGGGTAAAAAAATGTTTCTATTATTAGATTTCTCTCATTCGTAACGAGACTCTTCCAACTCAGTGTCTTCACAACGCTATCAGCATTATCTTTAATAAATTGAATTGCCCGTGACTTAAGTCTTTCCTCCGAATATAGATCCGCCAACTTTAACGTCAGGGCTGCTTTTTCAGTAGACAAATTGTTGCTTAAGGACATCAAGCAGCTTGCCTTCAGCCGGTCGAGATCGTATTTGTCGGCAGCCGACAGTAGATCTTCAGTCATATCTTCCAACTTCGGAATACATCCCGTGTAAATGAAACGCAGCATCTCAATGACAACATCGGATTTCAAGTCGTCAATTTTGACGCAATTCTGCTGACTCTCCTCCAATGGATGCTTAAACATGGCCGCAAAAACTTTGCTGCGTGCTGCGTGCGAAAAATAATCGGTTGGTATCAAGTCCCCATTCGGTATCTCATTACCACTCACCTGATAAAATTATCTTATGAGCCGGTATCTTATTGCCGTCGCTTGTTTCAATTGTGACATCAGATAACTCCTCTGTATTGAACAAATTGCCAATATGTGATACTAATTTGCAATCGGGAACTGGGATCGTAGTGTTTATATTTGTGTACACAGGCTTAAGCACCATAGTGATACAACAGCGAATTCGAAGCGATTCATCCGGTCCTTCAAATGCATTTTCCAAGTTCCCGATATAGAAAAATGTACTGTTAGGCAAAAAAATATTGTCATGTTTTTCTATTCCTTTTCCCAAAGAAATGGTAACGCGGCCCTTGTATTCAGTGCCTTTTGGGCAAAACGGTTCTAAGTCCAGTTTATAGCCGTGGTGATAGTTTTTTCCAAGAAATTTTAAATTAAACTTTAAGTTACTATCTTCTGCGGCTGCAAACGTCGTAGATGCGACGTTTTGAACTAAACCTAATTGATCTAGCAATGTAAATTTTTCGATGAGCCACGTGTGGGAAATGTTGATGAATTTACACTGTGTCTGACTGAAACTTTCTTGGACATTATTCATTTCAATGGTGTTCACTTTTTTATCGGTCATCTTGATGTCAATGAGATTCTAGATTTCGCTCCTTTTCGTTTATTGATGGTTTTCTGGAATATTTATTAACTTAAAAATTCACTTCCAATTGTATTAAATGCTGTCAGCTCAGAGTTGCACATAGGCGAGGCGATTGTTACGCTCTGGCTCTTATCGATAGTTATGCTGGTGATCGCTTATCGAATGCCAGCAATTGAATATCAATATTTATTTACGATTAATGTTAAATATTATGTATCTTCTGAATATGGTAACATTGGACTGCAACAGCTGAGTGCACAAGCACCACTCATCGCCATGCACCGCTGCATAGTTGCGACGCAGTGACCGATACAAATTATCTAAGTTCGATTGCCAAATAATATCAGTACATTGTATTCCAAAAACTTCAATAACTTCTATATGATGAGCTGATAATCTTACAGATCACTGTCGATATACATATGGACTTGCCTACAAGGGAATTTATTATTTGGCAATTCGAAGGCAACTGTCTGAATTTACTTTCCTTTCGATAAACAATATTTCGTGACGGTTTTCGACACGGAGTGAACGATCCTCATTGTTCCGATCTTTTTTGTCTTTAAGTGCCCCACTTTGGCATTAATCTTTAGCCATAAATTGCCAATACCTTTTGTTGTTTCTGTTGATTGCTGAGAGCGCGAAGCGTTTCTTGGAAATCAAAGACTTGGTTTGCGTGAACAACGATGAGTCAGAGTCATGTTTTCCTCAGACTGTGTTCGTTGGGGTCACTCACCGCAGCACTTTAGCTGCAACCCACATAGCTCATCAATTGATGCACCGTCCGTGATATTTTCACATGCAGCGCACAGCAACAAATCATTAAAAATGCATTTTCAATTTCGTCGCAAGTACCACAGCGAGAAAAGCATCCAAAAATCCAACACAAAAAAAGCAGAAAACACAAAACGAAAAAGTAAATAAAACAAAGGACAAGCTGGGAAACAAACTCGATGCGCTTGTCATTGTCGTTGGCGTTTCGTATTTTGTTGCAAATAAAAAGTAGCAACAACTTGCCACCATTTTGGATTGAGACTGTCAGCTGTACTGCACATAAATATGTAGATGCAGCCACGACCACTCTGCACTCTTCGTTCTGCGCTCCTCCTCCTCTGCTGGATGCCGAGGCATCAAGAGTCGGGTTGGGAGCTCAGGAATTGGGAATATGATGGGGATTCAGTGTAACTATTGTTACCGCATGATGATTGATAAAAATTTAGATCAGCCTTTTGAAAAAAAAACTAAAGATAATGTAACCGACTTTTAAAAACTTAAACTCATGTAGTTTTGTCAAATATTAAAGTTTACAGAAATTTTGTTAATTGAGTTGAAATTGAGCTTATTAATAAACCAATTAAAATAGTCTGTAGAAAGTAGGTAATTAGTGAACAATTGTAATTTGTTATATAATATCAATTTAAATTACTTTTTACTCACCTTAAAAAAGGAAAGCTTACAATTTAACAATGAATTATTTCTGAAAATTACAATAAAAAAAAAAGAGATATAATCTGATATTTTGCTGTTTCTTGCTTGTTTCTTTTAAACTTTTAAAATCAAAATATTTACAATCACCAGCTCAGCCGTATTCTAAATACCAGCAGCTCATTTTCGCGCTCAACAGATTCGCATCGTGTCGAAGTTTGCTTGTCCAGCTGTCCGCCCAGTTATGCCTCGGAGCGTCTGCTTCTCACACTGCCTTCAGGAGCCGAGACTCGTTCGGGGATCAGAGACCAGCACCAATTGAGAGTTGGAACGGTTTTGTTGTTCGCGCTTGTCGTTTTGCTCACAGTAAACATTCGCACGTTTTGCGTTAAATTCTTTTCGTTTTCGTTTTTTTTTTCTTTTTCTTTATTTCATTTAGTATACCCTTGCCGAGGATATAATAATTTTCTCTGCAAGTATGTGCTGAAGCGAAGCAGAAAATTTTTATTAAACTATTTATCAAGAATAATTGTGAGCAAAGGACTACCAGAAGATTCGGTTTGTTTTATTGTAAATCATTAGACATGTCTCATGCCTTGTCTACATGTCTGCAAAGGGTATTTAATAGTCAGCACAATAACGGTTTCTTTTTTTTTTTTTAATTCAGTTTGGTTACTGCGCAGATGCGCCTGACTGTGAGTCTGCTCGATTATGAGGGCGAGCTGTGAGTGGATCTGGGTCTTGTTATTTCATCAGCGTGCAATCAAATGATCGAGAGCAGCAGAAAATAAAACAAAGTTTCCGCGAAACGAGCGACGGTGACAGGAAACTGGTTTAATTGGTTGAGAACGATGCGAGACGGCCCTCACTGGGGAATTGCACTTGCCAAAGTCAACTGTGGATCTTTGCCATTGTTTGCTGCCGCTGCCGCTAAGAATTGGCAATGACATTCAGGGCGTGGCACTTAGCAAGCACTTCATTTGGCAGACTCCATTCGCTTAGCTCCACCCCCGTGTCCGTCGTGAATCACATGAATATCGCGGCTCATCGAACTGTGCACGAGTTCAATTCAATTCAATTAGCAGCATATTTTAAATAGCCCAAGCCACAACAGATACAAAGCTGCAAATACAGATACAGCTACAGATTCAGCAACAGATCCGCAGATAGCGGCAATTTATGAGCCCAGGCCACTGCCAGCATGTGGTACCCGCCCCCTACTCTCCGCAGACTCCACTCCTTCCCAGTTCCCCAGGCATGTTTTGACAACACACACAAGCAAAAAAAAAAACAACAACAAAAAACCAACAAAAAAACCGACACCCGCTGTTCACACTCCATGCCTTGCAGTCTTGAGATGCCTACACTCTGAATGGACAGCTGGAGGGGGCAAGGGGCGAGGGCAGCGATGTTTGGCTCCGATTCATGTGGCGTGGCGTCGAAATGATTTCAAAGTTGGCGTGTGTGAAGATTCCGCAACAACGTTGTCAATTGCACTGAAACCCAGAGCCCGCACTTTGTCCTATTAAGAAACCGCAGCATTGGATAAGTATAAAGTATAAATATATAACAAATTTATTTATTAATTAAAAACATTTCACGTACTAAATCAGCTTGATACGCTAAAAGTGGATATTAAGCGATTGTATAGACTAGGATTAATATTAAAATGTTACTGTTTTCTTTGAGCTGCTGTTTTTTTATTCCATTTGCCAACTTGTCAGTTTAGAATTTGTCAAAATAGGCCTGATAGTCTATGATATTGTAGTCATTACTGTCCTTTTACATGTATGATTGATACTGAATATCGGCATCGCATGTATCAAAATAACTTACATCTCTAGTTGTGAACAGTAGATCCAATTTCTCAATCGATTGTCGAACCATTACAATTTTCCATTGTCTTATAAAAAGTATGAAACGGGAACTTCCCGCAAGAAGGCATTGCTAGTTAAATCTATAAAAAGCGACGTGATGCTGATATCAAAATATTACATCAGTTCAATATTATTGTTTCCTAGTGTTAATTTGCTCTCTAAATTGTGAATTGCTTTCGATGCGAGCTTTTCTGCGACTTCTGCCATGCCTCCATGCCTCGAGACACTCAATGAACTTGGGTAGCCGACGAATCTTGGCAATCGTTAGCTGTTTTCACTGCATCCATTTAATTGCACACAACAATAGCAGCAGCAGCAGCAACAGCAGCAACAACTTTATATCATTAATGCAATCAATTTAAGCTGTCACACACACATCGCACACACGCACACCAAACGACAGGTGGCGCCAGCGCCCTAGTTGCTTGGCTTCTTATGCTCAATTACACGGCCCCGCCTTCTGTTTGTTGCCCTCTTCGTCTTTTGTTGGCGGCACTCTGTCAATCTGCAGTTGTTTTTCTCGTCTTGGGCTCTTTGTTGAGCTGAGCTCCTCAACGCTCGCCAGACACGCGCTCGTCTTATCGATTATGTTGCCATGGCTGCCAGCCACTTGCTGTGTTTTGCATGTAAAACATGTAATTTGTCATTTAGCACAGAGAATATCCGCCCCTGCCCTTGCCACGCCCCGTGCACAATTAGCCTATACTCTGACAATATTGCATCTAGCGCTGACACACGCTGAATAGAAACTATTCACATACATATTTCTTAAGTTAAATTATTTGTATTTTATTAAAAAAAACAAGTTAAAAAAAAAAATGCTTTTAGAAAGGAAAACTATGTACTTTTGGTCTCCAAAACCTTCGATTCAAATTACTTGTATTTAAGGTCAAGAATTTCTTGTAAATTAGATGGAGATTGATATTATGTTGTCACCTATTCCAAGTTGCAATGGTAATGTTAGTACATATGTATTATGTGTTTCTTTTTTTTTTTTTCGCAACGCTATCAGCATTATCTTTAATAAATTGAATTGCCCGTGACTTAAGTCTTTCCTCCGAATATAGATCCGCCAACTTTAACGTCAGGGCTGCTTTTTCAGTAGACAAATTGTTGCTTAAGGACATCAAGCAGCTTGCCTTCAGCCGGTCGAGATCGTATTTGTCGGCAGCCGACAGTAGATCTTCAGTCATATCTTCCAACTTCGGAATACATCCCGTGTAAATGAAACGCAGCATCTCAATGACAACATCGGATTTCAAGTCGTCAATTTTGACGCAATTCTGCTGACTCTCCTCCAATGGATGCCTAAACATGGCGGCAAAAACTTTGCTGCGTGCTGCGTGCGAAAAATAATCGGTTGGTATCAAGTCCCCATTCGGTATCTCATTACCACTCACCTGACAAAATTATCTTATGAGACGGTATCTTATTGCCGTCGCTTGTTTCAATTGTGACATCAGATAACTCCTCTGTATTGAACAAATTGCCAATATGTGATACTAATTTGCAATCGGGAACTGGGATCGTAGTGTTTATATTTGTATGCATCAACATAGTGATACAACAGCGAATTCGAAGCGATCCATCCGGTCCTTCAAATGCATTTTCCAAGTCACCCAAATGGATATATACAATGTAAGGCACACAAATAACGCCATGTTTTTCTATTCCGTTTCGCAAATAAATGGTAATCCGACCCTTGCACTTAAGGCCTTTTGGGCAACAGGGATCTAAGAGCAGTCCGTAGCCGTTTTCAAAGTGTTTTTCACAAAATTTTAACCTAAACTTTATATCACTATCTTCTGCGGCTGCAAACGTAGATGTGAGCTCCTGAATTAAATCTAATTGATCTACCGATGTAAATTTTTCGATGAGCCACGTGTGGGAAATGTTGATGAATTTACACTGTGTCTGACTGAAACTTTCTTTGGCATTATCCATTTCAATGATGTTCACTTTTTTATCGGTCATCTTGATGTCAATGAGATTCTAGATTTCGCTACTTTTCACTTAGTGATGGTTTTCTGGAATATTTATTAACTTAGAAATTCACTTCCAATTGTAATAGTTGCTGTCAGCACAGAGTTGCACATGGGCGAGGCGATAGTTAGGCTCTGGCTCTTATCGATAGTTATGCTGG
>JAWNMN010001028.1:0-13456 GCA_035044025.1 Drosophila paracracens
TCTTCTAAGAATCATTTCGAATAACAGAAATGATATGCTAATGAAAGAGACACTTATAAAACACAGCTAATGTAATATGCATTTGGAATACGTAATAAGAGTTAGGATCTCTAAAGGATTAGAAATAAAATCAGTTAGATGATGAGATATGATGAGCAGTATTTATACAGTTACTCAAGTTCACTCACTTGGAATAACATACAAATAGGTGCTGGTAAAATAAAATGAGCAGGTCTAAGGTCTAAGGCGAAACTAAACCACTTAAGTGCTACGCTTAGTATATCAATCTGATCTCTCGGGACTGGACATGGGATAGCCGCCAAAGGTGACCTCCTTGGGCACGTAGGAGTTTGGAGCGGCCAACGTTTCCTCGCTGCGTCGCTTTTGCTCCCGCTGGCTGCCAAAGCGCTTGTTGCGCTTCATGTTCGTGAATCTCACATAGATATTGCCCCGACGCTCCGTGCGATAGAAGCACAGCTGCTCTTTGGGGAACAGCTGCAGGATCTCGCGCTCCAACAGATGACTCCGCTGCAGCGTCAAATGCAATCGATTGTCCTCGTAGTAGCTGCAGATGAGCTGAATGAGCAGCAGCCGCTGCACTGCATCCAGCTGCTCACTCTGCCCGAGACGCTGCAGCAGAGATAGCGCCTTCGCTGGTGAGGCATGCAGTATGGAGAGCACAGTGACGGCGCTCTCCTCACTGCCCACCTCCGGTTCGGCTAATTCTGGCTTGATCAGATCCTCCGTAACGAGTTCCGTGGGCACCAGTTCACTGTGATCGCTCAAGGGCAGGGGGACATTGAATGACGACCCATCCCCAATCTCATTCAGCGAGACAAACGGCTCGGAGGGCAGCTGCTTGGAGGCATCGTCCAGCAGATCGGGCTTGGAGAGGCTCTTCGTGTGGTGCTGCAATTCCATGGCGGAGCAGTGGCAGCCGTTGCAATGCACATTGTTGCTGTTGCCGCTGCACGAACGCTCCTCCCCCAGAGGAACATGCAGCGGCACATTCAGCCAGCGGCGCCAGCTCGAACCGTATCAGTGTCCCATATCGAAAATTGCGCAGCAGATCGTTCAGATGATGACGCTTTAGCATCTGCAGCTCCTGCGTATTGATTGCCTCCTCTTGCAAATATGGCAACAGCTCGCAGACGTTCCAAGACTTAAGCAGCTGAGCCAGCTCCTCGTATTCGCTGCTTTTTGGCAAATTGTCTAAATACATCATTTTGAGTGCATGTGTGTGTGTTTGTAGGTTAGTTTGTATGTACGTTTCATACGGGGCCTACAACCGGGCGTACATCCTTTCGTCACGAACGAAACAGCGGCACTGAATTTTGCAACAAGCGCGTAGCGCGTACATATCCTCTATATGCTCTATACCAGGGCTGGCACAAAACGCAACCAACACACACACACACACACATAGCGAGTCTATTTATGTATTTCGTCGTTGTTTGTATTCGACTGTGTACATAAATACATACATACATAGTACAGTCATGCCATCGTTGTTTCATCGTTTCGTCTTTTCGTCGTTTCGTTGCTTGTGTTTCGTCGAACGCTGTTCGCGTTTTCGTAGTCGTTGCTCGTTGTCGTCTTCATCGCTTACATACATAAATACACATACATACTTGTATGCATACCAGTGACGCAGTTCAACAGGGTGTCCAGCTTTGCTTTACTGGGTAACTATTTTCACATTTGAAATGGAAGAAGACAAATGAACTAAACACTGTTGCTTGAGAGCACCAAAAACTCCGGCAACGCTCGCCGAGTGCTGAGAGTTATAAATTGGAAATTGATTGTTGTCCGATCGTCGCCGCTCAAATGCTGAAAAGTTGTGTGAGGCCAACATCTAAACTATTATGCGCGTGTGTATTGTTTTGTTTTTGTTGTTGTTATTTTTGAGGTTTGTTGGGGCGACCAGCTTTCAGCGCTGACTGCCCGCGCACTGTCTAATGCACAATATTCCCCCCAACCTTCTTCTTCAGACCACTCACAGGGATACTCCCATAACGAAAGTTGATCTGATGTCCATTCTCGACGATCGTCTTCTTGGACATTTTATCTATTCCATTTACTAGGAGGGCTCCCTCCCCCTCGTTCCTCCTTGTAATCACCTTCCATGTGGAAATGTCTATCTTGTTCTGAAACCCATCAAGGGCCAGCAGGGGATCGGTGGACCGTTCTTTGCTTCTGGGACAGAAAATTGAGATGCTCTCTAGGGGCACTCCCTTCTACAATCGTAGCCGTGGTACCATTTCTCCCAGCCATTTGGCTGAGCTTTCGTTGGCGCATTCAATCAGCAGGTAGCCGACTTTAAAGTGAATGCCCGCGAATGCAACCGCGGTGTCCCAACTTCTATCGTATCACACAATGAGGTCATCTATTATGACCTCTTCCAATGTGGACAAGTCTTTGTGGTTGAGCATTACCTGGGGGTAATCCGCAGGCAATACTGCCACCTTGACTTTCTTTTCTGGTCCTGTTGAGCTGGTGGCCTCTGCACGCGATGTTCTTGGGCACATATCCAGTTCCTCTTGACCCTCCTTAATCGACACTTATGCCCCCGTTGGACCGTAAGCAGCGCTCTTGACCGTCGAGCACCACCTTTTAGGGGTGTCCGTCGGCGGTGACAGCGCACTAGTTGTGTCCCTCGGCTCTTCAGCTTTTTTGAGGGCGTCTTCTGGGGCCATCCCTTGCCGGAGGTACCTCAAGTACCATTTGACCCGTGAACCGCAGAAATTTCTACGGTTCGGGTCGTCCAGGCCTCCGGGTTGGCCCGTCCCCCTTCTTTTTCGGCCGATTTGCCGCTTGCCTACCAGCTCTCGCTGTCGGATGTGGTGGTCGAGGTGCTCCGACCACACCTTCTTCTCTGGAGGCTAGTGCCTGCTGACTGAGCCCCTGCTGTGTAAGGGGCACCCTCCTTGGTGTAGGAGTGGGTCGTTGTGGAGGATGTTCTACCACATAGGAGGACCCCCCGTCCAGGGCTCGGTCCTCCAGGGCTCGGTCCTCCATTAGTCTCTCTTAATTATTCTTATTCATGTTATACCCACGATTTGCAGAGAAAATATTGTCCGCCCGGTCAGAGATCTGCGATACCCGGGAAAGGCTGATTAGAAAAGGCGGTATCCATCTGCCTGAGCTCACCGTTAAGAACTGGGCTATTTGATAGTCCCGGCCCCCAGCCAAGTTGACTCTCGGCACGGCACGATTGACACCTTAGTCCGGCCCGGAGTGAGATGTGTGGGGATAGGATGGGGGTAGGTAGTAGTTTCAGGATTTTGGGATATTATGAGAGGCTATGTTTTGAGAGGCGGCAACACAAGCGCCCTGTCGGTACGATTAATAATAATCGTTCCCACTGTTTGAGACTGCAGTTAACCTCCCCAAAGGGAGGCCGTTCGCTATCCGCAACCTGCGACCCGCCTGGTGGCCTCAGCTCAGCCCCATCTGAACCATCCCACAAGTTCTTCAGACCAATTTGTCAGTTAAAGATAACAAATGAAATAAAGTGTAGGAGCCATATAGCCATGACAAATCCATACATACAGTGCCTCACACCTTATTTCATGCAGTGTCAAAGAAAAAAAGTAATTGCCTGCCATAAACTAATCATTCATTATTTTTCAAAAATTCGAAAGACCGATGGTAGGTACATGTATTAACCACCAATATGAATGGATGACCCTAATAAAATGACGTTTCCTTACCTGTTAGGTAGGATTATGTAAAAAGGTAGCCTATTTCTTGGGAAATTTTTTTTGGAACAGTTTCATTGTGGACACCTGGGTGCCATAAAACCAGGATTTTGTACCTAAAGTTGAGTATTTTCGGTATAAATAGACCAATCCTTCGTAGTCAGTTTAGTTATATCCTGCATATCGAGTGCAACAAGCCAACAAGGACTATGGGCAAACGGACTACCATTGAACTACGGAAACGGATCCTGGAACAACACAAAAACAAATATTCACATCGCCAAATAGCTGAAATGGTCAATCTGAGCTACTTAACTGTATATAGCATCATTCGGCGCTTCGTCGACGCAAATCGGATTAAGGGCAAGGCCGGAATGGCATCAAACAAGATTTTCACCGAAGAGGAGGAGCGAAGGATCACCAGGATAATAAGGGGAAATCCCAAGCTATCGGCTCCAAAAGTGGCTCAACAGGTGCAGGATGAAATGGGGAAAAAGTGCTGTGTGGAAACTGTGCTCAGGTTTCTGCGGACACATGACTTTATTGCCCGAGTTCCACGGAAAAAGCAATTTATAAGCGTGAAAAATAAAGGGACTTGGATGACGTTCGCCAAAAACCACTTGGACACGGAATTGGAGTTCTGGAACACTGTTATATTTGCAAATGAGTCCAAATTGGCGACAGCCCAATACTGAGCTGAATCCCAAACACGTAAAGACAACAGTCAAGCATGGTGGAGGAAGTGACATGGTAAGAGTGTGTATCTCGTCAGCCGGATTCGGGAATTTTGTGATTTTTGAAACAACAATGGACAAGAATGTGTACTTAATCATACTAAAGGAAAATTTACTCCAAAGTGCCGAGAAGGTAGGAATCCGACGTACTTTCCGGTTCAACCAGGACAACGATCCCAAGATAGTGCAGTTCCGGCTCATCAGGAACTGCCCCCACATGATAATTCCACCGGCCCAGTCTCCAGATTTAAATGTTATTGAGAATTTGTGGGCTCTGCTGGAAAATACAATCCGGAAGCACAGGATATCCAGCAAAGAAGACCTCAAAAATGCTCTGGGGGATGAGTGGAGCAGAATCAGCCCAAAAGCTATCAGGAGGTTGGTATCTTCCATGAATAATAAGTTAAGGGAAGTGGTTAAGGCTAAAGGATATCATACTAAGTATTAAAATCCCTATTTAAGTTTTTATACTCCAAATATATTAATTTATTTAGACGGGTACAAATAAAATTTTCCCTAAAAATAGGCTACTTTTTTACATAATCCTAACTAGCAGGTGGGGAAACCCCAGTGTATTGGGGTCATATATTAATTCTGGTGGTTAATATTTGTACCTACCATCGGTCTTTGTAATTTCTGAACAATAATGAAATAATGCATATTAATAGGCAGGCAATTACGTTTTTTCTTTGACCCTGGTTCATTTGAGCTGTCCCTTAATGTATAGTATATTTATTTTTTTTGTTATTTTTAGGTGTATAAGTGTGAGTCCAATTTTTGTTTTGGAGTCACACTTATCTTCCCCCCTTTTTAATTTTGGGGATTTGGGGACTCACCAGCATCCTTGCCCTGCGGCTTCAATTCGCTCATATGGGCCGTCCTTATCCGCTTATCCGCCGTGTTCTTTAATTTGCAGATCACTGGTGATGTGAAGTCCACAATTTGGTACGGGCCGCCGTATCTCGGTGCTAGCTTGGCAGCGAATCCCTCCGCCGCATTCGATAGGTGGTGTAATTTCACCCACACCCTATCTCCAAATTTGGGGCTCCATTGCCTGCGACGAAGGTTGTAGTGCCTTGCTTGGTCCAAGCTCCGCCGAACGATTTCGAAATTTTCTTTCAGTTTATTTTCATTTTCGTTCGGCGTTTGGACTACTTGACCCGTACCGATCGCCACTTCGTCGAACAACTCTTTCGGCAGCCTCGGCTCCCGACCTTGTGTGATGACGGCAGCGCTGTACCTTGTAGTGCTCGACACGCCGGTGTTGACTGCCAGGGTCAGCTCGGGTAGCGCTTCATCCCACCTTCTTTGGTTGTTCTTCGTGTACTGCGCGATCATCGTTTTCAATGTGCAATTTGCGCGTTCCGTGGGATTTTCTTGTGGCGTGTAGGGCGCCGTGAATTGGTGTTTAATTCCCATATCGTCAAGAAAATTTTTTAGTGCCCTACTGGTAAATTGTGTGCCGTTGTCGGTTATCAACACCTTTGGCACTCCGAACCGTGCTAGAATCCTCTCCCTGAAGGCCTTTTGCAGTGCTGCTGTTGTAGCGCTTCTAAGTGGCACCATTTCGGTCCATTTCGAGAAGCGGTCTACGAAGACCAACAACATCGTGTTTCCATGCGTGCACCTCGGTAATGGTCCCACGGAGTCCGCACATACCGTGCTCCAAGGCTCTTCAGTTATCTGGGTTAGCATGTGTCCCGCCGCGGCCAATTGACTTGGCTTATACTGTTGACATATTTCTCATTGTTGTAGATATGCTCGTACGTCCCTATATAAGCCTGGCCAGTAGTAGCGTGCTGCTACTCGGGCTATTGTTTTCCTGCTACCCGTATGTCCTGCGGTGGCGGTGTTGTGGTTCTCGCTTAGAACTTCTTTCCGCTTGCCGGTTGGCACACACAATTTCCACGCTGTCACATCCTCTGTTCCTGCTCTATGAGGGATGTACCTGTATAAGTTTTCAGACTCCTCCATGTAGTCTGGGAACTTCCTGGGATTTTTGGCTATGGTGGCTCGCATCTTTTGGATCCAGTGGCAGTTTTTATTTGGTTGGTCCATCGCGTCTTCCACCGTTGAGATTCTGCGGCATGTGTCCTTCAGGAGCTGTCGAGATAGGGCATCTGCAACAACATTCAGGTTCCCCTACCTGCATTTGATGTCGAAGTCAAATTGTTGCAGTTGCAGTGCCCATCTCGCAATCCTGCCTGAGGGGCTTTCGATGGAGTTGAGCCACTTCAGTGCCATGTGATCCGTGATGACGGTGAAGTGGTATCCTTCCAAGTAAGGTCGCAGCTTCCTTATGCCCCAGATTATTGCAAGGCACTCTTTTTCGGTCGCAGAGTAGTTGAGCTCCGCACCATTTAAAGATCTGCTTGCATACGATATGACCCGTTCACCCTCCTCTGAGTTTTGGGTCAATATCGCTCCCAAGCCATAATTGCTAGCATCCGTCTGCAAGCAAAATGGCCTTGAGAAATCTGGGCATGCTAATACGGGTGATTGTGTTAGCTTTGACTTCACCGTCTCGAAAGCTTCCTGCCGCTCTCCGGTCCATTCCCATTTTGTTCCCTTCTTGAGAAGTGCGTTCAGTGGATGTACTGTTGTGGCGAGATCTGGTACGAAACGCCTATACCAGGATGCCACTCCCAAGTATTGTCGTAGCTCTTTCACGTTTCCAGGCGGGTTCAGTTCGGCGATAGCAGCTTCTTTCTCTGGGTCAGTGCGGATTCCATCTTCCGTGACCTGATGACCGAGATATTTCAGCTCCTTCTTGAAGAAGTCGCACTTGTCCACGTTTATTTTTAGGTTCGCTGCCCTCAGCCGTCGGAACACTTCCCTCAGGTTGTCCATATGTTCCTCGCGTGTCTTCCCGATCACTATGATGTCGTCCAAATATGCGAATGCATGTGGCATCACTTCGGGTCCGATCACGCGATCGAGGGCTCTCTGGAACATAGCTGGTGCCGAATGGAGTCCGAATGGCATTACTTTACATTGGAACAGTCCTTTCCCTGGGACTGTGAATGCTGTCTTCGCTCGACTCTCTTTTTCCATCGGGATCTGCCAGTAGCCGTTCTTGAGGTCCAAGCTCGAGCTGTATCTCGCCTCTCTCAGCTGGTCCAGGATATGGTGAACTCTTGGCAGAGGGTATTCATCCTTTATCCTTGGCATTCAATTGCCTGAAGTCTACGCAAAGGCGCCATTTACCAGTCTTCTTCCTCACCATCACGATTGCAGCGCTGTGTGGGCTTTTTGATGGCTCGATGCATCCCTTGGCCAATAGTTCATCAACTTGTTCGTTGATTTCGGCCTGCATCTTGGGATTCTTAGGGAAATATCGCTGTTTTATCGGCCGATCGTCACTCATGACAATGCGATGCTCCGCTATGGGCGATGTTCCCTTTATGGCCTCAAATGTGGCTAATTCTCGTTGTAAAAATTCATCAATTTCTGCATTCGGATCTGCTGGTGGTATGACTGTTTTTGCCACGGTCAGTCTGTCCTCCCGGTGCTCTCGTATTTGGTTTCCAGGTATCCTTATCTTCAATCCGGCGCTCTCCAAAACCGTGCCCATGCCAGACAGAAAATCCCATCCGAGAACCAAGTCGTCTATAACTCCTGGGAGTATTAGAAGAGCAATATTCATATTGCTCCGTCCGAGCCTGATGTTCACCTCGACTTGTTCTCGGACTCCGCTGTTTCGGCCATCTGCCATGCGGACTCGCCGGTCGGTTGCGCATCGTCGGCCTACGTATCGATCGTAGCTTTGTTTTGACAGTTGCCGATCTCCATGGTCGCTGTCAACTGCGCTCCCTCGTCCTGTAGGCTGCCGATTACCGTCTTGGGGCTGTCCTGTTCGACTCCCGCTCGCCCCTCGGTGGCGGACGCCATAGTCCGTTTCCCGACGGACAACATACTGACGTACGAGCTCCAATACGCCCGCACATCCAACAATAGTCGAGCGTGGAGTTCGTGCACTCCACGCTAGGGGTCCCTCCTGGCCACAGAGTCTCCAGGCCATCGCTGGATTTTGTATATGTGTTTGAATATTGTCCCGTCTCGTCCTCGGGGCTGGCCTGGGTCTCGCGTCGGCTTCGGCTCTCTCGTGGTACTCTTTGCTGTGTGTCCATCCACTGTCCGCTATCCGCATAAGCCGTGGGCCGTCTTGCCTTTGCGCTGGGTCTATTTGGCGGTAGTGACGCGTCGGGGGTGGCTCCAAATGTCGTCGTCGTGGCTCCCTGTATCTCTGTTGTGGCTGTACTTGCCTTTCCTGTGGAGCGTTGTACCTCGGCTGTACTTGCCGTTCCTGTGGAGCGTTGTACCTCGGCTGTCTCAGCTTTTCTCTATCAGCCTCGAGATCCTCAAACACGACGGCCAAATACATCAATTCCTCTAAATCGTTGAATTGATCTGGCCTGGCGTATGCTCGCAGGTCTGGGAGGCTGTTGTTTTAAATTTTGAGCAGTTGTTTGTCTGCCGAATACTGCAGTGGCCGCATGAGCGTCTGCATTTCCACCATGTACGCTTTAAATGGCTCGTTCGACGTTCTGACGTCTGTGGTTAACTTCCTCCTTTAAGTTTTCAAAGTAGTCTCTCGGAAGAAAGTACCATTGAAAGCTCTGGATGAATGTTTCCCAACTCGTCCAGTGCTAGTTATTGGCTACATACCCCTTCAGAACCATTCCCTGAAGTAGTTCAGGCATGGCTATGGGGACCAAATCCAGGTTGAGCCCATAGTTATCGGCTGACCATTCTGACTTGCTTTGCTACCCTTGGGGATTCTTGAGCCATAGTCGTCGCCGTGTGCTCGCGTATGGAGACTCTCTTTGATGGTTGTGGTGCCGATGTTTCCCATACTGTGTGGTGGCTGTCTCTCGGTATGCTCAAATGAGCGAAATCAACGTTCGTCGCTTTTTTTCCATCCGCAACTTGTCCGCCATCTTTGGCCGGTGACGTTCTGCCATAAATAGCTGCTAATTCCGCAATCCGCGTGCTGTATGGCAGGTTGGATTCGTGAGTATCCACCCACTCTCCAAACTGTCGACGCATAACATCCAGTGGGCCACTCAGCTCCACTTGGAATTCGTCTTCTTTAAGACGTTTTCTTTTTTGAGGTAGTACACCCACGCACGAATCATATTTTTTTTTTTTATATATACAGTGTCTTGCACCTTATTTGGATCAGTGTCAAGTAAATAATGTAATTGCCTGCCATAAGCTAATTATTTATTATTTTTCAAAAATTCCAAAGACCGATGGTAGGTACATATGTTAACCACCTAAATTAATATATGACCCCAATACACTGGGGTTTCCCCACCTGCTAGGTAGGATTATGTAAAAAAAAGTTGCCTATTTTTAGGGAAAATTTTATTTGGACAAGGTACATTGTGGACACCTGGGTGCCATAAAACCCGGATTTTTTACCTAAAGTTGAGTATTTTCGGTATAAATAGACCAATCCTTCGTAGTCAGTTTAGTTTTATCCTGCATCTCGGGTGCAGTAAGCCAAAAAGGACTATGGACAAAAAGACTGAACTGATCCACAAATCCAAGAGGCAAATGCATTGATGACAATAAGTGTAATTGATTGAATGTATAGAGAAAGTTTAATAAAACTAATTAAATATTTTTATAAACATCGTGTGAGGAGCCATATAGCGATGGCAAATGAATATATAAGTTTATATATTTATGGGTGCTATTTGCGCGCCTCATTGCAATTGCGGCGAATTCACTCTTTTTCGTCCTCTCTCTTTCGTATGCAGGTTGCCAGCCATATGAGCGTGTCTGACACACATGTCCACCAGGACATCTGCCTTTATGGTGTGAGTAGTATGACGAGTGCAACATCTCCACCCATACTCACACTAACGGCAGACATGGGCTGGCGCCAGCAGATGACAGTGGAAAATTACCAAAGATCACGCCACCGAGGCGATCATGTGATCTTTGGTACAGTTGCGACAAAAGGCTGTGAGCAGGCCTATAAAAAGAGCGCCGCAACACACAGAGGCAGTTCAGTCAGATCCCACACGAGAAGGGGAAACTCTGTCAAGCGGTCCGCCAACAGAATTCATAAGCGGATCTATGAACAAAACTGCGCGAAAGCGGCAGACAAGTAAAGCAACAAAGTGAACAATATAAGTGGAGGTGTAACAAGCAGGACGATACACCGCCAAGGAGCATCGAGTCCTTTGACGCTGTCAAAACTAATACCAATAGAGGACACTGAGGTCCTTAAGTGGGTAAAGAAGTGAATCCTTACCACGTTTAAGTCGTGGTAATAGGCGAGGCCTGCATAGTCACAAGTTGAGCGTGCGTGATCAAGCCTGCGTTTAGACGGCACCTGTCGAGCAGTGCGAAGCCGCAGACTTGTGTAACTGGTGCACGGGGTGCCTCGAACCGACTTTCCCCAACA
The DNA here is from genome assembly GCA_035044025.1 of Drosophila paracracens. Classification (NCBI taxonomy): domain Eukaryota; kingdom Metazoa; phylum Arthropoda; class Insecta; order Diptera; family Drosophilidae; genus Drosophila; species Drosophila paracracens. Next base: position 10,857 of record JAWNMN010001028.1, read on the forward strand.
GGATTAATTTGCCGAAACCAAACTAAGGCCTCAGTGAATTGCCACAAAATATAAGCGCAGACAATAAGCGAAATTATACATTTGATTAGTGAATTAAATAAAAACCATATTAATACAATATATATATATAAACGTGCTGTTAATTGTCGCATCGCGACCAATTATAAATTCGTTGCACGAACCCACAGCTCGATTGAGCGTTAGCCCAGCTAATCAAAATGTTCGTTACAACTGGCGCCCAACACTGGTGGTTGCGATAATTGACACACATTATATACAGTGTCTTGCACCTTATTTGGATCAGTGTCAAAGAAAAAAAGGAATTGCCTGCCATTAACTAATTATACATTATTTTTCAAAAATTCCAAAGACCGATGGTAGGTACATATATTAACCACCTAAATTAATATAAGACTCCAATACACTGGGATTTCCTCACCTGCTAGGTAGGATTGTGTATAAAAGTAGCCTATTTTAGGGAAAATTTTATTTGTACCCGTCTAAATAAATTAATATATCTGGAGTATAAAAACTTAAATAAGGATGTTAATACTTAGTATTATATCCTTTAGCCTTAACAACTTCCCTTAACCTATTTTTCATGGAAGATACCAACTTCCTGATAGCTTCTGGGCTGAATCTGCTCCACTCATCCCGCAGAGCAGTTTTGAGGTCTTCTTTGCTGGATATGCTGTGCTTCCGGATGTTATTTTCCAGCAGAGCCCACAAATTCTCATTGACATTTAAATCTGGAGTAAGTAAGTCGATTATTGTCCATTGTTGTTTTAAAAATCACATAATTCCCGAATCCGTTTGACGAGATACATACCCTTACCATGTCACTTCCTCCACCATGCTTGACTGTTGACTTAACGTGTTTGGAATTCACGATTGGACTGTCGCCACATACAATTCTGTCCGTCGGAGTCAAAAATGTTGTATTTGTACTCATCTGCAAATATGACTGTGTTCCAGAACTCCAAAACCATGTCCAAGTGGTTTTTGGCGAACGTCATCCAAGTCCCTTTATTTTTCACGCTTTTAAAGGGATTCTTCCGTGGTACTCGGGCATTAAAGTCATCTTTCCGCAGAAACCTGCGCACAGTTTCCACACTGCACTTTTTCCCCATTTCATCCTGCACCTGTTGAGCCACTTTTGGAGCCGATAGCATGGGATTTCCCCTTATTTTCCTGATGATCCTTCGCTCCTCCTCTTCGGTGAAAATCTTGTTTGGTGCCTTTCTGCCCTTACCTTCAATCCGATTTGCGTCGACGAAGCGTCGAATGATGTTATACACAGTTGAGTTGCTCAGATTGACCATTTCAGCTATTTGGCGATGTGAATATCCGTCTTTGTGGTGTTCCAGGATGAGTTTCCGTAGTTCAATGGTAGTCTGTTTGTCCATAGTCCTTGTTGACTTACTGCACCCGAGATGCAGGATAAAACTAAACTGACTACGAAGGATTGTGTACCTTGTCCAAATAAAATTTTCCCTAAAAATAGGCTACTTTTTTTTATACATAATCCTACCTAGCAGGTGGGGAAACCCCAGTGTATTGGGGTCATATATTAATGTAGGTGGTTAATATATGTACCTACCATCGGTCTTTGGAATTTTTGAAAAATAATAAATAATTAGCTTATGGCAGGCAATTACATTATTTACTTGACACTGAACCAAATAAGGTGCAAGACACTGTATATATAAAAAAAAAAATATGATTCGTGCGTGGGTGTACTACCTCAAAAAAGAAAACGTTTTAAAGTGTGGAGACGAATTCCAAGTGGAGCTGAGTGGCCCACTGGATGTTATGCGTCGACAGTTTGGAGAGTGGGTGGATACTCACGAATCCAACCTGCCATACAGCACGCGGATTACGGAATTAGCAGCTATTTATGGCAGAACGTCACCGGCCAAAGATGGCGGACAAGTTGCGGATGGAAAAAAAGCGACGAACGTTGATTTCGCTCATTTGAGCATACCGAGAGACAGCCACCACACAGTATGGGAAACATCGGCACCACAACCATCAAAGAGAGTCTCCATACGCGAGCACACGGCGACGACTATGGCTCAAGAATCCCCAAGGGTAGCAAAGCAAGTCCGAGAATGGAATTTTCGCATCGACGGCACAACAGAGCCGTTAGAATTCTTGGAGCAAGTCGAATGGTCAGCCGATAACTATGGGCTCAACCTGGATCTGGTCCCCAGAGCCATGCCTGAACTACTTCAGGGAATGGTTCTGAAGGGGTATGTAGACAATAACTAGCACTGGACGAGTTGGGAAACATTCATCCAGAGCTTTCAATGGTACTTTCTTCCGAGAGACTACTTTGAAAACTTAAAGGAGAAAGTTAACCACAGACGTCAGAACGTCGAACGAGGCATTTAAAGCGTATATGGTGGAAATGCAGACGCTCATGCGGCCACTGCAGTATTCGGCAGACAAACAACTGCTCAAAATTTACAACAACAGCCTCCCAGACCTGCGAGCATACGCCAGGCCAGATCAATTCAACGATTTAGAGGAATTGATGTATTTGGCCGTCGTGTTTGAGGAACTCGAGGCTGATAGAGAAAAGCTGAGACAGCCGAGGT